>CM054177.1:1678563-2256063 GCA_028829895.1 Sinotaia quadrata
AAAGTCCAAATGTGCTTCCTCTTTTCTCTCCTGCATAGTGACCTCCATTTCATTTATGTATCACCAATCTTTGCTAGGGTCTTGTACATGTCACAGTGAATGCTTGCATACAGAGCCAGTCAGCAATATTTTTATTTTTGTACTTGTAGTGCCACATGATTTGACAGACATCTACTATTGGCTATGACACTTTAATGTCATTACAACTTAAAACTTAAATTTTTTTACTTGTAGTGCCACATGATTTGACAGACGTCTACTATTGGCTATGACACTTTGATGTCATTACAACTTGTCTTAAGAAAATAGAACAGTTTCTGAACCATAGGACAGTCACATAAGACATATCACAGGGATCTTTCATAAGACATTTGTCTGCCCACAGAAAGACATGTCTCATATAACAGTCTTGTAAGACAAATGTCTTACCATGTGCAGAGAAATTTAATATTTATTAACCTATGCCAGACAGGTGATTTTGTCTTTGTATTTACTGATAGTGTAGACAGAACATTTGAGATCTGACACACTATGTCAGACAGATGAAATATTAGTTTACATTCTTGTGGGACATTAATCTATATTAACAGTGCTTGCCATACATAGAAAATAGGTATAGATGTCAATGTTCTTAATGATCTACATTCTGCAGATGCTGATTTTGTTAACTGATCCACATTTTGCAGATGCCAGTTGTATCATTTTCCCACTGTCTACATATATTAATATTGTTAAATGACTCACAATTTGTAGATGTTAATATCGTCAGCTGATCCATGATCTACTAAAGTTAATGTTAATTGACATATAATGTAAAGTTGTAAATGTTATTAATTCTCCTGTGATCTACAGGTGCTGATAATGTTCTTAAAGGAATTATTAAATTATTTATGCAACTTGATGATGTGTGCCATTGATGATTTACCATTAAAACCAAGTGCATGATTAGTTTAAGTTCTCTTAATCCTGTTAGTGTTTAATTAATTGGTAAACAAATTTTAGTTGAGTTGTTAGGTAGGTTTCAAAAGACTAAACATATTTGAGATCTTACTGATGTTTAATTACACCATGTTTTAACTAAAAGACATGGCAGCCATTGAAACTATGACAACAATGTACAATGTTGATTCTCTACACAGTCAGGACTGATTTGTTTCACTCTATTTTCATGTCAGAATGCAAGAAGAGCTAATCCAGTGCAGTATCTAACACTCACTAGTACAGTCATGACCTTTGCCCATTCCAAGGGTTTCTGGGATTGGTGGAATGGTGTACTTGAAATCCTGCAGAAAATCTTCTTCTTTAGCTAACATTAAATAAATAATCATTTGGACTATGGATAAGACTGCTTATCAAGCAGTTTGAATACTTTATTTCTAATAAATTCTCTCTTAATCTTTAATTCCTCAAGTTTGAAATATGACACTGCAGTTAACTTTCTGAGTTTCGACAACTAATAAAAACTATCAACTGATATTTGGAAACCCGGCACAAGATCTACACTTAAAATTAACTGTCCATGAACTTCTTAAGCTATAATCTACATCAAGGTTGTCCAGCCTTTTTCAGCCAAGGGCCAAATCAGCCATATGGTTTATGCTGGAGATGGATTTTAAAACCCTTTTTAAAAAATCAAAATACAAGTATTTTACTCTTTAAGCCCCAGGGTCACATATATGCTAACATGACCCTGTAAGATAAAAGGTGATGGGCTGGGCCACGTTCAAGGTTTGGACTGTGACTTATATTCTTAACTAAGCTTTAGACATCAGTAATCCTGTCTCCTATTGGTTAACTTGGTTGCCTCAATCATCATTTCACCCTATCTATAATACAGACCTCAGTAATGTTGTCTCCTATTGGTTAATTAACTTCGTTGCCTCAATCATCATTTCACTCTATCTATAATACAGACCTCAGTAATGTTGTCTCCCATTGGTTAATTAACTTGGTTGCCTCAATCATCATTTCACCCTATCTATAATACAGACCTCAGTAATGTTGTCTCCTATTGGTTAATTAACTTGGTTGCCTCAATTATCATTTCACCCTATCTATAATACAGACCTCAGTAATGTTGTCTCCTATTGGTTAACTTGGTTGCCTCAATCAAACCTAACTTTTGACATTATTATTCAATATCTGATCAAGATCATGCCTACATTTTTAGAAATGTGCACTATTTCTTAGAGATTTCATCATCATTATAACTTGCAATGCTGCTGTTTGTACAGAGCTTTTCAATTATGCAATTAACTGCATGCACACAACACATACCTGTGTGCAATTAACTGCATGCACATTATACATACCTGTGTACAATTAACTGCATGCACATTATACATACCTGTGTACAATTAACTGCATGCACATTATACATACCTGTGTGCAATTAACTGCATGCACATTATACATACCAGTGTGCAATTAACTGCTTGCACATTATACATACCTGTGTACAATTCACTGCATGCACATTACACATACCTGTGTGCAATTAACTGCATGCACATTATACATACCAGTGTGCAATTAACTGCTTGCACATTATACATACCGGTGTACAATTAATTGCATGTAAACTACGCTTTCTTATGTGCAATAAACTGCATGCAAAGCATCATGTTCTGTGGGTATCATGTTCAGAGACTGGCAAAATGCTTCTATTCTTTATTTGTTGTATATTGGCAAAATGTTTCCATGCCTCATTTGTTGTGTATTGGCAAAACGTTTTTGTGTCTCATTTGTTGTATACTGGCAAAATGCTTCCATTCTTCATTTGTTTTAGACTGGCAAAATGTTTCCATGACTCATTTGTTGTGTATTGGTGAAATGTTTTCATGCCTCATTTGTTGTGTATTGGCAAAATGTTTTCATGACTCATTTGTTGTATACTGGCAAAATGCTTCCATTCTTCATTTGTTGTTTATTGGCAAAATGTTTCCATGCCTCTTTTGTTGTATACTGGCAAATGTTTCCATGACTCATTTGTTGTTTATTGGCAAAATGTTTCCATGCCTCATTTGTTTTAGACTGGCAAAGCCCCAAATACGACAATCAGGCTTTAGCAGACTGACATAATTGGTCCCCTTCAAGTGACTGTGTGTGTGTGAGTGTCTGTGTGCATGTGTGCATACATACATGATGTGTGTGTACATGTGTGTGTTTGTGTGCACACTAAAGAAGAATCTCTGACACCTGTATTGATCTTTACCAACAGACTTGACACTACTCTGAGAGTCAGAAGACAGCACACATTTTCTGCTTCCTAATCCTTTGACTGTTTCTGTTATAAGTTTGTCTTGTTGGTCTGTGAGTGGGTTCCCTCTTTGCCCGTTGGGAGTGATTATTATAGGCATTTCACCAGGTGAAACAATACCTGTAATTTGCAGTACTTTGTGTACTATAGGATCATTGCTTAATTGATTGCTGTTAACTGCAAGCTACATCAAGAGTTGCGCGACCATTGATTAATTTTGCTGTTGACTGCAGGCTGCTGTAAGATTTATAGGAACATTGATTTGCTGTTTATGTTCTCAGGAATAAAACAGTAAAATGATGTGAGGCCATTTACATGCACAGGGTACATAACCAATTAATGACACTGTAACTTAATTCTGCTTTAGACTTTGTTTCATATCTTCAGTGATATATTCTGTGAATGTTAAGCTACTTTATATTTCATAATACTGATGATCTCTGCTTTAGAATTTACCTCATAGCATCAAATCATTAATGCACATACTGCTACATAATCACAAAAATCATTATTACATTTACCTTCTACATAACCAATCATTTATACCTCCTATGTAATAAAACTTTATCACTGCATATACCTGTTACATAATAAATCATTACTGCATGCACCTTCTATCTAATAAATCATTATTTCTTGTCGATAATATATAACTATACCATTAAAGTTAGTTCTGTAGCTCCTGCAACACAGCAAATTATTACTGCTCACATCCACTACATAATATTAATAAATCATTACTTATTACTAACCTATTATTTAATAAATCATTACGTATTACTAACCTATTATTTAATAAATCATTACGTATTACTAACCTATTATTTAATAAATCATTACTTATTACTAACCTATTATTTAATAAATCATTACTTATTACTAACCTATTATTTAATAAATCATTACTTATTACTAACCTATTATTTAATAAATCATTACTTATTACTAACTTATTATTTAATAAATCATTACTAAATATATCTAATCCATTACATAATAAATCAATATTTCATGTACTAAATAAACAATAATAAATCACCATTTCTTTTACCTACTAAATAACTACAACACTATGCCACTAACAGTAGTGCAATAGCTCTTCCCAACATAACAAATCAAAAATGCATGTACTTATTTTAATATTATACCAAGAGTAACAAATACTTATGTAACCTCAGAACTATACCAAGAGTATCATGTACTTATGTAACCTCAGAACTATACCAAGAGTATCATGTAGTTATGTAACCTCAGAATTATATCAAGAGTATCATGTACTTATGTAACCTCAGAACTATACATAGAGTATCATGTACTTATGTAACCTCAGAACTATACCTAGAGTATCATGTACTTATGTAACCTCAGAACTATACCAAGAGTATCATGACTTATGTAACCTCAGAACTATACCTAGAGTATCATGTACTTATGTAACCTCAGAACTATACCTAGAGTATCATGTACTTATGTAACCTCAGAACTATACCTAGAGTACCATGTACTTATGTAACCTCAGAACTATACCAAGAGTATCATGTACTTATGTAACCTCAGAACTATACCAAGAGTATCATGTACTCACTATCTATGATGCTAATGCCACCTAGTTAATGGTTATTATTATTATTATTATTATTAATTAATTAATTGCCCATAATTAATTACAAATAATAAGAATCTTAATTTATGTTATTAATAATTCTCCAGCAGACTCTACTCATCTGTCTCATTTGGCAGATATGCAGGCAATGTAAACATTTTCTCTCTTCCACAACATTAAAGACAAACATTTATGGTCACACAATATTTCCATAGGTGGAAAACTTCTCACTAAATTATAGTCCTTGATGGATTGCATGCATCTAGAACTATTTTGTCTGGATTACAGTCCTTGATGGATTGGCAGCTTATATTATTAGACCACCAAGAGCTTGTCATATTTCTCCATCTTAATTGGCTACATGTTCACAGTGAAATAAAACACAAGTTATCATCTCTTTCTTTTATTTCACTAGTTAATTCCATCCCTAAGTTTCTGTCTTATCAGCAGGCATATGCAGTCCTGCTATATATACATGTACACAGCCCTGCTATACTGGCATGTATACAGCCCTGCTATAGATACATGTATACAGTCCTGCTATACTAGCATGTATACAGTCCTGCTATAGTTACATGTATACAGCCCTGCTATACTGGCATGTATACAGCCCTGCTATAGATATATGTATACAGCCCTGCTATAGATACATGTATACAGTCCTGCTATACTAGCATGTATACAATCCTGCTATAGTTACATGTATACAGCCCTGCTATACTGGCATGTATACAGTCCTGCTATAGATATATGTATACAGCCCTGCTATAGATACATGTATATAACCCTGCTATACTGGCATGTATACAGCCCTGCTATAGATACATGTATATAGTCCTGCTATAGATACATGTATACAGCCCTGCTATAGATAGATGTATACAGTCCTGCTATAGATACATGTATACAGCCCTGCTATAGATACATGTATACAGCCCTGCTATAGATACATGTATACAGTCCTGCTATAGATACATGTATATAGTCCTGCTACTTACATTTAAACATGGACACAAGTGTTCAGTCCTGTAAGTTGCATTTAACCATAGACACATGTATAATTCTGCAAGTTGCAGAATTATACATGCCACACATGTTTTCAAATTTCTAATATGATGTACGTTGCATGATCAATGTTCATTGCTTATCAGGATTCTTGTACTTGGAAATGCTACCATTTGACTTCAGACACATAGAGATCTGTGTCATTTTCAAGGGCGCTCAAGAAACCTCTTTATCACTCAAGTGTATTACTCTATCTTCTGTACCGTTATTTATTCAGCCTCTACTTGCATGTCCTTTTTATCCATGCGTAAATATATTTATTTGTTCCTTATTGACATTTTGCAACAAAATATTCATCACTAGTTTTATTATAAACTTCATATGCTTAATGTTTTGTTATGTCAAGTAGGTTTTATGAAAACTTTATTGTGTAGTATTTTCTTTTATGTTTAAGTATTGTCAAGTGCTTTGAGTTTTTATAATTACAAGTGCTCTTTCAAATTATTATTATTATTAGTAGTAGTATTTGCTGATTACTGAGTTAGAGATCAAAGGAAGAAGAAAGACTGCATATGTTCATGCTCATGTCTTAAACGTGTTTTGTTGTATGTTGCTGAGTGTTTATAACCTATAATAACATCAGTGTAATTTCAGAGAATAAATTGAAGTTGAATCAGTTAAGGGCCAAGAGTGCACTTGTCTCCTCTCTCCTCTTCACTGAACACTGGAAACATAGTCTCAAGTTTTTACTTGATATTGATTTCTTCCTCCATTCACAACTCCCATGAGAACTGCTAGTGATAATTTGCATAAAAACAGCCAATAAAAGCTGCTGATATAAATCTGTTTGAGCTTTTTGGTTCAGTGGCTTTCATTCTTTGATAGGATGACTGAACAATAGGAAGGCAGTTATCCCCAATAACTCTTAGCTGATGAAATATTTTTTTTTTTTTAGTGACCTTGGAGCTTCAGCTCCATATTCAAGACATGTATATTGACAAGTATCGATGAGCTTTCACAACTGTAAGCATTTTATTGGTTTAGTGAGTGATATTGTATGTCTACAGCTAGTTGGTGCTACATTTATTAATGTTTATATTGGTTTGTTTTCACAATTGTAAGCATTTTATTGGTTTAGTGAGTGATATTGTATGTCTACAGCTAGTTGGTGCTACATTTGTTAATGTTTATATATATGTTTGTGTTGCCTACATGTCATTAAAGACTTTAATAGTTTCATACATTTATACTGACTCTAGTAAGACCTTAGAATCAAAATGGTATCATAGAGGTTGCCCCCCTTCCCTCCCCAAATGGCCTCATTTCTTGATGTAGTGGAGTCACCATCTGATAGTATAAATAAAGCACTGTTGGAGCAGAGATAGTATAAATGTCAAAGCACTGTTGGAGCAGAGATAGTATAAATGTAAAAGGCACTGTTGGAGCAGAGGTAGTATAAATGTAAAAGCACTCCTAGAGCAGAGATAGTATAAATTTAAATGTCAAAGTACCCTTTAATAAATTATAAACGTTTTGATGCCAAAGCATTCTTGGAGCAGCAAAAGTGTGCATTTAAATGCCTGAGCTGCCTTGGAGCCGAGACAATATAATTATAAATATCAAAGTGCTCTTAGTTTAATGGAAATGACTTGCTAAAGGATTTACAAGAAAAACAAATCTTGCACTTTAATGGAAATGGTTTGCTAAAGGATTTACAAGAAAAACAAATCTTACACTTTAATGGAAAAGGTTTACTAAGAAAAATTAAACTTACACTTTAGTAGAAATTGTTTGCTAAAGGATTTACTAAAAAACAAAACTTTCCCTTCAATAGAAATGGCTTGCTAAAGGATTTATTAAAACAAAGCAGGACTCACACTTAATATAAAATGTTTTGATAGGGATTTATTAAAGAAACAAAGAACATGGTTTGCAATTAAATGTTAAATGATTATACATAAATATATCACATTATTATACTAGTATTTATGAAGTATTGAAAAAATAAAATATTTAGATTGCTTGTGTATTCATTAAATGATGTGAAAGATTTTTTGTATTTTCATGATCATTTATTCATTGTTGGTTTTTTTCAGGACAAGTTGGCATGTACAATAGTTCCATTAAAGTTCATCATGGCACCTAAATGAACCCATTAGTATTATTAATTATTGTATATTCTTGGTGTTGTGTTTTACTGATAGTGTCTAGTTCTAAAGCTTTTTATATAAATGCTTAGAAATGCTAGGCAAATATGTGCAAGTAAAAAAATGTAAAAGTAAAATTTAAAATAAATAAATATTTGGTTGTCAGGTTTTAATATATCTAAACATGCACAATTAAAGTTAACTTGTGTAATTTATAAATCGGATAAATGGTGTTTAATAAATAAATTAGTGGCAAACTTGCAAAATATTTTGCTGATTTCTGACTTAATTTTTACTGGTTTTGTTTCTCTGTTTCTCTTTCTGTGAATCCTAAAACAAATTGCTATAATCCCTCCAGCTAATGTACTACAATTGACATTTTTGCTCTGTAGTTAAATTTGCAGTATTCTGAAAGAGTTACAGAAAAATTCCAAAGATCATAATGTGTATATTTACAAATATTCTATCGCATTCCCTTAGAAAATTCTACATTTTCAGATTTTAAAAAAAGTATTTTTTAATTTTAAAATATTTATTGCATTAACTTTTTTCCACCTTTACTTTCAGATGCAGCCACTATGCGGTTTGACGGAACGCAATTTGTGAGAGTTACAATGCCTGAGGAAGCACTAACTCAAGCAGAAGATATATCCCTTCGATTTAGAACCTTACATCCTAATGGACTGTTGTTTATGACACAGTCAGATGTAACTAGTGACAGAATGGATTTGTACCTACAGTCAGGAGTTATCTATCTTGGTGTGGACGTTGGGAGTGGCCAGAAGGTCTGTTATGAAAAATACTTTTTTTGTATTTAAGAATACTGTTATGTATTTAGGAATCATTTATGTCATCAGGAACACTTATACTTTTAGGAATACTTGTGCATCTTTATGAATGCTATTATACTTTTATATCTTTAGGAATACTTTTATATGAAAGGAATACCATAATAGGAATATATAATTATACCATTTAGGAATACTGTTATATCTTTAGGAATATTTGTATATCTTTAGGAATACTTTTATACCTTTAGGAATATTTGTATATCTTTAGGAATACTTTTATACCTTTAGGAATATTTATATATCTTTAGGAATAGTTGTATATTTTTAGGAATACTTGTATATCTTAAAGAATACTTGTATATATTTAGGAATACATATACTTTGTCTGGCAGCACTTTTGCCTGTAAATTTATTGTTTTTATGTTTCTAGCAATAATTTTATCAGTTATAAATACTGTAATATTTATTGGTTTTGTTTTGTTTCTAGCAATAATTTTGTCAGTTAAAAATACAATAATATTTATTGTTTTTATGTTTCTAGCAATAATTTTGTCAGTTAAAAATACTGCTTTTATGTTTCTAACAATAATTTTGTCATTTAAAAGTACTGTAATATTTATTGAAAATATTTCTCTTTTTCTTAAATTTAGTTTTGTATCTGTAACTTTCAAATGTAAAACTTTCTTGTTGGTGGAGCTACTTTTATACAGTAGTTTTGTATCTGTAACTTTCATATGTAAAACTTTCTTGTTGATGGAGCTACTTTTATACAGTAGTTTTGTATCTGTAACTTTCATATGTAAAACTTTCTTGTTGGTGGAGCTACTTTTATACATATGAATATCTCAACATCTATTTTTGAAAGAAACAGCAAAAACTTTAATAGAGAGAATTTTGTATTTCATTAAAAAAAAAAATCATCATTTATTATTAAACATATTTTCATTAGTTACACATCGGCAGACATATTTCATGCATGTAAATATTAAATTCTTTTTGTGTTTGTATTTAAGTCATTTTACCTTAATTCTCATTCTCTTTCAATTTGTCATGAATAAATGTGACAGCACAGCAGGATTTTCTAAAGGTTAAGAGGCAAGTTTCAGGTCCTTCATAAATTAATCACTTTCTTTAAAATAACAAAGGTATTTTGTCATAAGTTTATGCTAAATACCTAACATTCTTTTCAGACGTTCTCGAAATATTTTTATTAAACACTTTTCTGCTGACTATTTCCAAATTAAATATGTTTGTAAATTATTTTATTTTGTTCTTCAGGTACTTTCTGTTGGCCATATGCTGAATGATGACAGGTGGCACACCGTGTACATTAAAAGACGTGCACAGACAGTCGAATTAAAAATAGATGAACTTCGTCCAGTTACAGGTAGAAAGGATAGCATTTTTAGGAGATTAATGTAAATTAACATATCTCTTCTGTTCCTTTGCTCAAAGTGAACATGTAAATTCATTGTATTTATGTTTCTTGTTGTGAAGATATTTATTTGTAGTCATTTTGCATATTGATTTATTTTGTTAGGGTATGTAAACTTTAAATCTCTTATGTGTTTAGTTTATGCAAGTACTTTATTATTATTATTATTGAGCCTCTTTCCTTGACTTCTGTTTGACTGTTGGTTGTGATCCAAGGTTTTTTGGAAGATGTGGGCACTTCCGAGGAGCTCTGCTTTGAGTAGTGGAGCGAATCTGTGGTTTCCAGGGACTTTATTCAGATAGCCTTATTCAGATGTTATGTTCCCCAAGGCTCCTATCACTATAGGTATCATTTCAGATTTTACATTCCACAGTCTCTGAATTTCTAATCCGAGGTCTTGGTATTTTTCTATTTTTTTCTCTTTCTTTTGTTTTTATGTTTCTATCATTTGGAACAGTGACATCAATGATTGTTATTGTTGTTATTATCAGCTTATGACAACTCACCAGTATGAACAAGCCTATGAGACCCATTAATTTTCAAGCAATTTCAGTACATGTACATGAGATTGTAGCAACATTCTTTTGTTACCAGTTACAAATGAGGCAAACTAATTCAGTCACAGATAGTTAACAGATGACATACACTGCTCATCAATGGTGCTGAGGCACTGTGCTGTTTTTGCTGACGTTTCATTAACTGACATGAAGAGTTATTAGAAATGTTGATAATCCAAATCAGGTTATGAACACCCTTAGGTTTTTACATTAAATGTATATAGTAATCTAGTGTGATGTGATATTAAATATACTCTGTATATAGTAATCTAGTGTGATTTTATATTAAATATACTCTCCTTGAAAATACACTTATTAATGTATTACTGATGTGAGTTTCATTTACAGATATTCTGCCTGGCCAGGAAAGCACTCTGTCAATCAAAGCTTTTTACATTGGATACCCTATTGTTGCCAAATCTGTTCCAGGTAGACTTTTTATGAATACTCTGTGTAATTACTACCCTTTGGTTATTCAAATATTCCAATAATTTTTTAAATAAAATTTATGATTTCCTAATGAGGCAACCATTTTGCAATCAAATATATTTCAATATTGTTTTGAATACCATGAATGATTACCAAATCTTATGCATATTTGCCACAAATGCCCTTCTGCTGGGCTGTAAGGTAGGTCCAAGTTGGAAAAATCAGAATCACATAACAAAGTCAAACAAATACAAATATTTATTAACATTTAAGAACAAATACACATACATGAATCATATCACAAAAGCAAATATAAATAAATACAAAATTTAATTAATATTAAGAACAAATATATTTGCATGAATCACATAAAGTCAAACAAATACATAAATATATTATTAACATTTCACAAATGAACCACATAACAAAGTCAAATACAAGTTTTATTAACATTTTAGGACAAATATACATACATGAAATGCAGCACATAGTTAAACAAATAAACATAAATATGATTAACATTTCAGAACATTTGTTATCACACTGTTTCAGTTGAAATTGAAAGAAGGGCAGCTGAATTGGAATATCGTCGTGTAAACAGTGAACATCTACTCCAAAATGACAACAACCTTAGTAAAGTGTCTGGCTTTATTGGAGTCATGCAGCAGTTTATTTACAATCAATATCTTTTCTTTGAGCTAGCAAGAAGTGGCAAGCTGGAATTCATTGATCAGACAGCACATCTCAGTTCTGAAGGCTACGTGGTCCAAGACCCTGTCACCTTCAAATCAGCTGATGCCTATGCTGTTTTGCCTAAACTCCAAGCTCATGATAAATTTTATGTCAGGTTCCAGATGAAGACAACGGAGAGTGAGGGCCTCTTATTGTTTAATGGCGGCAAAGGGCAAGATTTTTTTGCAATGGAATTAAACAATGGCTTTCTTTATTATGTTTATAATATGGGAGGTGGTACTCAACGAATCCATGCTAATACCAAAGAAAAGTTAAATGATAATCGCTGGCATGAAGTTAGTCTTCTTCGCAGTGAGACATACAAGCAGCTTCTGCGAGTTGACGATAACACACCAACTGTTGATGATCTGGCAGGTGCTCCTTCTATTTACTTTGACTTACTAGGGCCTCTATTCCTGGGTGGAGTGCGAAAAACAATGTACCACACATTGCCCAAGAAAATTGAAGCACGTCATGGATTTGTTGGATGTATAGGGTCTTTGGATCTAAATGGATATTTACCAAATATTCTGCGTGAAGCCAATTCAGTTCATGAATCAGTAGGTGATGGCTGTCAAGGTAAGTTTATTGTTATTGTTCATTTGCCAATATCAGTCAGTTTATGTCATTGAGGGGGTTTCACATGTCAAAGGATTAGTATCTGTGACAGGGCATGCCACTTAGTTAATGAAATTATTAAACGTTTTCTCTATTCCACAACATAAACCAATATTTACAGTCACATAATGTTTCCGTGAGTGGAAAACTTATAACTAAAGGAGAAGACAAATCCGACTTTTAATCTATATTTATCAAGCCCCCATCCACCCACTTTCTTCTTCAGCATAAGATTATCAGTATCAATATGTGTAAGAAGGTCAATAAGTTTAACAATAAATTTATTAAATGAACAATCAAATATGCATAAGACAATTACAATGAAATAGATGACTTGACATCAATATTCCATGAACTCACGTTGGATAACAATTTGTTTGCACAGTTTCTTTCTACATATATATATATATAATTACAGTTCACAATAGAGTCAATACAAATTATATATATAAATATATAATTACAGTCACAATAGAGTCAACACAAATTGCAGGTTAGTCTATCAGAGAATAGAAATGGAGTTATTAGAGTTAAATGTGTAAATTTATGTGACCTGGATTAAGCACTTCTTGATAGTTTTTCACTTGCTTTTGCAACAATGTCACAGTGTCAAATGCATTCAGCAGATGTTCCTGCCACTTGCATGGAAACAGACATGCTGCTATTTTCTCAAAAGTCTCCTCACTGTGTCACTTCCTTCAAGTAGAACATGATTACAGTGATACTTGTAACTTTACAAAATGGAGGTTTATGCAGAGATAAAACTGAGCTTACAGCAAATGGGTATTATTGATAGTCTCTAAGATATAAAGAGTAACAGAGTGGAGCTTCAAAATATAGCATACAGCAAATTGAAATTATTAATTATTTCTGAGACTGAGATAAAAGTTTAAAGAAAATATAAAGCACAACTTAAGTAAATGCACTGAGGCAGTGACATTGAGGACTAGGATTGATGCTAAAGGACATGATATGATGTGGTATAGGAGTTGGTGTGTCATCAGGTCCGATAAAGACTGCAGTGAACATAAATTTCACAGCCCCATGGCTCCCACCACCACATAATAATTTTATGAGATAGAAAGAATGAAGTATAAAAATAAATACTAAACAGTGTATTACTGTCTAGCAAATTGATTGTATAATTTTATGAGGTAGAAAGAGTTAAGAGCACTAAAGAGTTGAAGAGTAAAAAAAAGTAAATGCTATACACTAATACTGTCTAGCAAATTGTTTTGATAATTTTATAAGGAAGAAAAATTTATAGAACAGTAAAAACAAAGAGTAAATAAAAATAAATGCCATAATGGGAATACTCTAAAATAAATTGATATTATTTTTATAGCAGTGAGTTGGAAAGATTTCAAGAGTGAAGGTATAGAAATATAAATACTATACCATGTAATCCTCTTTGGTAAATTGATATTATTATACTTAGTAAGATAAAAATAATGAAATATTTTTAAAAATATATTACATGGTGTAATACTTTTCAGTAAACATAATTACACATCATAAATGAACAGGGACTGCTGAAAATGAATTCAGATTTTTGAAATTGCAAGATTATTTATATTTCATTTATAAAGTTTTCTTCATATTGCAGTCCAAATTGTAATCATTTCCTTTTCATGCATGTTTGTTTTTACAATAAATACTTTTAACTGTGACTGAATTGGAAAACAAATCTTGTTTTATTTTTTAATATTATTTTTTATATAATGTATTTGTACATAATTTAAACAAACTATAATCTCAAATGTTTATTTTTAAATAGATAATTTTTCCTACATATTTACTTGCATCATGTATACATATTTATTACTTTTTGTACTGCAAGTTCAAACAAGTGTTGGACCATTTTAATGACAGGTCCAGCTTTGCAATGTCAAAATGACTCCTGCCTAAACTTTGGTCGTTGTGTACAGCAGTGGAACTCACACATCTGTGATTGTGATATGACTTCCTATACAGGGCCAACTTGTGCAAATGGTAATTAACTCATTTTAATTTTTAAAATATTCTAGTTGATGATTTTCTTTACACTTGCATAAGTGTCTTTTGCATGTATGAGATGAGGTTAGTTTACAAATTGATTATTCTTTTACAATTTTAAATATTTGTATAAAAATGGTACAGCAGAACACAAATTGTGAAAAATTTCCAAATGTTTTACTGTAGTTTATAAACACTTTACAATTCACAAGCTGCTTACAAGCAGGCTACAAATTATAAACAGTTCTAAACTTTGTACACACTTATTATGTCCATAAAATTAATTACATGCTTGTCACATAAATTATGTTCATAAATTAATTACATGCTTGTCACATAAATTATGTTCATAAATTAGCCACATGCTCTAGTCTCATAATTAATGTCCATAAATTAGCTAGCTTTATCCCAATAATTAATATTAAGAAATTAGCTGCTTGCTTCAATCTCTTAATTTATGTCCATAAATTAACTGCTTGCTTCAATCTCAAAATTTATGTCCATAAATTAGCTGCTTGCTACAATCTCAAAATTATGTCCATAAATTAGCCACATGCTCTAGTCTCATAATTAATGTCCATAAATTAACTGCTAGCCTTATCCCAATAATTGATATTAAGAAATTAGCTGCTTGCTTCAATCTCAAAATTTATGTCCATAAATTAGCTGCTAGCTTCAATCTCATAATTTGTTTATGTACAGAAAGTACAACATTCAAATTTGGACCAGGCAAAGGTCTGATAACATTTCATCACCCAGAAGGGAATCTGCCTTCAACCAATCATGAAAATCTTGCTCTTGGCTTCATGACAAACCTGGAAGATGCAGTACTTATTCGCATTAGTAGTGCTGGTTATGCAGATTTTATACAACTGGAGTTGGTAAGCTGTTTAAGAAATTTGTTCAGCCAGACTGGTGATTGTGCTTTTGCATTTCACTGTTAAGCAGGCATTGTCAGAAATCTTAAATCATATTGTTTATTTTGAAATTGGTTCATTTAAAAGAAATTTATTTTCTGTAAAATGTATCTGGGTTGGCAGTGAAGGATATCAGTTAGAAATGATAAGGGGAATCTGTATGAGCATCATACCAATTTGCATGTTGATTAGTATTGATAAGGTATAGCAACATACAGCAAAGTACAGCAACTTGTTGATGTTAGTATTGATGGGGTTGTGTACAGCAACTTGATAATTAGTATTGATCGGGTATAATACAGCAACTTGATAGTTAGTATTAATGGGGTATAGTACAGCAACTTGATAATTAGTATTGATGAGGTATAGTACAGCAACTTGATAATTAGTATTGATGGGGTATAGTACAGCAACTTGATAATTAGTATTGATGGGGGTAGTACAGCAACATGTTGATGATTAGTATTGTTTGGTATATTTAGTACAGCACCTTGATTATGTTGATGAGAAAGTGTAATACAACAACTTGTTGATGATTAGTTTTGATGGGCATGTTGTACTTCTACTTGCCTGATGATGTGGTTTGGTGAAGCTTTAAAAAAAATATCTCTATCTATCTATCTGTCTTGTTGACCATTGGGGCACCACTGATGACCTGACAACCAGTTTCCTCCATTCCATTCCACAATTTATAATGACTTCTATGGCATAGATATGCTTTTAAGAGTATATATCATGCTGTTTTTAAGTATTTTTAAAGTGATTTGAAAGCAGTATTATTTTTATTATAGAAAAGGGGTTTGGTAGGAGTTTAGTTATGTTAACTTTCTAACAAAATGTTGTGGGGCTAAATGATCTGTAAATCTTAACAATATAAGAACAGCTTTATTGCCAGAGTACAATATTTGAACTTAAAAGTTTAAAGTATTAGTTTATTCAACAACAAAAAAAGAATTTTATCAGAATTTGTAAAAGAAATTAGCTTTATTCTTTCTTTTTTGCAATGAATGGAAAGACAACAATCAGGTGGATAACTGTTGCCATTTTGCAAGGTATTCTGCAGTCATTGATTTAGTTTTTGCCACATGAAAAAACTCAATTCAGTTAAATTAAAGAGCTATGTTAATCAGATCATCTGTCATCATTTTAATGTCATAAGTAAAATATAACAATATAAAATATAGTTAATGTCAGAGACAAGTATGAATATAATATTAGGCAAGCAAAACCACAAACCTTTGGCAGTAATACATACAGAGGATGATTTCCTGTTGTGTTGATAACCAGCGATACGGTAAGTAGCATCATTATATTTGTTAATACTGGGATCCAAAATATGTATTGCTTCAACAGTCAGATACATTCAACTGATGATTTACAGGTGAGTTTCTGGTACATTCACTCATGTGGCTGAACTGCACTTTGATTGGTTAGTTTAGTGAGTTGTCTGGAACATTCAGGTATATTCCCAGCCCAAGGATAAAGGTCAGCCTTTCTAGAAGGTAGGTTTATATTCAGTCTACTTTTAGAGGAGGGGTGGGTGTGGGCTACTTAAGCCATTATGTGACAGAACCTAATGGAATTTTATAGTGCATATTACCTTCATCAGAAACAAATATTTAAGTCTCTCTCCATTTCAATCTTAATAGCCAGCCAAATCCTATATGGTTTTGTTTACCTTCAGTGGAACAACTAACTTTTATGGCACAAAACTTGAACTTTTTTTATCATTAACTTTTACTTGGAGAACATTGTAAAAATGGAGTTGATAGTTCTTGATATGATAAATACTATTGGCAGTGTTTTGTTTAAATACCTGGAGAACATTGTAAAAATGGAGTTGATAGTTCTTGATATAAGTTATAATTGATAAATACTATTGGCATTGTTTTGTTTAAAAGCACACCTTGCACATAAAGAAATGTGCATCTCCTACCCTAGATATGACAAATTATATAATCTGGAATATGTTAATTCTTTGATTTGTATTACTATATGACAAACTGATATTCCTTACTGAAATTTTTTCTCCTGTTTATACATTTGACTTAGTTACGACTGCATACTAATGATTTTAATGATACTTTTAGATATTCCTTTTCTGGTACATTCACTCATGTGGCTGTTTTCTCCTACATGTTGACTGTTAATTACAGTATTTTTAGATCAAGTAAGTTCTTATTCATAAACTAATTTTGCAATTGTTATAATTCTTTGAAGTTGGATAAAATTGAAATTTTTTTTATGGATAGATTATTGGATTTGATATTTAATGTCATCTACCACTAAAAATGTACAGTTTGATGTGGTTTGGAATGAGACAAAGTGAATTGGTGAGAATGTTTGTATTGCTTGGTTGCTTTCCAAACACATACGAGTTTTCTTGCTTTATTTATTTGACTTACATATTCATTTCTGATGCCGTAGTTTGTTGTCTTGAAAGGTGAAAGGAAATGTCCTGGCTGTATACAACATGGGCTCTATTGATTACCCAATTGGAGAATTTTTTGAAAAGGTGAACGATGGTAAATATCACGTTGTACGCTTCACACGTTCTGGGCCCAACTCTACCATCCAGATTGACAACTTAATGGTGCAAACCAAAACACCAAGAGGTGAGAACTTTTTATAAATATTTTATTAATATAATAAATTTTAAACTTAAAAGGTGTAGCATGTTTAAAATTTATAAGTTAAACTGACAAGTTAGTATAAATGTTTAAATTTGGTTAAAGATATTTTGTAAGGATAAAAAAATTGTTTTTTATCAGTGAAGAAAACATTTTACTTTAAAGAAAAACTCTTACAATCAAACTCATATTTCTCTATAAACTGTTTACAAGTATCATATTAATGCATCATTAGCTTGCAGTGAACTCTAGACTAAGTTTATCAACAAAGTCTGATGTCACTTTTAAGATAGGAAGGTATGATTCTTTCTTAATTGACACGAACAGTAGATATTTTGGGCCTATCGGATCTCTGACCTTTCAGGTGTTTGGGCCCTTAGATCCTTAATTAACCATTCAGAAACTGTTATAGGCCCTTAGATCCTTAATTAACCATTCAGAAACTGTTATAGGCCCTATAGATCCTCAATCATCCAGTTGTTATGGGTCTTTCAGATATCTAGCCACTGAGATGTTATGGACCCTTAGATTCCTAACCATTCAAAAAATGTTATAGTCCCTTTAGATTCATAGGCTATCAAATGTAATGGGCCCTTCAGATCCCTAATCATTTAAATGTGATGGGCTCTTAGATACCTTATGATCCAGATTTATGGGCTCTTAGATCCTTAACCATTAAGATGCTATGGGCTTTTAGATCTCTAACCATTCAGATATTATAAACCCTTCAGACCCCTAATCATTTATATATTATGGATCTTTCAGATTCCTAACCATTCAGATGTGTGAGCCCTTTAGGTCCCTAACTGTTCAGATATTACAGGCTTTTCAGATCCCTAACTGTTCAGATATTACAGGCTTTTCAGATCCCTAACTATTCATATGCTATGGGCCACTCAGATCTCTAACTGTTTGGAAGTTATTATTTGTCTCTCACATCATTTTAATGACTATTGAATGGTGATCTTATGATTATAAATTTTTATGTTTATTGAGTGTATGGTTCATTCTCTGGGGAAGTGTACCATAAAAGGGTGGATCCATTTAAAATGTGTTTTCCTAAAAATAAAGCATTGAAATCTCAAGTTTATATTCTGTATATTCAGAATTAACGTGAGAGATACATAGTTTTGTGAATATGTGTTTATTTATTTTGTAATTATTTGTAATACAAATTTGTTTTGAACCAAAAAATGGCACCTCCTTTTGTGACCTGCTTACATTTAGCTGTTTTCTTTAATTTTCATTGTTATAAATAATCCAACAAACTTGCTATATCAAGGTTTTCTTAGAAGTGATAATACATTAAAGCAACATTCTATATCCCTTTTATGTTGAAATGGTCAATTTTCTGAAGAAATGCTTTTAAAAGGCACATTTTTTGTCATGCTTCCTTTCCTCATAAATCAGATCCAAAGCGTTTATTCTTTTACTGTAAATTGACATACCATACATAAACTCCATGTGCTATTTAAACAACAGATATATTCAAAATATTCATATGCTAAAAATTTTCAAATTTATTTATTGTACTAATAAATATGTTTTTAAAAACAATTTGCTTTCATTTGTTTTAGTGCATTACAAAGAAATTAATAAATTCACAAATATAAAATAATGATTATAAAATCATGAACTACTTACATTTTTGAAAGGTGCCATATTCCAGAAAGATAACTCTCATGTCATTTTGTCTTGGTGTGATGAGTTTAAATACCAAATAAGAAAAATAACTTTCATTTCCATTAAGATCACATTGTTACAACAGCAAAGGCAAGAAAAATTTCAATATCATTGATGTTTCAAAACAGCTCAGATTTTTGATACTCTTGATATATTTTGATTAAATTGGTTAACATCATAAACAGCTTACTTATTTATGAACATATTCATGTGGTTTCTTTTGCATTTAAAGTTTTACATAGCTGTGTATATGAGTCAGCTTTAACCTGAGTTGGTAAGGACAGGAAAAAAACCTGTGAATTGCATTCAAAAATATAAACATCATGATTAGGCATATTATATAATAATATTTAAATAGATACTTTGTTTATTACTTAATATTATCTTCACAGCATCATAACTTAGACCGTTTTATGTTTAGTTGAGAAAATAGAGCTTATTTTATGATTTTGTTAATAAGGTTTCCACATGATAAAGTTAGAGTGTTATATCCCATTTTAAATAAAAATGTATCCAGATTAAGTTAATAATTTAGGTTAATAAAGAAAATGTTTTCATTGTAATGAGATAATTATTTTGCTTATTTAAAATATTTTTCCTGGTAAAATACATCTCAGCTTTACTTTCTAACTTTTTAACAGGAACAGATGCTTTTTACATATTTCAAATTCCTATAACATCAACATTTTTATAATTGTTATCTTTACTTATGTTTTTATATGAGCATTAGGAACTGTTGCAGACTTTAATATGTAAAATAATTAGATTTGATCCACTTTATTTTTTTGCACTTCATATCACAAAATGGTACACTTGCCCAGATAGTGAGCCATGTGTGTGTGTGTGTGTGTGTGTGTGTGTGTGTGTGTGTGTGTACATTTTGTTACAATAGAACACATTCAATTATTTATTATCTATTTGTCTTTAAAAACTAAAGAAAAATATTAAAATATTAATCTTTTACCTTTTTCCTATACATGCATTCTGCCTGAGCTTTACATATTTGAGGATTTTTGTTTGAATATACTTTGAGTATCTTAATTAAATTTATATATTTTAAATTCATGAATACATGTACATTTTCCTTCTCAAATTCAATATGTACCTTTACAGAAAATATTTGTTTTAGGTTATATCTTGTAAGTGGATTTTGTGAACTTTGCTAAAAACACTAGTAATTTCTGTGAGTTACACATAACTGCTAATATGACCTTTGTTAAAATATTAATCATTCCTGATGATAAAGGTGTTAAAATATTGTTAACTTTGCTACAACACTAGTCATTCTAGTTTATAAAGGTGTTTAATTTTCTGTACTTTGCTAAATCTAATCATTCCTGCATATAAAAGTGTGTCATGACTAGTAAGTCTGAATTTGGGTCAATATTATGAAAAAATAAAAGAAACAGTTAACAAATGCACATTCCAAAAACATTTTGAAATTAATCTGTTAAGTACCATTATTTTTTTCTTAAATAAATTAATTTACAAACAGGTCATATTTTTAAAAATTATCTCAGATCTCTTCTGTTTTAATTAGATAGAACAGGACACAAATATATTGTTTTTAATCAAAACATTTATATTTTTTCCTGTTCAAAATCTAATTGCACATGAAGCACCTATTCTGTGTATACTTTAGTGCATTGAATCTGACATACTACTTGCATTGAGTCCAAAGTGTGCATTTGAATTAATTCTACTAATGCAGGAACATTTGGATTTTTAAAGTTACATGTTTATTTTAATGAATTGGACTTGATTCAGATGTACATCATGTCTAATAACAAAAAGAGGTCTTTACAAATTTAGTTGAAAATTAATGTCATATACACAAATGTAGCTTTTCAGCATTTTTTAAATATTTTTTTAACTTAATAGGTCATAACACATATCTACAGCGTTTTTAGCAAAGTGTATACTTTATTTAAATAGCTAAAGTTATTTATTTTAAAAGAAATTGTACATTTAATTAATTAAGATGAACATGTAAAATCTTGTTTTAGTGTTAAATAAACAGGTATTGTATTAGAATGTATATTTTAATTATAAAAGAATGGAGTTAGTGAAAAAGAATTTCTTTTTTAACTTAAGAACCTGTTTTTGTTATTGAACAATTTCTTGGATTGTCATGCATGACTTTCAAGATACAATGATGCTTTTTTGAAGACCATTGTGTGCCTTGTCTAGAAACACTGTGCATATAAACTAGTACTTTTTTTTTTTTTTTTTTTGGGGGGGGGGGGGTGCTTCCATAAAAATCTCATTGTGAGATGTTCTACTGTACTTTGGTACTGTGATATTTCTTTTTGAAATCATTTCATATTACAGATTAAAAATAATTTAAAATGAAAGGAAACAACCTGCATGTTAAGATATATTTGAATTCAATGATATAATTTATGTAGAAGTTTACAATTTATAAATTTATCATTTAAATCTTTCCATCCATCATTGGGTTTTTTTTGGACTGTTGGGAAATATTTCTGCTATAAGTAAACTTCATAGCACAATGTATATTGAAGGGCATTTAAAGGGCATTCAAACTATGCAAATTTTGAACTCCACCCAAACACTAATTACTGGTTTATTATGTTTATAATAATTTGGTTTCTGATAATGCTAGTCTAATTTGTTAATGACCAAATATATCAAAAATAAATGTACATTGTAAACTATTTTTAGTAATAGAGTTGTCTCTTTTAATGACTTCTATTACTTGTCAGTTGATTAGTTGTCATTTGCACTAAGATTATGGAAAATTCAAGATTTCATTACTGTGGTCAGTACAAGGAAGAGCTATCAGAAGTGGTTCAGGTACATGATTCCATGGTAGTTTTTTTTCCTGACAAAATCTTCAATTTCACCTGTGTTATTTCCATAACTCCTATTAGAGGTGGTTTCCACAATTTGTCCAATTTATAAACCACAGAATGTGGTTGAAAGGTGTACAACAAATATAAAAACATAGTTCTGTGTATAAAGAACAGAAAATAAAGTTATTATAATCCAGAGTCTAGACCATCATTAACATTGGTCATGCAGCAATAACTTGGAAATTAATTGTCAAAAGGAATAAAGTAAAATTCTCAGGTTATGTTCCATGACTCAACTATTTTATCTCATGACATGCTAGAAAAAATATATAATAGTTGAAATATTTAATGATCTTAAATAATATAATCTCCAAATAAAGAGCAGAACACCCTACGGTATGGGTCACAGCATCTTGACCTCATCTGTTCCAGTGATCTACTCTGGCAAATACATTTTATTTTGTATGAAGTTTTATTATCATACAGCAAATTTGCTCAGAAATTCCAAAGATTCACTACATCGTACTTACCTGTATACTAGTGGTGAATTCTTTTCTACTTAGTGATGGACACATGGACACTTGCCTTTTCATTACTCTTGTATTATTAACCAAAAATTGGGGATATTTTGAGATCATTGCAATCAGTCACTGAGAATGCGTGTTGAATGCTGCAATCACTCACTGAGATTGCTTGTTTAGTGCTTTGACTTGTGCAGCAATAATGAACACTTCATTTTAGCACAATCCTAATCAATCTGTCCAGTGGCTTAGTAATAACTCATATTCTTGTCTCTCTTATTGACTTTGGAAGGGATTCTAGATCTTATTGTTTTTGTTTAATTCCCATTCCATTGATTTCTTCCTTGTATTAGAGTTTGACTATCCCTAGGTTTACTGATTATTCCACTGAATTTTAAGGCTTCAGTAATTTGTTTGAAATCCATAAAACTAAAAGACTTTAGCTATCTTCTGCAATTGTGAACTTGATTTTCTTGAGCCCCGCTCAAGAAATTAGTGCATTAACAAATAATTTTAGAAAGAGTTAATAAATATGAAGTGAGGAGGTCATTTATGAGACCTATAAGTAAACAGATGGGGTGGCAAGAAAAGATCCCATAAATGAGTTTCAGTGCCTTCCCTTTGGGGAGAAGATAACATTCAAGCCTACAGCTTCTTTGATGTGTTGGGTGTGTGTGTGGGGGGGGGGAACTTGCCAGTTATTTTAATTAATATTTAATTGATTTGTAATTATTTTATTATCATTATTGTGGGCATTAATTTTTTTTAAATGTTTGTTTCATTAATTAAACTTAAAATCATCATTATAAATTGGTAGTATGATGTATTTGATTAAACTTATGATTATAAATTGGTAGTACCATGGATTTGCTTAGAAATTTAAGCATGTTTATATTTTTTACTTTTCTTGTCAAGAGGAGAAAATGACATTCAATATTCAAACCATCCCTTCAAAAAACAGGTGTATGAATAAATCATTAAATCCAAAACCAATGCAGTAGAAATGAATATATGTTTGTTTTGAGATATTATAAGTAAACATTTTAATTTTTTATGGACTATGTTAAAAGATAAGTATTACCTAGGCATCTGTTGTAACTGATGCTCACATCTTGCATGACAATGATTAAGATGCACAACTAAGAAAAACTGTAAATTTAATTTCTGTTTAAACAGAAGTGAAATATCAGATTTTTCAAAATTAATGTTTGTGTAGTGCTTGTTATATCTTAATTCTTTTTGATAGTAAATACATTTTTTTCTAATTTAATATAGTTGTCAATTTTACTTTTGTCAGAGACATTTTCTATATGCCTTTCTTTAAAATTATTAACAGAAAGGGCTGGTCAAAGTTCAACCAGCACATATGGTCCATAATTTTTAATGTCATGGATTGTTTAGTAAGATATTATTGAGTATTTAACAAGAGATGCTTTGTACCCATAATTTTTAATGTCACGGATTGCTTAGTAAGATATTATTGAGTATTTAATAAGAGATACTTTGTACCCATAATTTTTAATGTCACTGATTGTTTAGTAAGATATTATTGAGTATTTAATAAGAGATACTTTATACTCACTTCATACTTCTTAGTTGCTGTTATTATGTTTATTTTATTAAATGTTCCAATTATTTTTTAATGAAATGTAAATTGTAACTCTGATAGAGAGCAAGGCAGGAATTTGTTAATGTATGCATATCATGTAATAATTCTGGCAAATTGTTGGTGTAATTTTCAGTGTACACAAATCATGTTAATGATAATTCTGGCAAATCATTGTTGTAAATTTTCACTATACATACATCAAGTTAATTCTGACACTGTGCAGAAGATTGTCAGTCTGGTGTACATATACAATTTATAAACAATTTATTTTTGTATTATGCATTTTTGTTTTAAGAAATTTTATTTATAGTGACAGCTTTGTTATCTAGCCCTCTACTTACAGGAATTTGTGAAAACCTTAATTTCAGCTCCCATTAGAAACTTACCAAATGTAGATATTAACCACAACTCTACATACAGAAATTAATGGAAACCATAGCTTAAATCCCAAATAGAACTGTAGCTAAAATGTAGACATTAACCACAACTCTACAAACAGAAATTAATGGAAACCATAGCTTAAATCCCAAATAGAACTGTAGCTAAAATGTAGACATTAACCACAACTCTACAAACAGAAATTAATGGAAACCATAGCTTAAATCCCAAAAAGAACTGTAGCTAAAATGTAGATATTAGCCACAACTCTACATACAGAAATTAATGGAAACCATAGCTTAAATCCCAAATAGAACTTGAACCAGTGCAGACATTGTCCATAACTCATAACTCTACAAACAAAAATTGATAAAAATCATAGTTCAAGCCATAAATGTAGGTTTTCTATCATTATCATCTTAAGGTGCCATAAAGAAATATTTTTTTCTGAATTGTCTAAGAAACTCAAAAATAGCAAACTTTTTTGTGAACATGTTTGCTCTTAAGTGTACTAATGATATGAACAGTTGATATTTTAGCACCTGTTGCCTCTCTTCCATGGTCATGGTCAGATTTTAAGATATACTTTTTCATAGACCCTTTATTTATTGAAAGCACCATGCACAGTGTCTGCTGCATCCATTGATTAATGTGGCTTTGCTTTCCATGTTTCGGCTAACAGGAATTTATGACAGCTTTAGTTCATACCATTTAACCAGATATCCATAACCCTAACAGAAACATGAAAATTGATCCAAATGAAATGACTACAAGAATCAACATTTTGTATCAATAACTTTCATCGTGATAATACAGTTCTTAATAATTAAGACAGATAAACAATGAAATAGTAAGCCTATTGATGTATAAAAGCATCTGAATAGAGGGCAGTCCTAATTCAAGTCCTGAATCAAACTTTAATCAATGCAGGCATATGCAACTTTGCAAGACACTGCAGATGTAAATTTGTTAAAATCTCTGGTATCATTACTGATTCTAAGCAAGCTCACTGCAGATACCAAACATCATAATTTTTTATTAAGCAGTCAAATTGCATTTAAATCTCTCAACAAGACAGTCCTCCTTGTATCTACCATTCTGATAAATTATCTTATGTCTACATATTTTTATTGACATTAATGGGAAAGCCAGTGCATAATAGAGGACAAGTATTAGAAGTTCAAAACAGAAATAAAAATGCACATTTATTTATCAGCTTACTTCATATTAAATACAGTTACTAATAAACTTACTCCTGATAATGTACATTAATTTGTTAATCAGCTTTTGATTTAGGAGGACAATTAAAAAATGTTACTATAAAGAGTCCCTCTAGAGCTGTGCACTCCAGGCATTCAGTAAATAGAACTTTATTAAAAATAGGCCCACTATAGGTGTGAACTCCAAGTATTCAGTAGCCAGAGAAAAGTGGTATGCATTTCTATAAATAGAACTGTTACTGAAATAGACCCAATGTAGCTTGTGAACTCTAAGCATTCATTGACTATAGACAAGTGGTATGCTTGTCTATAATTCAAACTGTTACTAAAAATAGACCAAATATAACTTGTGAACTTTAAGCATTCATTGGGCCAGAGGCAAGAGTCATGCTTGTCTATAATTCAAAACTGTTACTAAAAATAGGCCAAATATAGCTTGTGTACAAACATTCAGTGCAAGTGATCCATACAATAGTGACATGAGAATAAAAATCATATGAAATGGAGGGGGGCACTAAATTTCTGCAGGAGTTGGGGGGACACTATTTATTGTTATGCCTCTGTTTTAACTAAATATGTTATCTATATTATTCAGTTGTAACATGGTTAACCACAATTAAAACAATTTTTTGTCACTGTATTCTCTAAGGTACCCAAATGTAAAATTTATCTCCAAGTTAATGAGCAATTTCTTTATAGGCATATTGCATAAAATGTTTATTTAAAAGTTGTTACTTTTAATTATCTTAAAGGTTTACATTCCACAAATTCCATTCCCCATTATGTTAGATAATGAGCTTTCACTAATTAGTATATTGAATAATAAAGCTGTCACTGATTAGTATATTGAATAATAAAGCTGTCACTAATTAGTATATTGAATAATAAAGCTGTCACTGATTAGTATATTGAATAATAAAGCTGTCACTAATTAGTATATTGAATAATAAAGCTGTCACTAATTAGTATATTGAATAATAAAGCTGTCACTAATTAGTATATTGAATAATAAAGCTGTCACTAATTAGTATATTGAATAATAAAGCTGTCACTGATTAGTATATTGAATAATAAAGCTGTCACTGATTAGTATATTGAATAACAAGCTTTCACTGAACTTCTTTCTCTCTTTCTTTGAGGGGGGATATTCCCTCCCTCCACCTTAATACATTTTGTATATTGTTTTAGCTTGTTGTATTTTCAATTTTTAAAATGTTTTCTTGATGTTGCAAGAAGAGGGAATTATTTTTTATTTTTTTTACTGTTATTATTGTGCATTAAAATGCCTTCTTTCTCTGCCTTGTCAAGTCTTCACATGGAGTATGGATGAAGTTGTAGATGCAGGTAATTCACTGGCTTCACAAAAATGATCAAGACTTTAGTCACCACATGCCTTCTGCACTCTACTTTGCTATCAAGTTTCAAGACTATATTGAATTTTTAAACCACATTTTACTCATGTTCATATTAATTTATTTTCATCTATTAAATTAAAATATATAAAAAAAACATTCATAACTATAGTTTGCTTGTGTTTATTTTATTTTATCATCATCTCAGACAAGTTGAGTTTTTTTCTCAAAAAATTTAAACAGTTTGATTTTGGATTTTTAAATCATATTGTTTAGAAGATGTTGGTTTTGCTCAATACATCTAAATATTTTTTTTAATATGAAAAACAGTATGTCTGATCTAAGCTACTTTAAAATAAATTGTTGTTATTTTGTTATTATCTTAATGCTTATATCTTTTGAATGATTTTATATTTCAACATATTTAATAAATAAGAATAATTAATACATTATATTCATAAATAATGTTGTATTAGTAACTTCTTTCACATATGTTAACATGTTTCCAGGACAACAAGCTACCACCTTTAATAACCAGGCTTTTGTTTATATCGGAGGCCATGTAGACAGAAATGGCACCCTCTTGAGACATTTTGAAGGAACAATATCAGGTATGTTACTATTTCTAAATAGCTCAATATCGGGTATGTTACTATTTCTAAATAGCTCAATATCAGGTATGTCACTATTTCTAAATAGCACAATATTGGGTATGTCACTATTTCAAGATAGCTTAGTGGCTGGTATTTCACTATTTCAAGATATTTAAAATTGCTCAATATGAAGTGTGTTGATATTTCAAGATAGTAGATGCATCAATATTTTAGGGTAGGACTGATAGTGTGCTAACCAACTTAGTGAAAGTGTCCTACCCTGAAATATTGATGTGTCTGCTATCTTGAAATATCAACACATCACTGTTTCAGGGTAGGACACTATCAGATACACCAATGTTTCAGGGTATGACATTATCAGATACATCAATATTTCAGGATAGGACAATATTACATCCATCAATATTTCAGGGGGTAGGATACTATCAGATATATCAATATTTCAGGGTAGGACACTTTCACTAAGTTGGTTAGCACAGTAATGGACAAGGGAGAAAAATTTCAAAGCTGGTGTATAGTGTTTACATCATCCTGTACTCATTCTTTTCATTTTTGTTTTATAAACACAAAATTGTTTATAGCCAAATTGCAATTATTATAATTTACCATAGTTTTCTTTTAAAGAGGCTTTTTTATGCCAAATTACAAAAAAATTATCATGCTGCTGTTTTGTGCATTTTAAATATAGAATCTTTTATCTTACAAATTTTTCAAAGACAGAAACATCCATGTATGCATAAATATATAATTATATATTGAACATTTATCAAGAGCTGTTTTCCACATATACTTTTCCACAGTCTCTCTCTTTTCTCCCTGTCTTTAAATTTAAAAAATAAATTATGAATGTTTAACTTTATTTTGATGTATTTTAATTTTTACAGGTCTTGTTTTGAATGGGATGAAAATTTTAGATCTTGCCAAAGCTGGGGACAAAAGAGTTACTCTAGATGGCAATGTTTCTTTGTTTACCAAAAATGGACCACCACCAGGAAAGTAAGTCATGGCTAATGTACTCAATTTATAATGTTCAATGCCAGTAAGTCATGGCTAATGTACTCAATTTATAATGTTCAATGCCAGTAAGCCATAGCTAACAGTAAATCTATGATATTTAATGACAGTAAACTACATCTAATACAAAATGTGCAGTACATAATGACAGTAAACTACATCTAATACTAAATATGCAGTGCATAATGACAGTAAACCACATCTAATACTAAATCTGTGATGTCTAATGACAAAGCATATCAAATACTAAATTTGTGATGTATAATGACAGTAAACTACATCTAATACTCAATCTGTGGTGTATACCACAACTAATACTAAATCTGTGATGTATAATGATAGTAAACCATGGTTTATATTAAATTTGTGATGTACAATGTCCTATATCTGTGCTATTAGTCATGACAATGATAATGCCATTATGCTTCATAAGTTTAGTACATTATAATTATCATTGTCATGACTAATACTAAATATAATGTATAATGACTGCAAGTCTTGGTTAATACACTACATCAGTGGGTTGTATGATGACAGTAAGCTATGGTTAATATGCCTAAATCCTTAAATCCTTGAAACCTGATTGTTGTCAACAATATAATGACTGCAGACAAGTAATATATGATGACAGTAAGCTATGGCTAATATGCTGAATCTATTATGTATAATGACTGCATACTATGGTTACTGTACTAAGTCATTGCTGTATGATGACAGTAAACCATGGTTTATTCATTAAATCAGTACAGCATTCCAAGGTTAATGTATTAAATCAGTGCTGTATGATGACAGTAAGCCATGGCTAATATGCTAAATCTATTATAATTTTATAATTAAATCTAATAATAATATTATTAACCACAGTATTTAGTCATTATATATAATTATATATAAACCTTGGTTTATTTACCAAATCAGTGTGGCATTCAATGGTTAATGTATCAAATCTGTGCTGTATGATGACACTAAGCCATGCTAATGTGTTAAATCTATTATATATAATGACTGCATAATGTGGTTAATATTCTAAGCCAGTGTTGTGTGATGACAATAAGCCATGGTTTATTTACTAAATTAGTGTTACATTCCATGGTTAATGTACTAAATAGTGCTGTGTGATGACAGTAAACCTTGGTTTATTTACCAAATCAGTGTGGCATTCTATAGTTAATGTATTAAACCAGTGCTGTATGATGTCAGTAAGCCATGGATAATGTACTGAAGCTATGATATAAATTGACAGTAAGCAACAGCTAATATACTGAACAATAATGTATATTGAGAGTGAGTCATGGATAATGTATTGAAGCTATAATGTATTATAGTATAACAGTAAGCAATGGCTGATGTAGTGAAACTATAATGTATATTGACAGTAGTAAGCAATGACTGTTGTAGTGAAGTTCTAATGTATATTGACAGTAAACAATGGCATATATGTTGAAGTTAATGTATAGCCATGAGTGAATTTACTAATGAAGTAAACAATAAAAAGTATCCACAACTTACTGTTGTTGTAGACTGAAATTAATGAAGTAAAATAATGAAAACTGATCACTGGCTGAAAATACTTTTGTTTTAATCAGTATTAAATGGATAATGTCTACAGAAAACTAATGGTTCTGGATGTCTAGTTATTTCATTCATATTTATTTTAATTTTATTTTTTAAAATTAATTTTTTTTATTGTTAACCTTTTGGTGTAAATATTTTTCAGAACCAAACCTGATGTAACAGAGATGCAATCGACACAAGGAGCTGGGGTATGTACATTTTATCAGTCTGTTTCTTTCCATGAAGTTGAGATGTCAAAATCAAGCTTAAGTCATTAATAAATTATACACACTAAATTCATGTATTTTATAAATCTTCAAGGACATGAGCAAATGTAAGAATTACACTTTGTGATGCAGTGCAACCTTGGTTACCAGTTATGATTGTTATTATTTATTTATCCATAACTAATTACAAGTGATGAGAATCTTAATTTACGTTACATGTATTAATAATTATCCAGAAGACACATCTTGTCTCTCTCACTTGGTGGATATGCGGGCGCTGTAAACGTTTCTCTCTTCCACAACATTAAAGACAAACATTTACCATCACACAGTATTTCTATTGGTAGAAAATTTCTTACTAAAGGAGAAGATAAATCCATCTTTCAATCCAAATTTAGCAAGCCCCTCTCCATTCACTTTCTTCTCCAACATAAGGTTATCAATATGTATATGAAGGTCAATAAATTTAACAATAAATTTATTAAATCAACAGTCAAATATACAACATATGAATATAATCAAAGAGCATTGATATTTACATCACTTCACAACAATGCTCAATTAACACTGGACAGTCATTCACTTTATCCTAGCATAGACATTACCAGTCAGTTAACATAAATCTATAATCATGTTCATAAATATCATCACGGAAATGAGAGTAGATTTTCAGAGAAATAATTAAATGCACATAACCTTTTCAAAGATGGTAGCTGTCACCATCACATGTTCACATCACGTGGTTTGCAACAAGTCACTGTCTTTCTTATTCAGGCGATGGCCCCACATTTCCCTTCTAGGCATGTTACACAACTGTACCAGAATCTTCGATGAGCTCACAAAGCACACTGTAGAGAATCATCCTGAATTTCATATGCACTATCGAGCACATCAGGAGGAAGGTTTCTCAAATTTCCAGGTGTAGGAACATAGAGGAACACAGTGAGGAACATTCAGAATAATCTTCGTGAATTCTCGAGACCAAACTCAAGCTACCATTTTCCACTGTATCAGCTCTCAGACAGAATTCACAGGAATCAACTTACAGCAACATGTTTTACGCTAAGCTGATGACCACACGGATTCACACACCAACGTGATCATGTAGCACAGTAGTCACTGCTGCCTGAACGAAAAGAAAAGAGGCATGCTTTCTCTGCAAAAGTCAAATTATTGCAGCACTAAATTTTAGACATATTTCATCTCTAATCTCCTTTCTCACTTACACATTCCCAACTTACAAAATCCTTAACAATTTCATTAGCCCAACAACATAAAAAATATAGCATCAATCAGAATTCACAAGTAACATGTACATGTAGTCAAATTAATGAACATAAAAATAACGATTCAGTTACATAAGTATTCTCTAATTGAAATCAAAGTAAACATGTATGAAATATTCTCATTCTTTCTTTATCAATCAGTTAACTTACCATAAGCTAACAATTGGCTTTAGGACTGGACTCGAGTTATGTTCATATTCAAAGTGATTAGAATGGGGTACTTCAACACAGAAACCTCTGGTCCATCCCCATTGGATGAATTTGTAATGAATGTGTGCGAGACTGTTAGTCAGAAAAACTACTCATCCAGTTGGAACTGGTTTGGATTGCATCAGCAATTTTCTAGCATTCCAAGTTGTTTACTCCAACTCTGACACTTACAAAAAGTACCATTGTAAGGAGTGCCCAAGATTAGGTCACTTTGACAATTTAACAGTTAAGTTGGATAGGTAAATTTATTCCATCATACACTGGCATAACTTATCCAATGCTTAAATGGACAAATACTGGTTTTTATATAGAAAATTTCCATGGCAATTTGTAAAATGTATTTGGTGTACTGTATATGCAGATGTCTGTTCAGTAAAGAATTTTTCTAACAGCTAAAAATGTTTCTTGTTATTTAAAAAAGATGAATGAAGTAAAGAAAACCAGAAAAATATTCATTCCATACATTTCTTTGCCTGTCACTCCATCATTCTAAGGAATAGTAATTTCTCACTAAGTGGTACATTTCTGTTACTCATTTGATTGTATGCATATGAATTGTGTTCTAGATCAGTTCTGGTTGGTCATTTACACGCTTGTTTTCCATTTACATGGCAGTTATCCTGTAGAATGTTTTTATGATTGTATGGCTTTTAGTGCATTGGTGTAAAGGTATTTAATCTGTCAAAGCCGAAGCCGTGCATCACATTATGTGCATTTTTGAATGCTCTCACACCTTAATTTTGAAATTGTGTTGTTTTACATTTTTATTCCAACAGATAAAGACTGTACAATCTACCACAATAATACTTCTTTTTATGTGCACGTCATGTAGCAATGTAAACATGAGTCATACTGCAGAATGTATTCATTTTGAAATTATGTCTCTTTTTTATTATTAATGGAGCATATTACCTTCTTTTTCTTATAAATTTATTTAGTGTTTCATTGACCGTAACAATGGCACTTTCTGACTTATCCCACAGTGCTTGATCTTTGGCAGTCAGAATGCAAATCATTGACATGTCACCAGCGTTAATGTCACAGTGATAATCTCCTATTTATCACCAGAGTTGACCTCCTTTATATCATCAGAGTTAATATCACAGTGTTGATCTCCCACATATTACCAGAGTTAATGTCACATTGTTGACCTATTACATGTCACTAGAGTTAATGCCAAAGTGTTAATTTCTTATGTATCACCAGAGTTAATGTCTCAGTGTCGACCTATCACCAGAGTTAATGTCACAGTGTAGACCTATCACCAGAGTTAATGCTACAGTGTTGACCTCCTATGTATTACCAGAATTAATATTGCAGTGTTGACCTCCTACATATTACCAGAATTAATATCACAGTGTTGACCTCCTCCCTATTACCAGAAGTAATATTGCAGTGTTGACCTCCTGCGTATTACCAAAATTAATGCCACAGTGTTAATTTCCTATGTATCACCAGAGTTAATATCACAGTGTTGAACTCCTAATTATCACCAGAGTTAATGTAACAGTGTCGACCTATCACCAGAGTTAATGCTACATTGTTGACCTCCTATGTATTACCAGATTTAATTTCACAATATTGACCTCTTAACTATCACCAGAGTTAATATCACAGTGTTGACCTCCTACATATTACCAGAATTAATATCACAGTATTCACCTCCTAAGTATCACCACCAGAGCTAATGTCACATAATTTATCTCCTAAGTATCATAAAAGTTAATATCACAGTTTTTACCTCCTAAGAATCACCAGAGTTAGTATCACCATGTTGACCTCCTAAGTATCCACCAGAGAGTATTATAGTATAGACCTCCTATTATCACCAGTTAATATCATGGTGTTGACTTCCTATTATCACCAGAATTAATGTCACAGTATCGACCTATTATCACCAGAGTTAATGTCACAGTATTGACCTCCCAGTCCTATTATCATCAGAGTTGATGTCACAGTATTGATCTCCTAGGTATCACCAGAGTTAATATCATGGTATTGACCTCCTAGATATCACCAGTGTTAATATCATGGTATTGATCTCCTAGATATCACCAGAGTTAATATCATGGTATTGATCTCCTAGATATCACCAGAGTTAATATCATGGTATTGACCTCCTTGATCTCCTAGATATCACCAGAGTTAATATCATGGTATTGACCTCCTAGATATCACCAGAGTTAATATCATGATATTGACCTCCTAGATATCACCAGAGTTAATATCACAGTGTTTACCTTCTAAGTATCACCAAAACTAATGTCACAGTGTTGGTCTCATAGATATCACCAAAGTTCAGTTCACCATGACCTAAGAAGGAGCAGATACAGAAATCCCTTAAGAGATCCTTTCTGTTAATTTTTGGGATATCTATAGTCACACAATAGTTTGTAATTAATCTTTAGTTTCATTAAATTCTAATGATTCATATTGTTCACACAAATATCAAAACAATGGACATAATGCTGTAAGTTTTTCTGTATGTGTTCTTTCATAATGTAATACAGATATAATAACATGATTGTGTTGTATCATTTTATTGAGAAAAGCATAAGAAAGTTCCTCTGCTACCTTCTTTAGATTTTCCTCCTTCTGACTTAGATGTTTCCTTGTTTAATACGACATGTTTATTGTTTTATGTATTCAGTGTTTTTGTTCCATTGTTGAATAATGCTAATAGACTATTACACTGTTAGTATTACCATCACATACTTAATAGTGATAATATAATAAATGGTAACAAATAGTAACTGTTTTGTTGCCAGTTTTTCCAAATCTTCTATTACCTAACAACTTAATTTCTCTTGATTCATTGGGTATCATAGTATGATTTTTCCATACAACTACAATGTTGCTCAATTAGTTTTCATAAACCTGTTATGATCCACAAGAAGAAAGATTTGTTTTGAGTTACATGTTTATATTTTATTCATGAAAACTGTTATGTGAAAGTATTTTATTTTTAGTTCCAAAAAGCTAATTTATAATGAAAACATTTGTTTTTAGACAAGCTCAACATTCCAAACAGAAATGAATGTTTGATTTTAGACAAGCTAAAAACATAAAAACATTTACTGTTAGTCTGGCTAACCATTCTTTTCACAAAGGCTCATTTATTTTTAATCACAATTATCTGTTCACAGAAAAAGAAATATTTGGTTTAATCAATTGAATCATTCTCTAACAGAAACTTTATTTTTAGTCAAGCTAACTGTTCTTTATTAAAGAACATTTATTTTCAGTCAAACAACTGTTCCATATAAAAAGGATTGTTTTAGACAAGGAAATTTTGTTTGACTTGATATAAAATTGTCTTTGGTTAAAACTGACCAGTTAAGATTAAATCGATATAATTTAATTCAAATGAAAAATAATTTTGCTTGAAATGATTATTTATATGTTTCATTTGGTGCAGGAAAAAAGAAATATAAATAAATAAAATGGAAAATCTACAAAAAAAGAACATTTTTTGTTATGTGGAGAGCATTTAGAGAGAAATAAATGTGGAAAGTTCTATGTTATTTACACACATTATTAGGAGCCGTACTAGTTTTCTATTTATTCACCTAGTTTCCTCTTTAGGTGTTTAAGGATCTATTGATTCTTCTAGTATTATGTTTGCCAATTTGTAGATCTGATGCCTCCTGCAGATCTACTTTTTAGGCCTATTATAAATTTCATCTAATTTCCTGTTTAGTAGTTCATTGACCTTGTTATGTGATAGTTTATTTATAGATCTACTTTTTAGGCCTATTATAAATTTCATCTAATTTCCTGTTTAGTAGTTCATTGACCTTGTTATGTGATAGTTTATTTATAGATCTACTTTTTAGGCCTATTGTAAATTTCATCTAATTTCCTGTTTAGTAGTTCATTGACCTTGTTATGTGATAGCTTATTTATAGATCTACTTTAAACCCTGCATACAGTATCTTCACTTCATTTATTAGTTAGACATTTTTACACAGAGTTGTTTATTTTTAGATCTTTTTCCTATCTAGTTGTTTATTTAAGGAACTGTTTTAAGCCTTCTTGGTCTCTTTTCTAGCTGTTTATAATTATATAATTAGTTCACTTTCAATAATTTCAACTAATTTCTACTTTTGCTGTATACAAACCTAGTTGTTATCGTTCATATAGTTTTTCATCTAGTGATTAATTTATAGATCTCCTCCAAGTCTTCATAGTCATACAATCCTTCATATATTTTCCTAATTGTTTATTTATAGACCTCTTTAAACCATCATGCAATCTTCTGTTTATGTAGTTATTAGAAAGTTGCAAGCATTTATATAATAGCTCTCTGTAGTTTATTTATAGATCTGACTCAGATCTTCATGCCATTTTCTTTCTAATTTATTGACAATATAAGCCTTCATATAGTTTCTAGTGTAATTAATTATTTACCTGTTTTAATTGTCGTATAGTTTCCTATGGATCCTATAGAATCTCTTGCTAACATATTTTATTCATTATGTGAAAACATGCCAACAATCTTTTATCACCTACCCTTTGAGAAACAAGCAGTTGATTTTTTATCACTTGATAACAAAATGCAGTTTATCCTTTATCATATTTGATAACAAAATGCAGTTGATTCTTTATCATTTGATAACAAAATGCAGTTTATCCTTTATCATATTTGATAAACAACATTTTGTTGATGCTTTATCATATTTGATAACAATATGCAGTTGATCCATTGTCATATTTGATAACAATATGCAGTTGATCCATTATCATATTTGATAACAATATGCAGTTGATCCATTGTCATATCTAAGAAACATGTAGTAAAGCCTTTATCACACTGAGAACAGTGTAGAGTTGAATATTTATATATTAGGTCTAAAATTATCATTTAACAGATAGAAATTAATTTGTCACATAGAAGATAGGTACTAGTTTGACTTATAGCAAATAACACCAGATTGTCACTTAGCAGTTAGTTTTTAGAGTTAAAAATTAAATCCCCACAAAGCAGATAGAACCTAGTTAGTCACATAGCAAATAGGAACAATCATTTTGTCCTACAGCAGTTAGACTAAATTTTTACAAAGTTAATAGGATTTTGTTAATCATACACCAAATAACAACTAGTTTGTCTTGAAGTAGTTAGAATCTAAATTTGTACAAAGCAGATAGGCCTTTGTTAATCATACACCAAATAACAACTAGTTTGTCTTGAAGTAGTTAGAATCTAAATTTGTACAAAGCAGATAGGCCTTTGTTAATCATACACCAAATAAAACTAGTTTGTCTTGAAGTAGTTAGAATCTAAATTTGTACAAAGCCAGATAGGCCTTTGTTAATCATTTACACCAAATAAAACTAGTTTGTCTTGAAGTAGTTAGAATCTAAATTTGTACAAAGCAGATAGGCCTTTGTTAATCATACACCAAATAAAACTAGTTTGTCTTGAAGTAGTTAGAATCTAAATTTGTACAAAGCAGATAGGCCTTTGTTAATCATACACCAAACACCAAATAACAACTAGTTTGTCTTGAAGTGTTTAGGATCTAATTTTTTACAAAGTTGACAGGCCTTTGTTAATCATACACCAAAAAACAACTAGTTTGTCTTGAAGCAATTAGAAGCTAAAACCAATAAAACCAAGTTTGTCACACAGCACATAACTAGTTTGTCACATAACACACAACTAGTTTGTCACATAACACACAACTAGTTTGTCACATAACAAATAACTAGTTTGTCACATAACACACAACTAGTTTGTCACATAACAAATAACTAGTTTGCCAGATAAAATGCAACTAATTTGCCACATACTACATAAGAACTACATGCTACATAAGAACTAGTTCATCACATATTAGAAAAAAAGTAAATTTCCATAAAGCACATAGGAAATTAATTTCCATAAAGCAGATAGACTTTTATTTTGTCACAGAGCAGATGAAATGTCTCAAAAAAATTGTCAGAGAAACACCATTTAGCTTATCTTTTTCTGTCTATCTTTTTAGAACGGGATTTTAAAAAAAATTTGTATAAAGATGTTATATGTTATGGAGCTGCTATAAGTAAAGCTGTTGTGTTAGAAGTCAGTGAACTGTTATATTTAGAAAAAGTAAAGCTGTGGTGTTAGAAGTCAGTGAACTGCTATACTTAGAAAAAGTAAAGTAGTTATGTTAGAAGTTAGAAAAAGTAAAGCAGTTGTATTAGAAATTAGAAAATGTAAAACAGTGGTGTTAGAAGTTAGAAAAAGTAAAGTAGTTGTATTAGAAGTTAGAAAAAGTAAAGTAGTTGTATTAGAAGTTAGAAAAAGTAAAGTAGTTGTATTAGAAGTTAGAAAAAGTAAACCAGTAGTGTTAGAAGTTAGAAAAAGTAAAGAGTGGTGTTACAAGTTAGAAAAAGAAAAGCAGGGGTGTAAAAATTTAGAAAAAGTAAAGTAGTCATATTAGAAGTTAGAAAAAGTAAACCAGTGGTGTTACAAGTTAGAAAAAGTAAAGTGGTTGTATTAGAAGTTAGAAAAAGTATTGCAGTGGTGTTTGAAGTTAAAAAAGTAAAGCAATGGTTTTAGGTGTTTAATACATGCAGTTCAAATTCAGCAACAGACTCTCCAGAATTTTTGTCGATGAAGAATAGATGATGACATTTGGTCATATGTACCAAGTGGCTATCTGTCAGTTGTGTTCAACAGTAACCAATTTGCAACCAAGATGTCATCTCTTTATGGGCAGTAATTAGTACCCTTGGATTTTGACCCATAGCTGAAATAAATGATTGGAACCATTAACTTCACTTGATCTAGTATGGAACTATAGCTGAAATATTACTAGAAATATTAACTTCACTTGATCTAGTATGAAACTATAGCTGAAAAGAATTACTAGAAATATTAACTTCACTTGATCAAGTAATATAAACTATAAAGGCACTAAGAAACTCCATTTCTAGGATGAATATACTCTTGGGCTTTGTATGTTCATTGAGAAAAGAAACTAGTCATCATCTTGGTTACTTCCTATTTGCCTTCATCTGGACAGTTGAAATTGCCAACACTTTCTATGCCTTCATCTAGTTAAGTAATATTGCCCACTTTACTTCATCTAATTAGGAAATATTGCCAGCATTTTCTATGCCTCCATCTAGTTAGGTAGTTTTGCCAGCATTTTCTGTGCCTCCATCTAGTTGGATAATATTGCTAGCATTTGCTATATCTTCATATTTAGGTAATATTTGTCAGCCTTTTCTATGCCTTCATCTGGGCCGGTAGTTTCTTCATCTGAGCAGGTCACTTTCTGTGCTTTATTCTGGACATATATCACAGTATTTTCTATGCCTTCATCTGGACATATAATATCCCAGCATTTTCTGTGCCTTCATCTGAACATATAATATCCCAGCATTTTCTGTGCCTTCATCTGGACATATAATATCACAGTATTTTCTGTGCTTTATTCTGGACATTTAACATCACAGTATTTTCTGTGCTTATTCTGGACATATAATATCACAGTATTTTCTATGCCTTCTATGCATATAATATCACAGCATTTTCTTTGCTCTATCCAGTGTTTGACTTTGTCCTGTCCTGAGTAAATAATTGTTCATTATTATGCCTATTTAATATTAATTGCATATTAACTAATGTATATTTTTGGTTTTATATATATATATGTTTCTTTAATATAACCAAACATTTATACTGACAGAGAAAACCCTATTTCAAATATCTTTTCATTTAAGGCAGTGATTTTCAGGGCATAACTACCTAGTCAAAGAATGGTTGTTTGCATCTTAATATAACTTGTGTCCTTTGCATTTTAACTATTAACTGAGCTGTTGATAACTTCTTTCTTCTCCTGCTCTGTATTTCACAAATTGCTTTGCACAAAACAGCTGAAATGCATGACTTTTTATGATTATCACATTGAAACCTTTAACCTTGAACCTGAATGACCTTATATAATCCAGCCTAAAATGCCCCAAGAATCACAAGTACAAAAGGAGCTAGGAAATTTGAAGAATTGGGGTCAAGCAGACTTTGAAGACTATGGTCCTTCTTACCAGCACATGAGTGTCAACCTGCAGGTGTCTAACAAAACAGCTTTCCATAAGTCCCAAAATCACAGACACAAGAGTGTCAGCCTGCAGGCGTCTAACAAAACAGCTTTCCAAAAGTCCCAAAATCACAGACACAAGAGAGGAAAGTCATTGTCTTATTTGGATCATCAAAATTTTCCAAAGTTTTCTGATACTTTGAAATACACAAAAACCAAACAAAATCATTTTAAGCAAACCCAAGCTCTTGAATATTTAAGCAGGAAAATAAGACATCATCATGGACACAGAAAGCAAAGGGGAATGATTATTACCAGTACCAGTGTTAACAGCAAGCTGTACTCACAGTCGTTGTCAAGGGACACAGAAGAAAGAAAGTCATTGTCACAGTGGGAAGAAAAAAATACTGAAGAGGATGAATCTTTTGGTTTCCCTGGTTTTGAATCTGCAGAATCTACAACGCATGATTCCACCATAGATTATCACTGTGCTTTTTCTGGAAGTAGCGGTAACCTTATCACTTTAGATGATGAGGAAGATGAAGATGTAAAGGAGGAAGGGAGCAGCATTGCAGAGACAGATGATGAGGACCCTTTTACAGGGAACATCTCAGAATCTTCAACAACCTTGACCTTAGTCTCAGGTGGCAGCATGGACAAGGAGATGAAGGAAGGGAAACATTTGACTACCATTGTCCTGCCTTTTAGAACCCCAGAAATAACTTCCATGCCTGGCATTCTTCACGTAACTGTCACAACCGCTGGAAGTGTGGCATGGGATCCAATGGTATGCAAGAGAAGCTTTTTATACCTGGCATGCTGCAGTCTGGCATGTTGTGACGTGTTGTCATAGAGACTCATTTGCTAAATGGTACTTTTGTGTAGCAGGTTTCATTCTTGTGGTGTTTCATTCTTTTTCAGTAATTTCTTCAAATTTATTATATTTCAGAATAGCAAATAAAATAGACTGTTCATATTTATCGTTTAACAATGATTTTTGTTTTTACTACTTTTTGCCCATTCCTAAATGACACAAGTCTAAAATTATGTTCAGTGTATGCTAGTACACTGTAGATTTTGTTTTCATTTATTGTGACTTTGATAACTGGATCATTTTTTGTTTGTTTGTTTCATTTTCTTTTGCTGGCTGTTTAGTCAGACACTTGAGAAACATTGAAAGCAAGCCTTAAACAACGGAAAGTTAGTTTGGTTTATTTTAACCACAGGCTATTTGATGGCTGTCCTGAGCATACAAGTGTTAATGTTAGTAAAAGATATAACATAAATCAGTTTACTAATAACCTTTAACAATTTTCAAACTGTTACATATGTAGTATTAAAAATTAAGAAATGGCATCTTGCATATAGTGATCAATGGAACATTTACATTATTTTTAAATGTTAGACTTAGTGCTTTATATCAGTTTATGACATTGCATTTGTTTACAAAGGGGACAGATTTTTAAATGCTAAATTTAAAAAATATATATATTTTCACATCTAGATTTGATTGATCAAGATAGTTCTAGATATTGTCAAAATAAATCTTAGTAAACTATTAGTCCAGTAGAGTTCTAAATGCTGTGTTTAACATACGTCTTAAAAATATCATTGGTCTAAGATAATTTGGCACTTGTTCTTTACTGTCTGTACCTGGCACAGCACAATCTGTAACATATATTTTGCCTTTATTTCTTATTAATATTTATATATGTGCATGTTGTAATCACTTAACATTGTTACATTACATTCTGTACTCAGTGTTAAATTACAATGTGCTCAATAGATTACAGGTTTATAATCTATTGATGTTTTGCTTCTTTATTTTTGGAGAACTAAATTTACAATGTACAGTATATATATAATGTACCACATCATCAATCCATTCTGTTCTTGGTCTGTAATCTTTGTGTCATCAATCTCCAACTTTAATATAACTTACTCACTAACTCAAATGGTGAGTAAATCTACTCTGCCTGATCTCTAACAACTCTCTGCCTGACCTCTAATACCATTCTGTTGTTGACCTCTAATTCTGTTTGGCCTGATCTCTAATACCACACTGCCTGACCTCTAATACCACACTGCCTGATCTCTAATTCCAAACTGCCTGACCTCCAAAATTACTTTGTCTGACCTCTAATACCAAACTGCATGACTGACACCATTTTGCCTATCTAGAATCATTTTAACTCCAATATCAGCCATAACAGTGAAAGCAGTGAATAAAGTGTATGTCATTTTACTTTTGACTTAACCAATCAACTTTCAGAGTTGTCATCACCAAAAGTGACATCACACCTCTCTCTATACTTTTTCTCTGTAATTTAATTCTTCTTATTCATCTACATCCACATGTAGAGCTTGAGCTTTGGAGAGAAAGTATGTTCCACTTTAATGAGAGTGTAGTATTGTTAATTTTTAAAGCTAAGTTTGAGTAGATACAAAATGCATGTTAACAACTGCACCTATATAGTATTTAAATTAACCTGTAAAATGTACTTATACTATATAATCTATTCTTTGACCTTTAATTTATTTATTTATAGATATCTATAGACTTAAAGCACTGTAAACCATATTTCAACTCTAAATAATATAAACTATAGGTCTGTAAACTGACTTGTACTGATAATTATATCATAATTTGGGTTCAGTTATTAATTAGACTGTAAAGTGTACTTATTAATCAGATTATAAACTGTACATAAAAAATAATTAGACTATAAATTGTGCTTAAACTATTAATTAAACTATAAACTATATTTAAACTATTATGTATACTATAAACCATGCTTAAACTATTAATTAGAAAAACTAAACTACTACTGTACTACATGTAATATTATAATTAGATTATAAACTTTTACTTAAATTATTAATTACACTATAAACTGTACTTAAATTTAACTAGACTATAAATGATACTTAAATTATTCATTTGATTTTGAACTACTTAAACTTTTAATTAGATTATAATCTCTACTTGAGCTATTAATTAGAGTATAGACTGTACTTGAACTAATAGTTAGATTATAAAGTGTACTTGAACTGTTAATTAGATTAAAAACTGTACTTTAACTATTTATTAGATTATAAACTTTACTTAAAATGTTAATTAGACTATAAATAGTACTTAAATTAGTCTCTAAGCAATAAATAATGTTAGGTGGTAATGTATTGTTATTTTAAAAATATAATCTTTTCAAAATCTTCATTATAGTGTTAGTCACAAAAGGCAATCTTTAAATCATGAATATAGCTAGGTTGAAAAATGGGTCAGAAAGTGTAGAAAATAACAATAATATAGCTAACAATACTTTTTACAATTATTCTTTGGCTGTATTTATATTTTTTTTATTGTTGTTACATTTTCATTGTCTGTGATTTGTATTGTACCTATATCTTTTCATAATCTCTACAGTTTGATCTTTTTTTTCATGGCTTGCTTGCTAATGTAGGGGGCGCTTTCAGCTTCCGCCACTTTCGTGCTGTAGTAGTAGTCTTCAATTATACCTGCTCTAATAAATGATATTTGTGGGTGTGATCAGTGTAGACCCAAATGCAATGTATCCTATGACGTAGGGTCTTCCTCTTAGCATGTGGAATTAAACATAAACACTACTTTATATGCTACAGATGGAATTAAACATAAACACTACTTTATATGCTACAGTTGGAATTAAACTTAAACATTATTTTATATACTACAGATGGAATTAAACTTAAACATTACTTTATATACTATAGTAGAATTTCTCAGTCTGGGTTCTATGAGAGGTCACTAGGAGCTCCCTGAGAGATCATAATTGAAAAAATAAACATTGTAGTAAATTTTATGCTGTGGCTCCCCTAGACCTGAAAATTATTTCAAATGTTCCTCCAGGGTTAAAAGGTCAAAAGGCTGTGCATCAGTGTGCTTGAAGGTGTGAATATATCAGGATTAGTGGCCACACATGGTGTGCAATCCAGAGATTTGGTTGGATCATCCTTCTTTAAAGGGAGATTACTGGTGAGGCTTACCTCAGCATTCCTCATGTATCCTTGTTTACCTGCCACTTGTCATCTGTTTGATGATGAGGAAATGTTTTACCACCCAACACATTTCCATTGGCAAAGAAAAGAGTTGAGTATCCCATTGTTCAACTGAGATCAATCTATTTGACTTTTTATGGAATTATCTGAAGGATAAATTGTATGGTAGAAAATCAGCAATACTTGGTGAACTATATGATGCAAATACTGTATGCAGCCATCCATAATTATTTACTTGATTGCTGCTGTCCTCAGTGCCTAAACATAAACAGTGGCCATTTTGAAAGTCAGAAGAGTTCAGTATGCTTCACAAACTATTGACTCTATAGATTAAATATCAACCTTAACTGAATTATTCAAAGAACATTTTTTCTACCTTAATGTGTTATTATATTTTTTTGAAACATCATGTGTAAACTGTTTCAATAAATCAATCTATTCAGAGATTTTGTTTCTTGTCTTGTAATTGCAACTGCATTATTATCTAAATATCTAACCTATGTTTATTTAATGGCATTGTTTTAAAGTACTGTTTCTATTCACATTTTCTGTTCTGTGTCCTTATTCTGTCTGCTTTCTAACTAGATTGTACTTTTATGGGACCACAATTCTAAACCAATAGTCAATAAATTTATTGACTATTAGTTTAGAATTATAAATTATTTTAAATTTTTTTCTCCAAATTAAACTCCTAACCTATAGATTTAACCTTGATTTTATTTATTTGGTTGTTTTTTTAACTCATATTTAACACCTAACCTTGAGAGTTCCCTCATTTTATTTATTTGGTTTTTTTAAATCCATTTTTTACTCCTAACCTAGAAATTTCATCTGACCTCACTATAATATTTCCCCAAATTTGACTCTTGACCTAAAAATTTCATCTTAACTCACTATAATATTTCCCCAAATTTGACTCTTGACTTAGAGATTTCATCTTAACTCGCTTTATTTTTTTTTTATCTTTTACTTAATTATAGCCCTATCACAGTTATGTTCACTAATTAATGTCCTATTTTACCTCTCATTTTTAAATTTTTTTATTTGACTCCAAATCACTGACCACAACAGTGTTGGGACTTGAAACAATATCTGAAAGAGAATAGTAATTAGCACCTGGTTGATTTAAAAAAAAAATACAGCATAAGGTTGAAAACTGCAAATTTTATAATAAATTATTCATTTGAATGGTTTCTTTCTTTAGCCTCTCTCTCTCTTCCTCATGAAGAGCGTACCTATGAATGATATATTTAATTTGTGTTGGTAGGAACACTGGCATTTCAGTGTCATGTGTAATAATATTTTTTTTCTTTCTTTTTTTAGTATCTTATCTTTTGTGTATTATGAATAATTATACAAGCACTTAAACAATTTTTTGTGTCTAAGCTTAGACTGAACACTTTACATAAAACTAAGATTATTTCTGAGGTAAAGTACAATGGGGTGGGAAGAAAGATCATGTAGATTTTTATTTTCAAGTCTAAGATATTTCTTTATACGATTAGCTTCTGTTTATAACACAAGCATGAAAAGGGTTTGTTTTATTTATTTGTCAAGTTGCTTTCTGCCCCAAACATGTTTTTTTTTCCAAACCTGAAGACTCCTAATGCTTTTATTTATATATTTTTTTATTGCTTTTTTCTGTTGAAAATAAAGTCAGTAGCAATTTGCAGAATTAGTCGTGAAAATGGCATGCTAGTGAAATTTGTTTGGTGTCTGCTTGCATTTATTTATAATTTAACTGTGGTATATGTTTCACTATTAGTGTTCTGAGAAATAAACTCATTATAAAATATTAACTTTAATCAGAATAATTTATTTCATTTTCTTAAAATTAGGTAAAGATGACTTTTATGTAAAAACATTTTTATAGAGTCAATCAGATTAGAATCCAGTCTGTTTTTCTTCACACCACATGCAAATGTACCACAACACTTGGTAGTTTTAAATTATTTTATAAAATATAACATTTTAAGAAAACATTAATAATGAAGTTAGTGATAAGAGTCTGATGTGTATTTTTAAATCATTCTAACTTACATTACACTACACACACACACACACACACACATTAAAATAAATGAACATGTATATTCAGAACATCCATCAAATGTTTCCTATAATGCAGTAAAGTAGAAGTAAACAATAATTATCAGGGGAAGTAATTAGACTTGTTGAATCAATGTTTCTTCTGTTCTTAGCTGTTATTTAATGATTTTAATATACTAGAGTGGAAACTCACTGAATGTACAAGCCAAGTTTAAACAAGAAGTTTCAGATATCATTGTTGTGCTAAGGTTGCACCATAAATGGAATGACAAGTCAGGTTAGTCAGTGTTTTCCTTTTTCAGACAACACCACTGAATGGAGTGACTGATGATATTATTTTCTCTGGCACTGGCCCTGGATGTCCCTCTGATGATGAAGAAGACTGTTCAGGGTCTGGAACAGATGATGACATCATCAAACCAACAGTTATTATTAAGACAACACCACCTCCACCAACAACCACGACTAGGTAACATTTTTTAAAATGATAATATAATCTCTTCCTTCCTAAAGCAGTTTGATACTGGCTATTTATAATTAAGTCGCTTGCTAGTCATGAATTAAACTGTAACTGTTTAGACCTGCCAGTTGTGTAAGTATTGTTGCTGCAGCCTGTCAATACTTGAAGACCTTTTAGCAAAAAGGAACTCAATATTTGGTCCTTCAAAAAGAAATTGTCCTTGAAGTTTGAAAAATATACACATGATCAAGTTTTCATAGAGTGCACAAAAAGCTGATTCTCTGTAGAGCAGAGAGAATGTGGTGTGTGTGTGTCTGTGTGTGCACGTTTAGCTGATTCTCTGTAGAGCAGAGAGAATGTGATGTGTGTGTGTGTCTGTGTGTGTGTGTCTGTGTGTGCACGTTTAGCTGATTCTCTGTAGAGCAGAGAGAATGTGGTGTGTGTGTGTGTCTGTGTGTGCACATTTAGCTGATTCTCTGTAGAGCAGAGAGAATGTGGTGTGTGTGTGTGTCTGTGTGTGCACATTTAGCTGATTCTCTGTAGAGCAGAGAGAATGTGGTGTGTGTGTGTCTGTGTGTGTGTGCACGTTTAGCTGATTCTCTGTAGAGCAGAGAGAATGTGGTGTGTGTGTGTGTCTGTGTGTGCACATTTAGCTGATTCTCTGTAGAGCAGAGAGAATGTGGTGTGTGTGTGTGTCTGTGTGTGCACATTTAGCTGATTCTCTGTAGAGCAGAGAGAATGTGGTGTGTGTGTGTCTGTGTGTGTGTGTGCACGTTTAGCTGATTCTCTGTAGAGCAGAGAGAATGTGGTGTGTGTGTGTCTGTGTGTGCACATTTAGCTGATTCTCTGTAGAGCAGAGAGAATGTGGTGTGTGTGTGTCTGTGTGTGCACATTTAGCTGATTCTCTGTAGAGCAGAGAGAATGTGGTGTGTGTGTGTGTGTCTGTGTGTGTGTGCACAAAAAGCTGATTCTCTGTAGAGCAGAGAGAATGTGGTGTGTGTGTGTCTGTGTGTGCACGTTTATGTGTTGAAAAGAGGGAGGATATTTTAGATTTTATTTTACATGGATACCCGCATTTAAAGTTATGCTAATGAGACCTATGCTTGTTTCTTTCTATTGTAAGATTCTCTTTCACCAATGAGTCTTATGGACTGTTCAGAGTTTAAGACTTTTGATAAAATCTTTCACCAGTGAGTTTAGTATGGATTGTTCAGAGTTTAAGACTTTTTTTTATAAAATCTTTCACCAACAAACAATAAATGCATTATAGACTATTTAGAATTCATTTTCGTCCTAAGATCTTCTGTTAGCAAACACTGAATTTAATGTGGATTTTTTAGAATTCAGTTTGGGTTTTTCATCATAAGATCTTCCTCACCAAAACAATGAATTTATTAGGAACTATTTAGAGTTTGGTTGAGCTGAGCATAGACTCTATTTGGGTTGTTTTTCATCATAAGATCTTCCTTTACCTAATAATGAAATTTAGTAAAAGTTTATTTAGAGTTCATTTGCTTTTTAGTATAGTTTATTTAGAGTTCATTTGCTTTTTAGTAAAGTTTATTTAGAGTTCATTTGCTTTTTAGTAAAGTTTACTAAGAGTTCATTTGCGTTTTAGTAAAGTTTATTTAGAGTTCATTTGCTTTTTAGTAAAGTTTATTTAGAGTTCATTTGCTTTTTAATAAAGTTTATTTAGAGTTCATTTGCTTTTTAGTAAAGTTTATTTAGAGTTCATTTGCTTTTTAATAAAGTTTATTTAGAGTTCATTTGCTTTTTAGTAAAGTTTATTTAGAGTTCATTAGCTTTTCAGTAATATATTCTGATTGTATGTAGCTGTTATTGTTTGTTACATGCTCTTGTGAAACTTCATATCATACTTCCACTAAATATTTTTTCCAAAAGATATTTTCTTAAAGTTTGACTACAGTACCTAACAGAAAATCAGTCTTATGTTCTCTAATACATTATCCTGAAACATCATAGATTACAACATTTTATATAGATCATTTTTACCCAGATATTTTCTTAAAGTTTGACTGCAGTACCTAAAGAAAATCAGTCTTTAATGTGTAATCTTTGAACACCAAGCATTACAACATTTTATATAGATCATTTTTACCCAGACTTTCTTAATTAAAGGAGTAGTAAAAAGTGCAAAGTTACAACTTGTAATATATGTGTTTTACTTATTTCAGAGTTTTCTTCATTTATTGCTGCCCATTACGTGATGTCTCTTTTACAATTTTTCTCTCATTTTTGTCAATTTACTACACGCTTTACTAGAGCATGTCCAGTTACCACATCATTTAACTGTCAGTGTATTACCTAGGAATTTTACCTATTTTGATTTTCTCACAGCATTGTTAATTTACTGCTGTTTTTAATCCTGTTATTATGGTCATACAACTTCTGTTTTTAATGTATTACCTAAGACATTACCTAGTTAATTTACTGCTGATTTTACTAGACCTGTACAATTTCACATTTTACTCTTGTTACCAGTGAATTACCTAATAGTTTACCTGTACAGTTTCACATTTTACTCATTACCAGTTAATTACCTAATAGTTTACCTGTACAATTTCACATTTTACTTTTGCTACCAGTGAATTACCTAATAGTTTACCTGTACATTTTCACATTTTACTCTTGTTACCAGTGAATTACCTAATAGTTTGTACAATTTCACATTTTACTCGTTACCAGTGAATTACCTAATAATTTACCTGCTCATTAGCAAGGACCATCCATTCCACAGAAACAGACAATTTTTATTCAGTGATATTTAAAGCTTATGCTAATAGAGATTATCGAAATGCTTTTATTTACTACTTTCACTTATACTCTAACATTTATTGACAATGTGTGTTCTCATATAACTATAAGAGAGTTCACCTGTGTGTTTGCATACTTATATATTTCTCGACATACTTAAATATTTAGTAATAATTGTTCTAGTTTGAGAGTTCATGAGTGTTTGCATAGTGAATATTTCTAGACACTATGTTAACATGATGTACTTAAACATTTAGTGATAATGTTTGTTCTGGTATGAGTGTCTGTATGGGTTTGCATACTTGTATATTTCTAGACACTAGATTACCATGACGCACTTAAACATTTAGTGATAATGTTTGTTCTTTTGTGAAAGTCCTTGTATGTTTGCATACATATAAATCTAGACTCTCAAGCATGTCAGTAGGATTGTGATCTCTTATCTAACACTATTCTTTACCTCCATCCAGTGAAAAGCCAGGATGTAAGGGAGATAAATGCACAGAAACAAGTGAAGTTGGCAAGACAGAGGAAATCTCTGTATCAACGTCAGAGCCTATTGAAGATGACCGTATCAAGCCAACAGGTGACTCAAACAAAAGCCTTGGGGGTAGCAGTGGCACACCTCTCAACTTGGGTCTCATAATCGGCATTGCAGCCAGCGTGCTTGTTGCTGTTGTGATTTTGTGTATAGCTCTTTATAAATTTCGCAGTCGAGATGAAGGCACCTATAAAGTAGATGAAAGTCAGAATTTTTCAAACTTGGATGGCAAGAAGGGACAGCAAGGAAATGGTACATTACTTAGTACTAACGAGTCCGGAAAAAGGAGTGGCAAAAAAAAAGATGTTAAGGAGTGGTATGTTTAATGGACATGTTTTGTGTTTTGAGGGTTTTGTTTTTTCATTTTTTGAAGTTGGACATAGGATTATGATGGAAGGAAAAGTGATAAGGATTAATATGGTTGATAAATGTGTACTTTCACTTTACATCTGGACACATTCTTTCAGTTTTAAACCTGAACATAGTTTAAGACAGGTAGAGATGTTTAAGGTTGTTATATTAAATAAGTGCATTCTTTCAGTTTTAAATCCAGACATAGGTTAAAACTAAAACAAATGATGTTTTATTTGGTGTGTTTTATAAGTGCATTGTGCTTTTATTAATGGTGACATGTTTGACAAATATAATCTGTTAAAGTTGGAGTTGAATGTAGGCTAAGACAAAGGAAGGATGATAATGAAAGACCCCTTGGATAAAACAGTATTGTGCTTAGAATTAGAAAGTTGGACCTAAGTAAAGAAATAAGAAAAGATGTTAAGGACTGCTATATTTGTTGCCTGAAAATGGTATTTTCAGATTTAAAGCAGTACACTTTAAAGCATTGTATGTTTGATAACCATATAAATGATAAAAGTTCATTTCAGTTTTAAAACTGGAGGAAAGAAAGGGAAAATGTTCAGGAATAGTACACTTGATAGCTGAATACAATTAACTAAGTTTTACATCTGGATTTAGTTTTGACACTTATAAGATGTTAAGGAGTGATATGTTTGAAAATGGTACTGTAAATTTAGTAAGGAAAATTGTTAAAGAATCAGGGCCTATTTGATGGTTGTATATAGTACTTTAAACTTTGAATATAATATATTAAGAGTGATATGTTTGATAAATGGTACTGTAATTTATTAAGGAAAATTATTAAAGAATCAGGGCCTATTTGATGGTTGTATATAGTACTTTAAACTTTGAATATAATATATTAAGAGTGGTATGTATGATAAATGATACTGTACATTCAGTTTAAAGGTTTGCATAAGAAAGGAAAATTAAGGAGTGATTTATTTGTGGCTGTATACAGTACTTTTAAGTTTTAAAGGTGAATGTAGGCATTAAAGTGAAATGTTGGATAAATGATAAGTGGTACTGTACTTTCAACAACAAAAAGTTTAAGATTGAAAATGTTAAGGAATGATGTAATTGGTGGTTGTATAGTCTTTAAATTTTAAAATTTTATGTAAGAAAGAAAAAATATTATGGAATGATGTATTTGATGACTTCAGAAATGTTAGTTTAAGTTTTAAAACTGTATATAAGTTAAAACGCTATTTTTGATGAGTGGTATGTGGACAAATACTTGCTTTCACTTTTAATACTGGATGTATGTTATAACACAGAAAATATGTTAAATAGATTTATTTGAATGTTTCATGCTTCAGTTTTAAAGCTGGATGTATATTAAGACAAAGCTGTTAAACAGTGGTATATTTGATTAATTTATTGAGTACTTTGGTTTTAAAGATGGATGTATATTAAAAACAAAGATCCTAAACAAGGGTTATTTTTGATAAATGTTATGAGTACTTCAGTTTTAAATTGGATGTACATTAAGACAATGATGTTAAATAGTGTTATGTTTGATAAAGGTATTGATATTCTGGTTTTAAAGCTTGACATACATTAAATCCCCGCTGTTAAACAAGGGTATGTTTGATACATTTACTGAGTATTTTGATTTTAAAACTAGATGTAGATTAAAGAAAAAGGGTTAAATAGGTATATGTTTGATAAACATGTTGAGTATTTTGATTTTAAAGATGGATGTAGATTAAAGTAAAGATGTTAAATAGGGAAGTGTTTGATAAACGTATTGAGTATTTTGATTTTAAAGCTAGACTGAGATTAAAATAAAGGTGTTAAATTAGGAAATGTTTGATAAAAGTATTGAGTATTTTGGTTTTAAAGCTGGATGTAGATTAAAATAAAGGTGTTCAATAGGGAAATGTTTGATAAACATATTGAGTATTTTGGTTTTAAAGCTAGATGTAGATTAAAATATAGGTGTTATGCTAGAGAGGGGCACGTTTGACAGATATACTGAGTCCTTTTACTTTTAAGTTGGATTTAGGTACCAGCACTTTAGAGATATTTAAGCTTTAATAAGTATATTCAATACAGGACTTTAGTTTATATTTGAAATATTTAAGCATGAATTGTTTGATAAATGTGTAGTTTCAATTTTGAAGCTGGATGTAGATTGAATACAAACAAATATAAATTCAATTGTGAACTTTCTTTACTGACATGAATTTAGAAGAACCACAGAATTTCAGGGAATTGTCATTTGTTGGTTTTAAAAAATTAAATTTTTCTGTTTTTCTTTTAATATGTTAAAAGAAAAAAATTGAGAAAGCAGTATTTTAATTTAATTTAATTTATTAGGATTTATTATGTTCCTGCACATAAGTTTTAAACACTTATAATATTCTTGATTTCAGCATAAAGAAAATGATGAGAGTAAATATTACTTTAAATTCAGAGAGATGAAAAATTATGTACATATCTCGACTTATCTCATTTGTTTGGTCATGTAATTGCCTCCCCTACCCCATCTACCCATCAAATAATTACATTAGATAATGAAATCTTTTAACATTAGATTTAGTTCAGTCAAGAGTTAAAGTACCTTAATGAAGAAATTCAAATAATACAAATACTATGTATATATTACAAGTACCTTTACACTGATCATTTAAGCAGTCTCAAGACAATAGCTCAAAAGGTACCTTTACATGTGTCATTTAAATAATATAGCTCTTAGAAATACACCTTTTACTTGGTTTGTTTAAAGAATATAAAGACAATAGAATTTTTATTAGTATTCCTGGGATATTTAAACAGAATAAAGACAGTAGATATTTGACTAGTACCTTTGTCATGGATGTTTAAATAAAATAAAGACATTTGACTACATTTAAAAAGTGCTGTCTAGAGATAGCACCTTGCTGTTGGGATTGACCTCTTGGAATAAGATGTGCCATATTCTATTCCTGCAGTCAAGCCACAGGCATGTTGTGTTTGTTTTCTAACTTATTCATTTTCCTTCAGGTGTTGAAAAGAAATATAAACTGTTCTTATTGTTTTCTGTGCATATATCTTTATTCAGTATGATAAAATAAAGAAGCTTATCAGTATGTCTATCATTTTGGGAGTATGTATTTTGCATTTACCATGACAGCAATTCTATCATTTGTGCATATCATTTTGCACTCAGTTCAACAAGCAAATAAGCTTCTCAGAATATCTGGTTTTTGCACAGTTCAACAAGCAAATAAGCTTCTCAGAATATCTGTTTTTTGAGTGCATGTTTGTTGGTGGCTAAGGAATTAAGCATTCTAATATTGTCCATAAATATATCTTTTAAACTATTTTTTGTGTGTGTACTTAGTGACAAAAGTAGATATGATCTATGGATGTTTGTTCCCAAAGTGGAAAATATTTAACAAGACAATGCTTTGTACACTGTTTTTATTCCTAAGTTAGAAACAATGAATGTGTTGTAATAATGAGAACTGGGTACTTCTAGGGTCATTTGAATATGTTTGTTTAAGAAAAGAACTTGAGTATGGTACCTCTATGAATAAAAGGATTATGTTGTGATAAAGGAGTGTGGACACTTCTAGGGTTAATGTGAATATACTGTGATTCAGGGCTGCAGATTTTTTAAGAGATAATTTGGGTATGTTGAGAACATATTCTAGCTACATGTTTTGATAAAGGGTTACGGGTATATTCAAATAGATAGTGGGTATATTGTAATTAATTGAGGGGTTATGGGTTTGTCTGATGATAAAATAGGTACATTGTACAGGAATTTTGGTACTCTATGAAAAGAAGGTTAAATTGTAATAAAGACATCTGGATATTTCTAGAGATACAACTGGAGTTTTTGTAATAAAGGGATTTTGTATATATATATATATATACAGGGATAATAGCAAGTATGTTGTATTAAGGGATTTTGGTACAGTTGTGAATGACAGTGGGTATGATACAATACAGTAATATGAGCAGTTAAAGGGATTTTTGTATATTATATACATGTACATTGAGATGCATTTCTTAGAGTACTGTAGATAAAACATGAGCATGCTCATAAGATTGAAGGAATTTAATATTTTGGGGATACTATTCCAGATTTCAGAATAATTATAGCATTCAGACTGTCACTGCCAAGTTTGCTTTTTAATCATATTTTATTCCATTTTCATAGAATGTTCTGTTTCATTCATTTATACTAAATGATTAGAACGACAGAAGCAGCTTAATACATTTGACATTTATCTTGAATATTATAATTACCCTCTCTTGGCACCAAATCTATTTTAATGAATTAATAAAATTGGTTCTTTTCTTTGAAGATGCTTAATGAGCAGTATTTAAATATGCATTTTCCACTAAATTTTATTTTTTAAGAAAGTTATTTATGTATGACTGCTCTACATTTTCCCCACTAATGTGCAGGATGGCTATAAAGTCACCTAAATCTGTAATACTGAAAACACTGATAGTTTAGGCTGCATAAATCCATAATACTGAAAACACTGATAGTTCAGGCTGCCTAAATCTGTAATACTGAAAGCACTGATAGTTCAAGCTGCCAAATCTATAATTTTGAAAACACTGATAGTTCGGGCTTTTCACTCTTAAGAAAAATTCTTAAAACCTTACATTAATTAATTAACAACTAATGACAAATTAACAATTAATGACATGAATGAATAAAGCATAGTATGGAATACATATCTGTATTTAAAATTTATAACAAATAAAATCAGTAATAAAACCTTTCAGCCACAATTAGTACTACTAATATTAAATTATCAAGTTCACAAATAAATTTAGAGTTAAAGAAGATTGTCAAATTATAGAACATCAAATTTATTACTGTAGTTACTGCAATTGGAACATTATACAATATCCACACCATGCAGTTACTGCAATTAGAGCATTTTTAAATGTCCATATAATCTCATTGTGCCTGTAGATTTCCGTATCATCTCCTTGTGCTTAGATAAGATAAGATAATTATTATTTATATACCAAAAGGAGCTTGATGATATTACAGGGTGCTTATCTTCAGAATTCTAAGAGTGCAGTTGCAAATGTTGATTATAAATTTCTTTCCTAAAGGAGATCACTTATAACCTCATTTTTAAACATAAACAAACTAGCAAGAATGCCTCCTCAAGATAATCTCTGTAATTTGTTCAGCATAAACTAACAAGAGTATGTCTGTGAGATAGCCTATACAATTTACTTACATAAATTAGAAAGAGTACCTCTGTGACTTAACCTAATCATTTTACTCACATCCTACAAACAGACTGGCAAGAATATACTAATATATACGGATATGTTTGCTTTATTCTTATTTCTTTATCATAAAGTGTTGGGTATTATAACATAAAGAGTGCATTTTATTGTATTCAATTAAGATTGGTGTACCATGATATAATAATCAACATAATTTTCATTGTCATTCTCACTTCTTGTTTCATTATGCTGTGAAACTAATATTCACAAAGCAAATTGATGTTCTAAAGTTATATTTGCATAATAGTGATAATATTGAAGCACATAGCAATGACCAATACTCTCATTTTATTTTAAACATTGTATCTATTAGAAAATTATTATTGTCTTGAGTTTATGTTTGCCCTGTACTGATAATTATTGACAGATTTGAATTCCAGTATTGGGTTGTGTTGTTGGTTTTTTAATTTAATTTTATAAATGATTTATAATTTATACATGTATTTACACTTTTTCCTCAGATCTAAATGTGGAACATTTACTATTACTTTTTCTGTGCTGTGCTGTGTCTGTAATGATATACGAGTGGTATTCTTATATTGTCTGTGTGCCCTGTCTATAATGATTTAGATATTTTTGCTTTTACCATTTCAATATTTAAAAACTGTCTTGATAAAGTTTATTGGTGTTCTTTTATATTTTAATTCAGTTTTTCCATTACATCATAAATTCTTTCATTTCTTAGGATTGTCATTAAACTCAGTTGTAATAAGACAAGAATTTCCCATATTTTTTAAATAAAGAAATGAAAGGGATAAAGCAGCTTAGCTGATTATATGTACAGTTGATGTGAATGTTTTTGCATTCTTGTACTTATTTCTAAATGCTTGTGTGTGCAACAGTGTTGAAAAGAAACATTTAATCTAGTGTTCTGGATATCATCTCTCCTGATGTTCTAATTTTGAAGCATTATCTCCCTTGATGTGGATGAACTGAATTTCAGAAATGAGTCAGTTTAAGAAAAAGAGAAAGAATGAGTAGATTTGAGAAAATGAGAAATGGATTTATTAAAGAATATGGGAAATTAGTTTATCTGAGAAAAAAAGAAAATTAAAGCTCATTTGAGAAAATGGGAAAAGAGTTAGTTTAAGAAAAGAGGATCTTTAACAACTGCTATTTAGTCTGGAAAGACGAAGACATATCCATATTCTTAATTAATACTATTAGGTCCATGACAAAGACACATTCAAGTGTTAGAATCTTTTTAACAACGACTGCATTCCTTTAAAAAAATTACAAATTTAGATATTTAAATCTCTTCAACATACAAAATAAAAAATAAAAATACATATATTTCAGATATTTAAATCTCTTTAATTGTAGTTTTTAAAGATATTTAAATAAAGGTGTTTAAATCTCTATAATATAGTAGCAAAATTTTAATTCATTGTAATGTTCATTGTTAAAGTGTGTGTGTGTGTGTGTGTGTGTGTGTGTGTGTGTGTGTGTGTGTGTATTATTGGTGTTTAAATAATTTTAATTGACTCATTCTGAAATGTATCTAATTAATAAATTCCAGAATTTGTATGTTGACAGTTCAAGTAATTTTTTTTATATGAGTGTATGGCTGTCTAAAGGTTATGCTTGTATTATATGTATCAGTTGAGGTCTCAATAGAGGACACTTGAGTTTGTTTTAATTTCTTACTTTCAAAACAAATACTTGGTCAAGACTTCTCTTTAGTCAAAACATCTATTCAGTCAAATCACTCTTCAGTCAAATGTCTCTTTGGTCACAACATCTCTTGGTTACAAAGCTCACTTTGTTTAATTTTTTTTTTTGTGTAAAACAAACAGTTGGTCATAAAACTTTCATTTAAGTCAAAGCAACTCTTTGTGATTTAGTCAGAATGTCTTTGGTCAAATGTTTCTTTGCTGATAAGTAAGTCTCTTTTGTCACAGTGTTTGCTAATAAGTAAGTCTCTTTATATGAGTGTTGTTTTTTTTTACTGAGAAGTAAGTCTCTTTTGTCACAGTGTTTACTGATAGGTAAATCTCTTTTTGTCACTGTGTTTCTGAGAAGTCTCTTTTGTTGCAGTGTGTACTAAGAAGTAAGTCTCTTTTGTCATAGTGTTTACTAAGAAGTAATTCTCTTTTGTCACAGTGCTTACTGATACTTAAATCTCTTTTATCACAGTGTTTCTTTACAGTGTATTTTTACTGGTAAGTCTCTTTTATTGCAGTGTTTCTTTACTGATACTTAAGTCTCTTTTATCACAGAATTACTTTACTTTACTAAGAAGTAAGTTTCTTTTGTTACAGTGTTTTTTTAATAATAAGTAAGTCTCTTTTGTCACAGTGTTTCTTTACTGATAAGTCTCTTTTGTCACAGTGTTCACTGATAAGTAAATCTCTCTTTTGTCATAGGGTTTCTTTACTGAAAAGTAAGTCTTGTTTGTTAATGTTTCTTTACTGATAAGTAAGTCTCTTTTGTCACAGTGATGTTTTACTGATAAGTAAATCTCTTTGGTCACAGTATTTCTTTACTGATAAGTAAGTCTTTTTTGTCACTGTGGTGTTTTGCTGATAAGTAAGTCTCTTTGGTCGCAGTATTTCTTTACTCAGAACTAAGGCTCTTTGTCACAGTGTTTACTGAGAAGTACATTTGTCAGAGTGTTGATTTACTGATATTTAAAGTCTCTTTCATCAGACTATGGTTAATTACTGAGGATGTATGTAAATTCAATATGTCCACTCTTTGGTCACTTGTTATTTGCTTTACAAGAAAAAACATTCACATATGTCAGCTAAATAAAATAAAAATTAATTTCCCATTCAGCTTATTTTTGTGTATGATGACTTTGAAATGATAAGTAAAGAAATAATTTGTATATTTTGCATACAGTAAAAAGAGTTATCTTGATTAAACATGCATGTGTGTGTGTGTGTGTGTGTGTTTGCACACACTTTTGTCAGATAAATTATCTCCTTTGTAATAGTAATATAGAATTGCAAAACTATGATAATTTTGAACTCTTTTGTATCATTTTGTTTCTTTACATAATTCTAATGAAAAACACTAGTGCTTAATAAATTAAATGAAAAACTGGTCTTGACACATTAAAGACATTAGAATAGGAAATTATCACTGTCAACTTGTTTGAAAAAAAAGTATATCATTATTTATAGACTGTTTATTTTATTATTTATAATTGATTTTTTGTTGTGGGATTTTTTTATTAATTAATATTTGATTTACAACTCAGAATTCTTTAGCAGATTTAATCCTCAGTATTGAGGAAAATGATTACAGGAAGCCTCAAAAAGATGTACTTTCTATTAAAATTGTGTGCATATTAGTCTCTGTCACAAGAAATAATAAAAGGCAGTTAAATGTAGAGGAAGGCTAGACAAAATTAATTTTTATTAAAAACAATATTTAACTAATCTTGGTTACAAGAAATAATAACAGAAATTTAATAATTGCAGGAAGGTTAAGAAAGATGTGTGTTATTACAATAATGTGAATATTTCATTAATGTTTGTCATAGAATTTATAAGAAAGACCACTCCACTCAGTTTTAAATGTTATAGTAATTTCAAAACATTCTGATGCTTAATCTTTTCTCAGCATACCTCTTTCATTACTTCTTAAACTTGATTGATAACATCATACATTTGTTTGTGTTAGTTACATATTTATGTTAAAGTTATATAAGTATTTGAATTTAAATATACGTTTGGTTGTGTTAAAGTTACATGTATGTCATGGCAGGGGGTTTAAGAAAGACTTAATTACATTTAACCAACCACACACCCACTTGCACTTCCATAATGTCAGGTGTTACAAAGTATTTGAAAGTTTAAGGTAATATTAATAATCACAAAAAATATAGCTACAAACCCCAAATTCCAACCTGACATAAAGACGATGTCAACAGTTAAAAAGAAAATGCAAAAACACAAACTTGTAAACTTATAGATAGATGAAAACTTTATAGAAATAAAGTAATGGTGGCTGAAAGATTGTTACAAAATCAACATGGTATGAGCACATTCTGGCAGATTGATATTTGCCAAGTTGTCCACTGTATAACAGGGTAAGAATCTTTCTATATTTCTTTAAACTTGCCCAGGCTGGTTGCTAAGCTGATCATGGCAGTATGGCAGTTCTCGTATTGGCCTGGTCAGTAAAATGGTGTAGTGCAGGCTTTGGGTTTTGCATCAAGAGAGGGATCAGTCAGTCATTGCCTTTCTGAAGATTGATCAACTTGGTAAAAGGAAGTCGCAGTTACTTGGTGTACAGGGTGCCAATAGAAGACAAATTCTAAAACACTTTTTCTAAATTTCCAGTAGACACTAAAATAATGACTGGTGCACCAGATGTACATCATTTATACATAGAAACTAATGGGAGATATCTGATAGATGAGTGAAGGAAAAAATAGAAAAGAATGCATTAAAATAACAAATATATACATAAATGACATAAATGAATATACATGTGCATATGGTTTGATAGTAAGTTCAACTGAGAGTTTCTCAGGCAGTGTTTTTTGGACAATGGTAGGATTGACTCTGATCTTTGGGGCTGATTTTGGCAGGCACAAAGACAGACCATGCCAATCACATGGCCAGTCATGAATTATTACCACTTGACCTACTAGGTCAGCCAAGATTTTGTAATATCACCAATCACATGGCCAGTCGTGAATTATTACCACTTGACTTACTAGGTCAGCCAAGATTTTGTAATATCGCCAATCACATGCCCAGTCGTGAATTATTACCACTTGACCTACTAGGTCAGCCAAGATTTTGTAATATCGCCAACCACAGGGCCTTTGCACAAGAGACAAACTAATAGATAGATGTGAAACACAAGATCTAAAGTCAGGCCTGTTCTAATGATTCTAACAGTATTTTGAAGCCCTCAGAACAAGATGAGTAAAATGTTTGGTAGTTACCCCTAGTAACATCATAATGTCTATTTGTGTTAAAGGTACATGTCTATTTGTGTTAAAGGTACATGTCTATTTGTGTTAAAGGTACATGTCTATTGTGTTAAAGGTACATGTCTATTTGTGCTAAAGGTACCTGTTTATGTGTGTTAAAGTTCATTTTTGTGTTTGAGTTACTTGTTTGTTTTAAAGCTACATATTTGTTCTTTGTATTCCAGCAACTTCAGTGACATGTGACAGAATACATGTATTCAGTTCAGCCAGCTACATTGTAATCAAAACACATTGTTCACTTAAACCACGTAATATGAACACCCTCATTTGTCAATGGGACTGGATGAAAGGAGATGATGAATAACATTTTTTATCATTGCTGCTTGAAAGTCTGAACTTATTATTTATTAACTTTTACAGTGCGTGTGTGTCGGGGGTGGGTGGGTGGGGGGGCGGAGATGGAAATTTCTTACATAACTAAAATTAACTATTAAGTAATCGTTATTTTTCAAAAAGTTAACTATTAAAAAAAATGTCATCGTTAACAGCTGTAAAACAATATACATCATTTTTAAAATACTGAAAAATTAAAATATTTGTGAATAGTTCAGTGCTATTTCAACAAATCTGCGCAGAAAACGTTGATGTTAATTTTAAAAAGATACTGCGGTCACAACCTTTAATTTCTTAAGTCGATCACTTGCGAAACTGTTCACAAGCTGGCATGTCTTTTCAAACGAATCAAAAGAATTTAATTCAAAAGAAGTCTTTCTCTAGAAACAAACTCATTGTATTGGGTTTTTTTTTTTTTGGTGAAGAAAAACATTGTACACTTCTATATTATTTACTGACGGTAAGCGTAAGTTCCCTAACTAGGATTTGTCAGTCCCAGCACCTAATAATTTGTTCGTAAAGAAAATTAATTAATATAGTATTTTTAATAATACTATTCCGCAGTAAATGTTTAACAAAACTTTTACCACAAAATCATGAAAAATATAGCATATAATGTAAAATACTAGGATAGTGGAGCAGACTTCTCTCCATAGTGCGGACATATAATGTAAAATACTCTGATAGTGGAGCAGACTTCTTTCCACGGTGCGGACAGATAGCTTGCAAAACTAAACATCAATATTATGAATTTCTATATTATCCTATAATAAATATTATTATTAATTCCTATATTATCCTATAATAAACATTATGAATTCCTATATTATCCTATAATAAACATTATGAATTCCTATATTATCCTATAATAAATACTATCCTCAAAGAGAATGTCGGTTGACACATTTCTTTTCATCCAGTAATAGTCGTTACAGTACCCGAACATTTCTGATTTTAGTCTATGATTTTTACGACCTTTAATTTGTATTGAAAAATTAATCCATATTTTAAAAAAAATATTAATTGGGATTATACAAAAATAGGCCTACATAGTTCGTGCTAAACACACGGCACGTTAGCCGGGCTATCAGGCCTACATTGTTCGTGTAAAACACACGGCACGTTAGGCCTACATAGTTCGTATAAAACACACGGCACGTTAGGCCTACATAGTTCGTATAAAACACACGGCACGTTAGGCCTACATAGTTCGTATAAAACACACGGCACGTTAGGCCTACATAGTTCGTGTAAAACACACGGCACGTTAGCCGGGCTATCAGGCCTACAAAGTTCGTGTACAACACACGGCACGTTAGCCGAGCCATCAGGCCTACATAGTTCGTGTAAAACACACGGCACGTTAGCCGAGCCACCAGGCCTACATTGTTCGTGTAAAACACACGGCACGTTAGGCCTACATAGTTCGTGTAAAACACACGGCACGTTAGCATTGTTCGCCAATATGAGTTGCAATTAATAAAAGAAGATAAAACTAAAGTGTCTGATATGTGACTGTTTTAATTCGTAATTCAGCAATTTTAAATGCATAATTTGTAGTTGACTTCAGCGGTCAGACCATACACTTTTTAAAAATAATCATTTATTGGTATATATAGATAGACCATGAACTTCTTAAAACAATCATTTATCGGTATAGATAGACTGCACACTTCTTAATACAATCATTTATTGTTACAGACAGACTGTGCATTTCTTAAAACAATCATTTATTGGTATAGACAGACTGTGCACTTCTTAATACAATCATTTAATCGTTTGGTCAGACCATGAATTTTTTTTTTAGATCAATCATTTATCAGTAGAGTCAGATCATGCCCTTCCTAAAACAATCATTTAACGGTGTGCACTTTTAAAAAACAATCATATATCAATTTGGGCAGACCATGCACTTCTTAAAACAATCATTTATCGATGTGGTCAGACATGTAATTATTTAAAACAATCTTTTATTAGTTTGTTCAGACCGTGCACTGCTTAAAAAAAAACAACAACCCAGTATAGTCAGATCATGTACTTTATAAAACAATCATTTATCCTTTCGGCTAGAGCCGCTAGACCGTACACTTCTTAATCATTTTTGGGTTTGATCAGACTGTGGTGATGTGCACTGCTTAAAACAATCATTTATTGGTAAAATCAGATTTCATGAAACAATCATGTGTCTCTTAATCATACTGTGCTCTAATTTAAAACAATCATTTATTTGTAGACAAACTGTGCTCTAATTTAAAACAATCATTTATTTGTAGACAAACTGTGCATTTCTTAAAATAATCATCAGTATATCCTGATCGTGCACTTCTTAAAACAATTTATCGGTATAAATAGATTGTTCACTCCTCAAAACAATCATTTATTGGTACAGAGAGACTGTACTTCTCAAAACAATCATTTATTAATACAGTATGATTGTGCACTTTTAAAATAATTTTTTATCAGTTTGGTCTGACCGTTCACTTTTAAAACAATCATTTATCGATAAAGAAAGACCTCGCATTTCTTTTGTGAGTATATACAGACCATGCATTTCTTAAACAATCATTTGGGGGGGGGGGGGGAAGTCGAATTCGTTTGTCTCGATATGGAAAACCGGTCATATTAAAAACAACGATTGGTGGGTATCCATAAAACTTTCTTTGCTCTCATTATAGTACTGTTATCTAACATTAATTACAAAACCCCAACTTATTAACACGTTTTAATTAGACGAAGAACTGTAAAGTGTACTCCGGCGCAGATATGCATTAATTAATGACAATAGTGTGTGCATTTTACTAGCTGCCAAAAGTAAGTAATGTTGAGCATGTTGCATTTTCTTGCTGTGATCTTTCAACGTGCCGGCTTCCAACAGAACCCCATCACAAATAAAGATTTCTTTTCTAATGCACATCTAATTCTGTCACTAATCTCTGTTGATTGTTCACGGGGAGTGTGGGGGATGTAGGCAAACTTTCGAGAAATCTTCTTACGTGAGAGCGATCAATTTATAGAATGGGGCTCCTGGATGTAAGAAATTTCGAAGATTACAGCAAGAAAATTTACAGTGTAAGTGAATGTTATCAAAACTATCTGTTGGTCGTCATAGATAACCCCAGCAGTCAGGAGAGTTATCTATCGGCGGTCAGCAGCAGTTGTCTCCCGATGCACACTCTTCATAAAGTAAGCAGCACATAAGGAGAATTTGTATGAAAAAAGATGTGAACTATATTTCTTTGTGGATTCGTGAGAAGTACTAGGTTTGTACTTTTAAGAGAATGTTATATTTTTATATCTGTACTGTTTATCGTGTACATTCATAATTTATAATTATCATGTTCAGTTTCAGCGCTGCAACTGACAGACTGTCACTGTCAGCAAATTTAGCCATGACTTATACTATAGCAACAGCTTAAACTTTGATAATTTGTATTCATTGTTATTACAATGTTAAACTAATTGTACCATAATGGTTTTAACTCTTGCTTGATTGCTCTTAAATATTCACATGCTTAGTTGTTTTAGAGTAAAATGTATAAGACAATTTAATCTATTTTAAAATTCTTTCACCACCAGTTACTGCTAAAGCACAAGGATAGGCAAATTGAACATCATTCTAGCTCCAGTGGTACAACTATAAGACTGGACCATTAGAATTTGGAATTAGAACTTGCAGTAATTAGAATTAGAACTTCTAGTTAAGTAAGTGCAGTAAAATTAAGTTAATACAAATAATTTTAGTGGCTTCAAATGTTAATTTGGATCATAATTTTTTGGGGGTTATATTATTTATTATTAACCAATTCAACATGAACATTTAAAACGATTATGTTATACTTATAGGTAGGCTATACGAATCAAAGTCTAATGGAGTTAACGTTTCAGCTAAATAGCCTTCATCACGCCAATAACAAGAACAGTGAAATAAATTATCCATTAAATTATTAGATGTGTGGAAAACTTATCTAAATAAATTATATAGTCACCTCTCTATTCTATTCAGATACTTTTTCCAACTATAGGCTAGGCTTACTCGTTTAAGTACTGTAGCCATTATTGTTATTAGCTGTATTGTTCTGATGAAAGTTGCTTAAATGAAATATGTACATTTGTTGTTTTATTTTGTACATATATATATTTGAAATTTCAGATTACAGTGGTTTCTTTTTTAAAATTTAAATGCTTAGCATAAACAGTCATGCTGGTTATAGTATGTATTATTATATTTGAGCAATTTGAAGATTTTTATTGTGTATTTTGCTTGCAAATATTAATTGTAAATGACTTTTATAAGAATAAACTATCTGTTAGTGTTAAGTTAGTAGTTTTATAATTATAATAAAAATACTTCCTCTGCTAGTTTAAAGTTGGTTGATTTTTAGTCTGGTTTTGATAAACCTACACACACACACACACACACACACACACACACACACACACACACACACACACACACACACACACACACACACACACAATCTACAACTTACTTTAAAGTTGGTTGATTTTTAGTCTGGTTTTGATAAACCTACACACACACACACACACACACATACATACACACACACACAAACACACACACACACTATCTACAACTTACTTTAAAGTTGGTTGATTTTTAGTCTGGTTTTGATAAACCTACACACACACACACACACACACACACACATACACACTATCAACAACTTACTTTAAAGTTGGTTGATTTTTAGTTTGGTTTTGATAAACCTACACACACACACAAACACACACACTATCTTACAACTTACTTTAAAGTTGGTTGATTTTTAGTCTGGTTTTGATAAACCTACACACACACACACACACACACACACACACACAAACACACACACTATCTTACAACTTACTTTAAAGTTGGTTGATTTTTAGTCTTGTTTTGATAAACCTACTACACACACACACACACACACACACACACACACACACACACACACTATCTTACAACTTACTTTAAAGTTGGTTGATTTTTAGCCTGGTTTTGATAAACCTACACACACACACACACACACACACACACACTATCTTACAACTTATTTTAAAGTTGGTTGATTTTTAGTCTGGTTTTGATAAACCTACACACAAACACACACACTATCTTACAACTTACTTTAAAGTTGGTTGATTTTTAGTCAAAAATTAGTTTTATCATAAAATTGTGGTGCAGAATTTTTGGAAAACCATATTTATTATTATATATTTTCTTGTTCTTTTGAGATTGCAGAGTATAATATGAAGACACTGTATTTGTAATATTCCTTTGCAACAGCATGAAATAATTAATACAGATAAAATAAATTAAAATTTATTAATGTCCACTTTTGGCATCATTTTTTATTTGCAGAATTTGGAATGTATGCAGACTGGGCTTCATTGCAAGATGAAATTCAGTGCGACCGAGGCAACCAATCTGTGTTGCACCGTTTTCCATCTGCAGTGGGCCGGGAAGTATCATGTACAGTGGTGAAATGCATTGCTCATAACTTGAGCAGTTCAGTCAGCAATGACGACCCTAGTACACTAGAAGATGATCGAGATGTTAAGTGGACCATGGAGGTATGTGTTGTTGTTTGTTTACACATGGGCAAAAAGTCACTGTACTTTGTTTATAAATTAATATTTGGCATCATTTAAAAGTGGTTTTATTATTTTTAGAGACCAATTACATCACATTAGGGTGATTTTGTGGGTACCATTGTGCCTGAGACAATCTGATATGCTGGGTTCTTTGCATCATCTGCAATGTCATGGTGGTGAGTGCCTCTTCCATATCTCTGCACAACACTTGCCAGAAAATTTTCTTCAATTTGTTCAACTGATTAACTGCTTGAGCCTACCACAGAGACTATTGTGCACTAAGTATCTTGCAATGCTGCCCTTTTTCATTTTTAAATATAAATATTTAATATTGCCAACTTTTCAGCATAGTTTCTGATAGGTATGGTGACTTTTTCTCTGCACTATATTAACTGGTTTTTCTTTATATATATATATTTTTTAGCTTACATTGTTATAAAAATTGTATCTAAGGTTAAATTAATTAATTAATTTAAACTTTAAAATAACATGGATCGTTCCATGTTTATTTAGAATTTCTTTTCATGAAAATCAATGAATCTGAGGCACTTTGTAAACGAATTTATTTAATTAGGGAGAGTTACTTTTTTTCCTGTTGTTGAAAATTGATGAAGCTGCAGCACTTTGTAAACAAAATTATTTAATTATGGAAAATTACTTTTTTTAAAGAAAATTGATGAAGCTGATGCATCTTGTAAACAAAAATATTTAATTATGGAGAATTACTTCAATTTTTTTAGAAAATTGATGAAGCTAAAGGAAGTACTTTGTAAACAAAATTATTTAATAATGGAAAATTACTTTTTTCATAGAAATAAGCATCTGATAAACTGAATTATTGAAATTATGGAGAATTACTTTTTTTTTTGTTTTGTTTTTTTGTGATCAAATTCTTTATGTCATAAATCTTTTTTTTGTCTGGTAGGTTCTTTGCTTTGGCCTTGGGTTGCCTCTGGCAGAGCATGAAACCATAAATGATTGTGTGAAGGTATACGTAGAATGGTTAACAGCTCTGACCACACCCAAGCCAAGTGTACCCAAGCCAGTGGTTAAGGATCCTAACCCTTTTGCACAAGTTATATTGCATCATCTGTTAAATCTGTTCAAACCACGACCTGATTCAGGTATATATTTATAATTTTTTTGTTTTGTTTTATCTTTGAGTGAGTACCTGTGTAATTTTTAGATATTAGTCTAATTGGAATCATCTGCCTTTCTAATCTTACTTCACAACTTTTGCTTTGCTCCATTCTCAAAACTCTTGACTAATAAAACTGTTTTGAGTGTAACAAAATCTAAGACATAGTTAAAGTCTCATTAAGAAAGAGAAAGAAGAATGGTTGTGATCAGCAGTTATACGTGAGTCTTTTTAAGAAAGGGAAATGAGGATGGTGGTGACAGTTAGTCACAGGTGTGAGTCATTTTGAGAAAGCAGAAGCTTTAAACAGTTATTAGTTCAGGCATGACCGTTGTGTATAATAGGCAAACTTGGTGATAACCTAATCAAGGGAGATAAATGTAAGCACAGTTTTAGCTTGGCTTTTGCTTTTATGTCTCTTTTCTAAATTTAGTTCTTGCAATGTGTATTAGTTCAGGTGTGACCATTTTGTGTTATATGACAACTTTTGCACAACCTTATCAAGAGATATACTACTAGGGCTGATTTTAGTCTGATTTTTGCACTTTTGTCTCATTGCTAAATTTTTACACTTTTGTTTCTTTTGCTTAACCACTAATCTTTGTACTTTTGTCTCATTGCTAAATTTACTTCTTAATCATTGATCTTCGCGCTTTTTTCTCATTGCTAAATTTACTTTTTAACCATCATCAGTCTTTGTACTTTTTTCTTATTGCTGAATTTACTTTTTAACCATCATCAGTCTTTGTACATTTTTCTCATTGCTGAATTTACTTCTTAACCATCATCAGTCTTTATACTTTTTTCTCATTACTGAATTTACTTCTTAATCATCATCAGTTTTTGTACTTTTCAAAAGTCTTTTGTCTAATTGTTAAATTTACTTCATAACCATCAATCTTTGTACTTCTGTCTCATTTCTAAATTTACTTCTTTTATTGTATATTAGTACATTGCCACATCTGAGTTACTTAGTTAAAGAATACTTCTTAACCATCAGTCTTTGTACTTTTGTAGCTAATTGAAAAGCCATTATTGTTAATTGTTGGTTTCTCATGGTTTGATGAGCACAGATTTATGTATTAATTTAACATTTTCTTTTAACAAAAACATTTCTTCAAATTATATCTAAGCCACACTTCATCATCTGGTGATTGATATATATATCACAAATTTGGGAGTTTGTTCTGTTTTTGCTTTTTTAAATCAATGTATTTTAAAGATGAGTGTTTTCCATTACAGTTATGACCACTTATTATTATACAAGTAATTCTTTTAAATTTAATATTAAAATTGATTTCTCCAGGAAAATTAGTGCAAGAGATTTTTCTCTAATGAGGTTTAACAGAGGGGATTAGATCCCTTTGTAAACATATATTTGTGAACTTGAATAGATTTAATGCTTACACATATTTTCATTATTCTGATATATATATTTAATATTATTTTAAGGTGTGGATTTGGTGAAGAGGCAGGCCTTACTGTGTCATCGTGTGCTGAGGGCAATTGAAGCTGTTGCCAAGGAGTCCACCATTTTAACTCGGGACACTTGGGAAACTTTGCTGAAGTTTCTCCTGGCAGCCAATGACAGTTTATTATCACCACCCACAGAAAAGGGTTTGTGCCAGTTATTTGTTTTGTTTTATCTAATTGTCTTACCACATATATATTAAATTTAATTTCTTAAAGGCAACTTTTCATGGTCCTATGAATGAAGTATGTTTGGCTATAAAATTAATTGCATTGTCAGCAGCATATTCTAAAATATTATTCTTTATATAAAAAAAATACCCAAAGTTTTCCATGTAAAATAAGTTTTTCCTGTATACTAATAATTTTTTTATATATATAATATTTTTAATAGTATTAGGTATCCCAAACATCACTGATTGGCTGATTGTGATATTGTTTAGTCAATTTTTCTACATTTTCAACACTCAGGTTCCCTCTGTATATTGAAGCTTTGTAAAATAAAAGCATATGAAACAAAAAGTTTGTTCTCTGTTCTGTCTTTCTGTGTTTTTTGTTTTTACTAAATAATTGTGATGAAGTAATAAGAAGTTATTCAGAAGTTACCAACCGAGAGACTTTTTACCAAGCCTCCATAACTTGTCCAGCAGTAATGCTTAACACATGCATTCTTTCTCGGTCCATGGGTACTGTGTGTGCTGTATAATAATCTAAAAATAATAACTGCATGTAGGGGAGAGAACAAGGTTAATTTCCATACTAAATAATGCGCAGGAAGTTCAAGATAAATTGAAATAAGGTTAAACTTAAATTTTCTTAAATTATGTTCATGGTGATTCCAATAACATATCAGCCTTAAAAGCTACCAGAAAATAGGAAAATTCTTCATCTATAAGTCTATATAGTTTGTTTGAGACAAAAAATACTGCACGTTTACTGAAGTGCATTGAAAGAACTGTGGTCAGTGAACGAAATCACCGAAGACTGTCAACAACAATGGTGGATTGTACCAAGCAGCTTTGCATTCCACAAGGTGACATTGAACCAGTTCCCACTTTGCAATCTCGCACATCATTCTGTTTGAAGACGTTAGTTGCTAAGTAAAATCAATTAATTTCAGTTTTTAATGTGTATTTTTCATTTAAAAGACTAAATTAGCTGATAAATAAGAACTTTCAGGGTCTGTAGGCCTATAGTAGCATTCATCTTTGAAGGTGTTCAGGGTGAAACTGGAAAATGGCTTTATGAATTTATGCCTGCCTTATCCAAAGCCTAAGTGTTGTATCATTCAATACAAGAAAGATTTATTTTCAATATAATGCATTTGGTTTATTAAGATTTTGTGTTATTTGTTTTTAATTCTTTTTATTTTGTGGTCATGTGACCACTTTTTTTCGTCTTTTACTGCATTAGCAATGCCCAGTGCAAACAATGAGTAGATCATTAGATGGGTGCATGATAGGTTTCTTATTTTTTATTTATTATTTTAACCAGATTTTCTTTTCTTCTTTAAAATTCTGATAGACACAAGTTAGTTATATATTTATTAGCTTTGCAAGCTTATTTTCCCAGAATAAATATAAGAGTGAGTTGATGATGCACATACAATTAGTATTACAAGGCCAATACTACCGAATTTAACTTCGGTGGTGGTGGGTGAAGTCTGAACATGACTTTATGAATTTATATTCCTTATCCAAAGCTTAAGTGTTGTACTATTCAATAGGGGAAAGATTTATTTGCAATATAATGTCATTTGATTTATTCAGATAATTTTTTTAAAAACTTTTTATTTTGTGGTCATGCCACCACTTTTTTCTTTTTCCTTCCATAGCATGGCACAGGAATAATCGTTGGAGAATTTTTAATTATAATTTTTAACTGATTTTCTTTTTTCTTTTGATAGATACATATGAGTTATAATTTAATTAGCTGTATTATTATTTTTTTTAAGTTTATTTCTCCATAATGGACATATGAATGAGTTGATGATGCACCTAGTAATTTTAAAAAGTGTACATTTTAATTTACATTTTTGTAATGTAGTTACTCCAGTTAGCAACTGCTGGTTCAAGAAAAAAGATGTAGCTGAGGTGAAAGGGGACTATGTGTTTTACTTGGACTTTAAAGTTATGCAGTTTCCAGTGAAGGCAGAGTGTTGAATGTTCCAGCAGTTAATAAAATAACAAAGGACTACCAGTGTATTGCATCACTCACTTGTTAGGCACCAACCTTGAAGTTAAAGTTAACTGGGTTAGAACCTTTGTACAGAAAACATTATATAAGGTACAAATATGCACAGTTTTATGGTAATTAATTTTAACACAACTTTAATTATCTCATAAATGGAAAGTATTAAAAAAAAATAAAGGTAATTATAGCTGTTATAATATTATATTATAATATAATTCGATTTTACTGTTTGTTACACACTGCTAGTATTCCATCACCGTATATTACATTATTAAAATTAATATTTAGACCCACTGAATAAAATATATATTAAATGTACTGGTGTAATATAAACAATAGTAATTAACAATGATGCAAAGCTGTTTATTTTGTTGAGTTATTTCTCAGGTGAATGAAGTTGTAAACAATAATCTCTATGTTGCTTCTATTTACTATTGTTTTCTTGTTAATGTTATTGATGCAAAGCTGTTTATTTTATTATTTCTCTGAGGAACGGAGTTACAGACAATATCTTTTTGCTTTGATTTACTATTTGTTTTCTTGTTAATATTATTGATGCAAAGCTGTTTATTTTATTATTTCTCTGAGGAACGGAGTTACAGACAATATCTTTTTGCTTTGATTTACTATTTGTTTTCTTGTTAATGTTATTGATGCAAAGCTGTTTATTTTATTATTTCTCTGAGGAACGGAGTTACAGACAATAATATCTGTTCACTTTGATTTACTATTTGTTTTCTTGCTATTGATCCAATTTAGTAATACATTTACAAGTAACGATTTAGAAAAAACTAATTATTATTAAGCACAATTACAAAGTGTTCATGACTGCTACAAGTCTTCATTTGTCTTAAGTTTACATTTTAAAATTAACATGTTTTCCTTTGATAAGTAGGTCATTTAACTTGTACAAGTTATTAGTTTTTCAAGCAAATTATCCATCTCTCTTTTCCCATTGCTTTCCCTCGGTGATGGAAAGGATCGAATATTCAAACCTTTGTTAAAATGGTTTGCACAATTAGGTGCACAACAACTTGTTATCATATTTTAAATTTATTGTGTTGAACTTATTCTAAATGATAAAGCTTTCACTGTGATTTGATTTCCTTTTGCTACAACAATAACAGCTGATAATATGTCACATGCATAGTGATGTAGGAAAATGGCATACCTATAGACATTTGTAGTTCCTCTCTAAGTGTGATTGATATATATCTTGACTTAATTCTAACAGTGACATTCAGACATTTATGGTTCCTATCTATCTATCTGTCTATCTGTCTATCTATCTTGACTTAGTCGTAACCAGCAGTAACATACAGCCATTTATGGTTCCTCTCTAAGTGTGAGGTATTTCTTCTTGACTTAATCCTATCTAGCAGTGACATACAGCCATTTATGGTTCCTCTCTAAGTGTGAGGTATTTCTGTCTTAACTTAATCCTATCTAGCAGTGACATTCAAACATTTGTGATTCCTATCTGTCTGTCTATCTATCTATCTATCTATCTTGACTTAATTGTTACCAGCAGTGACATACAGACATTTGTGGTTCCTCTCTAAGTGTGAGGTATTTCTTGACTTAATCCTATCTAGCAGTGACATACAGACATTTGTGGTTACTCTAAATATGTGCTTTGCTGAGTTAAGGTCCTTTGTTTCATTTTATACTATTATAGTATGCTATTCTTTTCAGGAATCTGAAGAGCACCTGCAACATTTGTCACTCGCTTATGTCTTTGCATGTGTCAAATAATGTCCCTTTGCACATCAAGATTATATTATTTGTATGCTTCCTCTTAGACACAACACACTGTTTGAACTTTGTTTTATTACTTGTAGCACCAACAAGGGCAATCACATTTCACCATATGTGAATCACCTCAAAATGCACAACAACAACAAAAAAGTGAATTCTTTGTGAACTATTGCCTGATGCACTTGATGGGAAATGTGATGTGGATGTGCAAGCAGGAGTATGGGAGAAATAATGGATGCTTGTAAAGTGCAAACCATTTTTTCTGAGATTAAGATCTGTGAAAGTATGTGGGGGGAAGCTTTAATTAGAGACCCTAAAAAATTTAATCCTTTTATGTTGAGAAATGTATAATGAAGAACCATGTATCCTAATTCAATGTAATCCATTTGAATCATGCATATTCCTGCGTATGATATATTTGTTTCCTGATTCAATCCTAACCATTAAAAATGTGGAAAAAAAACTTGATTTTCCTGATTGATATATATATATATATATATATATATACACACACCCTGGCCTGATTCTCACCATTGGCAAATAGACACATTCATGGGTTCTTAACTGGATACACACCTATGTCCTGTAAAAGTCCATGGAGAAATACATTTTTTACTTTCTCAGAAGTGTTCATCAGTATTAAAATAATGCCACCTTACTATTAGTATTCCTGGTTATGCCCCACTTACCTCTGTGTTTTTAGTTTAAATTGAATGCAATTGTCTTTCCTATATTTAGTGTCCTCTTTATTCTTGTCACAATTATCTTTTAAGTATTTGCATCTCAGTCACTTATTATTGCCTTGTGAATTTTGTTACAATCTGAGTTTAGTTAATTTTAAATGATTAAGTTTATTTTTGTGTGTTTCTTCTTTACATGCAGACGATACTGGATTGAGTTCATGTGAGTGTTAAATCGCAGGTTGGCTTGTGCAATACAAAACGTAATTACCATGATTTTGGTCTCCTATTTTACTTTTGTATAGGATGGGAGAGAGCTATATTCTTGGTACTAGATATTTCCTTAAATACATTTGTTTATGTTGTCTTTTAGAAAAAGATTTTGCATTAAACATGTACCAGTTCAAATTATTTTTCTTATTTTAGATAAGTATTTAAAATCTTTTAAATAATAATTGCATAACATTTTTATTATTTTTAATAAATATTTTAATGACACCAGACTTAACATCCAATGTTATTAATCACACCGGATTTTAACCTTCATAAAGTAATGTTTAATAAGTATTTAAATGACACCAGACTTTTAACAGTAATAAAGTAATGTTTATTAAGTATTTAAATGATCCCAGATTTTATAACATTCATAATGTTTAATAAGTATTTAAATGATCCCAGATTTTAACATTCATAATGTTTAATAAGTATTTAAATGATCCCATATTTTAACATTAATAAAGTAATGTTTAATAAGTATTTAAATGATCCCTGATTTTAACATTAATAAAGTAATGTTTAATAAGAATTTAAATGACACCAGATTTTAACATTAATAAAGTAATGTTTAATAAGTATTTCAATGACAGAAGGCTTTAAGAGTAATCAAATCCACATTAGAGTGAGTTGTATTTAATGTGAGGTAGATTGAACATATTGATGTGTGTTAAATGTATTAAATTTATATGGACATTCATTGTCTTTGTTCTTATATAATTAATTTAATCACTAAACCTGTTAACTTCAATTCGCTTTCTTGCTTAATTTGCTTATTAGTACCTTACATTTTGGTGTTCTTTCACTGATTTCTTTTCAATAATGAGTATTTTGGTTTAAGGTTAGTGTGTATCCCAATACTCTGCTTACTTAATAGTCAAATACATGAATTTTGAGTGTTTACTTGTTAATAATTTGTTCCAGTTGACAGCCACATTCCATGCTGCTTAACACAAAGCCAAATTCTATGTTAATAATGTGTTCCAGTTGACAGCCACATTCCATGCTGCTTAACACAAAGCCAAATTCTATGTTAATAATGTGTTCCAGTTGACAGCCACATTCCATGCTGCTTAACACAAAGCCAAATTCTATGTTAATAATGTGTTCCAGTTGACAGCCACATTCCATGCTGCTTAACACAAAGCCAAATTCCATGTTAACAATGTGTTCAGGTTGACAGCCAAATTCTGTGCAGCTTTACACCAGGCTAAATTTCGTGATGCTTTACACAACATTGATTTCATTACAGTATATTCATACACTCGTTACATTTCGTGCTGCTTTACACAACATTGACTGATTTCATTATAGTATATTCATACACTCATTACATTTTGTGATGCTTTACACAACATTGACTGATTTCATTACAGTATATTCATACACTCATTACATTTTATGATGCTTTACACAATATTGACTGATTTCATTCCAGTATATTCATACACTCATTACAGTTAACTTTGGTTAGTTTGAATCATTTTGTGCTTGTGATTCTTGCAAATGCTTCATTTTTTTTTTTCATTTTGTAAGGTGGATTGATATATTTTTACACACTATATTCAGAGCAGATTTACATTATGTGACAGTAATATAGATCAGTGTAACCCACTAGTATGACATTTATGAAAATAATTCACAAATAAATTAATAAATTATCATAGCTTTTCAAACTTCATAGCTATTTTAGCTGCTTCCATATCTGATTATGTGCTCTTATTTATTTTATTTATTACTTATTTTGCACTGCACTGCATGCTTTGGTGTCATATACTTTCATATTTAATTTTCACCAAGTTTAGATTGCATTTAACAGAGGGAATTTTGTATTGTAATTTTAAATCTTCAAGTTAGATTGCATTTAATGGTGGGAATTTTATAGCAGTATTGTAATTTTAAATCTTCAAGTTAGATTGCATTTAACTGTGGGGAATTTTGTAGCAGTATTGTAATTTTAAATCTTCAAGTTAGATTGCAAGTAGGGATTTTGTGACAGTATTATAATTATCTTCAAGAGAAATTTCATTGAACAGTGGGAATTTTGTAACAGAATTACAATTTAAAATCTTGATGGTTTTCATTTAACTGTGGGAATTTGTAGCACTAGTAGAAGTATTTTAATTTTAAATCTTTATGCTTGATCGAATTTTGTAGCAGTATTGTTGTCACAGGAAATGAGGGACAGAAATTATATTTTATTTCATTTTAAAAAAACCGCTAACAAAACTAATTGAAGTAATCCGAGTTTTGTTATTTTACATATGTAGCATGTAACTTCCAGTAACGGTCACCTAAGATCTCTTTAGTAGACAGACGTTCGTGACGCAGTGTGTGTTAATTATCATATTGAATATATATATTAGTTTATGAAGAATATGTATATTAAATAAATTGGGACAACTGCGCAATACCGTCACATGTTGTTGACGAGTGAAATGGCCAGTGCGCATTAGAATTGACCACAGAAAAGCGTGCATCACGATTACCACTATATATCCAAGGCAAAAATCATGTCACAGGACATAGCTTCTGGAAGTTTTGGAAACCTTCAGTGAGAGCTATATAAGAGGCAAAATGAAGACTTTTACTCTGAATGTTGAAAACGTCGATTCGTCTGAAGCCAGTCTAACTTCACGAATGAATTATCTCATGTACAGAGATTTCATAAAGGAAAGCTGCAATAATCTCTTTCCATCCGTTTTCCATCCGTCTGATGCCATATATTGAGTAACGAGGCAAAATTACTCAGTATAATTGTTGGCAAAGTGGAAAGTTCGCTGTCAAGAAAAACCCGATGCATGCGACGCTGGTTGTATGCAGTTAACGACACGAGGGACCAACTTGTTCTTCCCCCTGTCTGAGTTCGTTTTGGCAGTCTATCCCGCAAATTGAGAGGCTAGCACCGAGATTTTCTCACAGACAATCCGGATTTCTACACTCAGTGTAATGCGACGACACATCCCACTGGACGACTCCATCCGATAATGCTAAACGTCGTTGAGGTGTCCGTGTCCACGACAAACAACGATAATTATCGAGGCTGACAACAGTCAGCTAAATTTCAGATTTCTCCCCAGTGATAATCTGAAAGTGGTGCCTAGATTCTGCAGAATCTTCACCTGTAATGCGACGCCTCAATTGCGCCGTGATCTTCACTTTGAAGTGCCGCTTATAAGTGACGTGTGAGCTTACGTCATCCCCTTGGAACTCTGACATTAATAGTGAGTAATAATTAGCACGGCTAACGCGCACATACTTAACTCTAGAACTCGAAGAAAATGAACACTATTATATCGTTTGCAAAATAAGAACTTTAATGTTAAAAGTAATGCTTATTTTACATGTGAACTATTGTTAAAGCGGCCCCATTTGCCGCATAAGAATTGTGTAATAAATCTTTATTTTATATTTTGAATTTCATCATTTTCATCTCCCCTTATTTCCCACAGAGTGTATGACATTGGAAAGTTGAATGAATGATTAATCACTGTGCGAAAGAGTAGTGCCCCCTTTTAAATCGGGAATAAATAACCTGATTTAAACATCTTTCAACTCTCTTGTTATTCATAGTTTTTGAGAGGGACGAAAGAATTTGTACTATTGTTTTGCACCGTTCGTCTGTTCGTCCATTTATTCACATTTATGATACACACTCACAACACACACCGCCAATAAAACGTTCCTTGGCATGACACTAATAAACTGGGCCCCACCCAAACATCAATGGAGTATGTCATGTGTGTCTATGTAACAACTTGACGCGACGTAGTACTGGCACACGTCACGGGCTTTTCTTGGAGGTGCACCGGAGCAGGCCAAAAATAGACTTCACCCCTTGCATCTCTAACTTCAGCTCGGGTCGGCTTGTAACGAGCCTCCCGTTTTGTGACATTCTGGTGACCACTGACCGTGATCTGACAAGGTAAATTGTGTTGTTGTAAGAAAGTGTCATCTCTTTCCTGCTTTTCTATCTCATCACCATTATGCATTGTTTATTGCATGTTAGGGCTTTGCTATTGAGACTTAGGTGAACTGGATTTTGATAAGACTTATTATTGTGTTGAAATAAGTTTTATAATCTTACGCTATTATCGTTAACGCGTACCGACTCGTGTTTAGACGTACATAGATCGATATTTTGTACGCTACATTAGCAACTGTTGTTTTGCTAATTTTGCTAACTTGGCAACTTTGCGATTAGGATCTCTTTTATTCGTGTTTGTAATAATCCTAATCACGTGGTGGCTGGTGTTCATACGCACACCATTGCACCACTTGTGACCGACAGAGGTCAAAATCCCGCGAATATTCTAAGTCACTTTATCCATACTCGTGATAACTAGCAATTTTAAAAATGGCCGAGCTAGTAAACATAAAGAAAGAACTCATGGCTATGGGCAGAGAATTCGGGTATGAGAAAGCCGAGTTAAAGAAATACGTGGATGAGGAGATAGCTAAATGGTATGTTGCGAAAGAAAATGAGGCGAAAGAGGCGAGAGAGCTAGAGGATAAGAAAAATGAGCTAGAAGAAAAGAGACAGGTAGCTAAGGATTTAGAGATGCAAACTTTGAGAGAGCTAGAGGAAAAAAGATCGAAAGAGGCGAGAGAGCTAGAGGAAAAAAGATCGAAAGAGGCTATAGAGCTAGAAGATAAGAGACAGTTAGCTAAACAGCTAGAGATGAAAGACCTGAGAGAGCTAGAGGAAAAAAGATCGAAAGAGGCTATAGAGCTAGAAGATAAGAGACAGTTAGCTAAACAGCTAGAGATGCAAACTTTGAGAGAGCTAGAGGAAAAAAGAGCGAAAGAGGCGAGAGATTTTAAAGAGAAAGAAATCCAAGATATGAGAGAAATAGAGTTATTAAAGATTCAGTCAGCTAGGGATTTAGAAGATAAAAGGCAGGAAGTAGAAGAGAAAAAGCTTAAGTTAAAAGCTAGAGCACATCAGGAACAGCTTGAATTAGCTAAGCAAGAGGTAACAGCTAGAGAGAAGTTGTTAGATGGGACTGCTAAGCAACAGGCCGAATTGAATAAACCCCGTACACGGCTAGCTTTCTTTAACCCTGAAGTCGAGACGATTGACGAGTTTTTGACACGCTTTGACAGTTTCATTGCCAACTTTAATTACACTGACATTGAAAAGAAACAACAACTCGGTCAAATACTCCAAGGTGAAAGCTCGCGCGCATTTACTGATCTAACGCGCGATCCCGCTATTACTTATGCAGATCTCAAAATGGGTTTGATGCGTACTTTTCAATGTACAGCAGAAGGCTTTAGAAAAATGTTTAGGAGAGCCATACCCAAAGCAAATGACACCATGCAAGCCTTCGGTACCCGGTTACGCCATTATCTTGATAGATGGATTGATTTGACAGATATCCAGAAGACATATGAGGGCCTATTTGATTTGATATTAAGAGATCAATTTCTCCATATTGCTCCGCCTGCAATGACGACATATTTGCAGCGAAATCCTCCGACTAACTTCAGTGATATGTTGAAGTTAGCAGACACTTATAATGATTACCCTGATCCGGTAATTACGAGGAGTGCACCACGCCCCCCTCTTACAAATCGGCAGAAGTATACACCGAAATTGAACCGACCAATGACGAAATCGGAAAAACCCGAACCGGTACAACGGACATACACTAAGTCACAAGACGTACGACGTCACACACGTGACTCCCCGCCTATGACATGTTACACTTGCAAAGGGAAGGGGCATAGTTCTCAGAACTGTCCCAGTCCACGTGATGTAAAAGTATGCACTGAAACAGGTGCAACTCTAAGGACCCAACAGGCTACAGTAAACGGACAAAGAGTCAAAATACTGGTCGATACAGGCGCGTCCATAAGCTGCATAAATGCTAAACTTGTACGCCCTGAACAGTATCTAAGAAGTAGTGTCCGCATTCGATGTGTTATGGGACACCTTAGTACATGTCCAAGAGCCACTGTACATGTTACGTCACCCGTATTTTCCGGTACAGTCACCGCCGCAGTGATAAGAGACATGCAGTTCGGATTCATACTATCGCCCGAACAGTGTGACGCAAGCACTGATGACATCTATCCTGTTCTCCCCGTAACCACTAGAGCACAACGGGAACGTAGTAAACAAGGACCCCCGGCTCTAAAGATAGTCGAGAACACATTCCCGCAGTTGACCCCAAGTCAACTCAGTCACCTGCAGCAGGAGGACAAAAGTTTGTCCTCAATGCTAAAGCTGGCACGGAAAAACACTATTACCTCCAGCAAGTACGCGACGATTACGTATTTCCTGAAGGACGGACTAGCGTTTCGGCGCACCGACTATAAGGAAAATGATACTAGAAGCACCACGTGTTTATTCACCCCTACACCACTCAGACAGCTGATTCTTAGCTTTGCACACGACTCAATCATGTCCGGACATCAGGGCGCACGTCGCACTGAACAACGGATTCGTGAAGACTTCTTTTGGCCAGGCCTGAGTAGGGATGTTCGCTCGTACGTTCGTACATGTACGCAGTGTCAACAACATATTGACCGAGGGCGTGTCAGTCGAGTTCCCCTCGAGATAGTACCAACAGTAGAGGAACCATTCCTAAAAGTCGCAGTAGACATTATTGGCCCAATCATTCCCGCGGCCGAAGGAGGATATCGCTATATCCTAACAATCGTGGATTTTGCAACACGATATCCAGAAGCAGTCGCATTAAAGGGCATCACAGCAATCGAAGTCGCAGACGCTTTAATAGACGTATTTTCTCGCACGGGCGTTCCTCGAGAAATATTGAGTGACCAGGGCACTCAATTCACCTCAGCAATGATGGCTGAAACAATGCGTCTACTAGCGTGTAAACAGTTGTTCTCATCACCCTATCACGCTCAGTCTAATGGTGCCGTTGAACGTTTCAACGGTACAATAAAGAAAATGTTAATTAAAATGGCCTCGGAACAACCCGACCAGTGGCCGCGTTTTCTAGCACCATTACTCTTCGCGTATCGCGAACTCCCACAAGAGAGTACGGGCTATTCACCGTTCCAACTACTATACGGCAGACAACCTCGTGGTCCCCTTAAGCTAATAAAAGAAACATGGGTCAAGGGAGACACTGTGACCGATGGTAAAGATGTTCACACGTACGTAGCCGAACTACGTCAACGTCTGACCGAGACATGTCACTTAGCACAGGAAAACATTCGCGAAAAACAACCCCGATACAAGCGAAATTTTGACCGTACTGCTGTGGAACGTAACCTCGAACCAGGTCAGCTTGTATTACTCTTGCGGCCCACGCATAACAACCGCATGCAAATGCACTGGCGTGGACCCTACCGCGTTATTAAGCGTGTGAAGCAGAACGACTATAGCATACAGATAGGAAATAAGCAGAAAATCTATCACATAAATATGCTCAAGCGTTACTATGAACGCAGCGACGAACAGATACAAAGCGTGAATGTCGCACTGATACAATTGGAAGACTCCAATTTCAGAACAGACATGATGTCCGCCGAAATCCAGCCTAACTCCGCAGTTACAGTCGATCAAGTCGAGATTGACTCGAACTTAACTGTCGAACAGCGCGACGCAATGTCAAACCTCTTACACAGACACGCGCGCATATTCACCGACCAACCGGGCCACTCAGATTTGGTTGAACACCGCATCAAACTTTTAAGTGACAAACCGATACGCTTAAAACAGTACCCACAGAAATATGAGAGCACAAAGTACATAGCAGAACAGGTGCGTGAAATGCAAGAACAGGGCGTGATTGAACAGTCAATCTCCCCATATTCATCACCGGTCGTCTTAGTTAAAAAGAAAGACGGTACGCTTCGTTTTTGTGTGGACTACAGACAGTTAAATGAGATAACTGAATTTGATGCGGAACCTATCCCAAATCAGGACGAATTATTCGCAAAACTAACCAAGGCACATTACTTTTCAAAGTTTGACATGTGCAAAGGGTACTGGCAACTGTCGGTTGCTATTGACGACAGACCAAAAACAGCATTCCCAACTCCGCTAGGCTTATTTCAGTTTTGCCGACTACCGTTCGGACTAGCGAACGCACCCGCAACATTCGCGCGCTTCATGCGAAAATTACCGTTAGAGAGCGTTGACGCATTGAATTTCTTTGATGACATTCTGGTAGCAACAGGAACATGGGACCAACATTTATCCTCAGTGGGTGGTCTACTTGACATTCTCGAGCGCCATAGATTGACCGTGAAACCCTCCAAAGTACGCGCGGGCTTTCGAGAAATTGAGTTTCTTGGCCATATCATAAGTGACGGACAAATAGGCCCTAATCTAGACTTAACTGCAGCCATTCGTGACATGACCTTACCGACTACAAAGAAACAGGTCAGGGCAGTTTTGGGGCTAGTGGGGTACTACCGAAAATTTGTCCCAAACTTCAGTACGCTTCTTAAACCACTGACGGACTTAACTGGAAACAAACAACCCACGAAAATACGATGGACGGCAGAGTGTAGCACCGCCCTCGAAAAAGTGAAGGACATCTTGACCAGTAAACCCGTCCTACAGTTACCAGACTTTGACAAAAGATTTATTGTCAGGACCAACGCATCAGACGAAGGCCTCGGTGCCATACTTCTCCAAGAGACAGATGACGAATACCTACCGGTAGCATACGCGTCTAAGAAACTGTTAGATCGTGAGACACGGTATTCTACGATTGAAAAAGAGTGCTTAGCAATCGTATGGGCACTCAAGAAATTTAGTGCTTATCTGTACTCTAAACCATTCATCCTGCAGTGCGATCATAAGCCGCTGACATATCTGCGCACTAGCATGTATGATAACGCTAGGCTAACTAGATGGACACTCCTGCTACAGGAGTATAGCTTCGTTGTCGAACACATCGCGGGCAGAGAAAATTCGGGTGCCGATGCATTATCCCGGCATGCCATAACCGCGATAAAAAACAAGAGAGAGGATAGTCTCTCCACAGATGCGCATATAATTCCTGTGGGGACTATCGTGTGAAATAAAATTTTTTTTTGTTCCTATTTGATTTCCACTCTGTGAGCTCCAATCAATTTTAAGAAGGGGGTTGTCACAGGAAATGAGGGACAGAAATTATATTTTATTTCATTTTAAAAAACCGCTAACAAAACTAATTGAAGTAATCCGAGTTTTGTTATTTTACATATGTAGCATGTAACTTCCAGTAACGGTCACCTAAGATCTCTTTAGTAGACAGACGTTCGTGACGCAGTGTGTGTTAATTATCATATTGAATATATATATTAGTTTATGAAGAATATGTATATTAAATAAATTGGGACAACTGCGCAATACCGTCACATGTTGTTGACGAGTGAAATGGCCAGTGCGCATTAGAATTGACCACAGAAAAGCGTGCATCACGATTACCACTATATATCCAAGGCAAAAATCATGTCACAGGACATAGCTTCTGGAAGTTTTGGAAACCTTCAGTGAGAGCTATATAAGAGGCAAAATGAAGACTTTTACTCTGAATGTTGAAAACGTCGATTCGTCTGAAGCCAGTCTAACTTCACGAATGAATTATCTCATGTACAGAGATTTCATAAAGGAAAGCTGCAATAATCTCTTTCCATCCGTTTTCCATCCGTCTGATGCCATATATTGAGTAACGAGGCAAAATTACTCAGTATAATTGTTGGCAAAGTGGAAAGTTCGCTGTCAAGAAAAACCCGATGCATGCGACGCTGGTTGTATGCAGTTAACGACACGAGGGACCAACTTGTTCTTCCCCCTGTCTGAGTTCGTTTTGGCAGTCTATCCCGCAAATTGAGAGGCTAGCACCGAGATTTTCTCACAGACAATCCGGATTTCTACACTCAGTGTAATGCGACGACACATCCCACTGGACGACTCCATCCGATAATGCTAAACGTCGTTGAGGTGTCCGTGTCCACGACAAACAACGATAATTATCGAGGCTGACAACAGTCAGCTAAATTTCAGATTTCTCCCCAGTGATAATCTGAAAGTGGTGCCTAGATTCTGCAGAATCTTCACCTGTAATGCGACGCCTCAATTGCGCCGTGATCTTCACTTTGAAGTGCCGCTTATAAGTGACGTGTGAGCTTACGTCATCCCCTTGGAACTCTGACATTAATAGTGAGTAATAATTAGCACGGCTAACGCGCACATACTTAACTCTAGAACTCGAAGAAAATGAACACTATTATATCGTTTGCAAAATAAGAACTTTAATGTTAAAAGTAATGCTTATTTTACATGTGAACTATTGTTAAAGCGGCCCCATTTGCCGCATAAGAATTGTGTAATAAATCTTTATTTTATATTTTGAATTTCATCATTTTCATCTCCCCTTATTTCCCACAGAGTGTATGACATTGGAAAGTTGAATGAATGATTAATCACTGTGCGAAAGAGTAGTGCCCCCTTTTAAATCGGGAATAAATAACCTGATTTAAACATCTTTCAACTCTCTTGTTATTCATAGTTTTTGAGAGGGACGAAAGAATTTGTACTATTGTTTTGCACCGTTCGTCTGTTCGTCCATTTATTCACATTTATGATACACACTCACAACACACACCGCCAATAAAACGTTCCTTGGCATGACACTAATAAACTGGGCCCCACCCAAACATCAATGGAGTATGTCATGTGTGTCTATGTAACAACTTGACGCGACGTAGTACTGGCACACGTCACGGGCTTTTCTTGGAGGTGCACCGGAGCAGGCCAAAAATAGACTTCACCCCTTGCATCTCTAACTTCAGCTCGGGTCGGCTTGTAACGAGCCTCCCGTTTTGTGACAATTGTAAATTTAAATCTTCAAGTTAGATTGCATAACAGTGGGAATTTTATAGCAGTTTTGAAATTTTAAATCTTCAAGTTAAATTTAACAGTGGGAATTTTGTAGCAGAATTGCCATTAAAATCTTGATTGATTGCATTTAATAGGGGGAATTTTCTAATAGTATTGTAATTTTAAATCAAGTTAGATTTAACAGTCCTAATTTTGTTGCAAAATTATAATTTTTATTTTTTTAACCTTCCAAGTTAGATTACATTTACTGATTTAGCAGCAGGAATTATGAAGCAATTTTAAATTTTCAAGTTAGATTGCATTTAACAGTGAGAATTATGTAGCAGTATTTTAAATCTTCAAGTTTGATTGATCTAATAGTAATTATTTAACACCATCATTTCTGTTTGTTTTTTTTAAATATCTGTAATTAAGAATTTCAATCTTAAGAAAATATCATTTATGTTTCCAGCATAATTTATTGGTTAGATTATGTTATACACCAGTTTTGATATTTTCAGTGTATAGGTTAGATCACATTTAATAAAGAAAGTAAAAATTCAGCTATGTCTAAAAAATAAAATTTGGTATTTTATTATCTGCTGCAGATTAAGTAGAGTAATAGTAATACTTTTTTAGCATCAGAATACTAAATATATGTATTTTAAATTCAGTATTCATATAGAACTTGCAATATTGATACTTTCTATAAAACTCAAAACTTGCACTTTCTCTGAGACTAGCAAGTTATTGATTTGTTTCAGGCAGACTTGTTAAAGTATTAAATTTTTTTAAATATCAGATATGGTAAGGTTAAAATAATTAGGAAGTTTGAATTAAGGTCTCCTTTATTATTGGAAATAGATTCCTTTAGTCTGAAATGAAATTTTATAATGAACAAACAGTCCATATGATTTGTGTAAAGCTATTGACTAGCAGGAAGCACATTGTTAAGGTCTCACTCTATTTGTATGTCTTATATAGATAGATGAAATGTAAGTAATGGCTATATTTGTTTTTAACATGTATGGAAGAGGAATTTATTGCATAACTGAGAGCAATAGCTACTTTTCTCAGAGTTTTCTGTCAAGTTGAATACTGAAACAGTCATTATGATTTGTGTAAGTTGAGGTCCTTTGTATTTTGAAAATAAAGTCACTTATTTCTATGATGCTAATATATTTCATTATTTGCTTTGTTTCATTTAAAGCACTTTTTCTTTTGACTAATTAAAGGGTAAAATCTTAATACTTTATGTCTTTGATATTACAAGTTAAAGTCAATAAAAATCATTCTATGAAGAAAAAAATGTTTATCTCTCTCTGTCTTTCTCTCTCTCTCTACACACACACACACACACACACACACACACACACACACACACACACACACACACACACACACACACACACACACACACACATTTCAAATACAAAAATGATTTTTTACATAGAGTAAATAACATTCAAGAAAGTTTGGAACTCATGATTATCAAACATGTATTTATAGTCAACAAAAATGCAAGTTGTATAATGATATCTTAATATTTCATCATATGGAAGATGCTTTTGGAAATGTATACTTTAGTCATACAATTTTTTTATTATTGTACTCAGATTTCATTAAATGTTCATGATAAATTTCAGTAAAGGAGCATAATAAATTTCAATAGAGGAGTGTGATAAATTTCAGAAAAGGAACATGATAAATTTCAGTGTTCTAGGTTGATGTGTCCAGCTTTCACTGACATGAAACTTTTTGTGAATCAAACATTTAGACTTAAAACAACACTTTATTTAAACTAGTGCCATTATTATGGGTTATTCTACAAAGTAAACTACTGTCATTGTTATAGGTGTAGTATGAAATAAACTACTGTCATTGTTACAGGTATAGTATGAAATAAACTACTGTCATTGTTATAGGTATAGTATGAAATAAACTACTGTCATTGTTACAGGTATAGTATGAAATAAACTACTGTCATTGTTATAGGTATAGTATGAAATAAACTACTGTCATTGTTACAGGTATAGTATGAAATAAACTACTGTCATTGTTATAGGTATAGTATGAAATAAATTACTGTCATTGTTATAGGTATAGTATGAAATAAACTACTGTCATTGTTAGAGGTGTAGTATTAGTATTGTATATCTGGCCCTAAAGAAAGTAAGTCCTTTTGTTTTCCATGAAGACTTGATATTGACATACTTTATTAAACTATTGCCATTGTTAAATGTAAACAATTTGTAAGGTGTAATGACAGTAAGCCTTTTTTTTCATGAAGTCTTGATATTGATGATACTTTATTAAATTACTGCCATTATGATAGATGCAGTAGTCCTTTGATTCCCATAAAAAATCAGACACTTTCAGATCTATATAAAATCACATACACTCTCAGATCTGTAATCACAGACACTCTCAGATCTATATAAAGTCACAGACACTCTCAAATCTATCTATATAAAATCACAGACTCTCTCAGATCTATATAAAATCAGAGACACTCAGATCTATATAAAATCACAAACACTCTCAGATCTATATAAAATCACAAACACTCTCAAATCTATATAACATCACAGACACTCTCAGATCTAAATAAAAGTGAATCTTTGTCTTCAAATATTTGAAATCCAAATGCAAATTAAAGCTGAGTTTGTTAATATCAATATATCTAATTGATTTATTAGTGTTTAAAAATTGTTAGTGAAAATTTATCACTATGTCAAGTTTTCACCTTTTAAATTTATTAGTAATTTAGCATTATATCATATCTACTTTTAAATTGTTAGTAATTTAACACTCTGTCAAGTTTACACCTTTAAATTGTTAGTAATTTAACACTATCAAGTTTCCACCTTTAAATTTTAGTAATTTAGCACTATATCGTATTGACCTTCATATTGTTAGTAATTTAACACTATCAAGTTTCCACCTTTAAATTGCTTTATAGTGAGGGAAACCTGTCAGGGTGAGCTTTGCGTGCTGATGCTTTTGGTGCCAGTCTCATAACAATAATTTTAGTTAAAGGATATTGTTCTCTTATAAGATAAATATAAATTTTATTAATCAGAAAGGATATCATTCTCTTGCAACATTTTCTTACATGATAATAAATATAAATTTTAATTATATCTGGAGGGATATAATTCTCTTTCATGCTAAAACAAACAGTAATAATTTCTTAATTTTTTTTCCTCTCATAAAACTACATTTTCAATGTGTATTTTAATGTGTGTTCCTTTATGTATTTCCATTTCTTCTTTCTCTCATTCTTTGTCTCTCATCTGCACATTCATGTTGCGCACGCACAAACATATTACCTGCTGGGGTAAAATACAACACAAAATTATTAATATATTAATATATATATTAATTACAAAATACTTTTACTATTTTCAAAGTATCTTTGAGTATTTGTGACTTTTTCTGTTTGTTGTTAATAGTATATATATCCATTTATGTGTGAGCGTTTTATATTCAGCTGTGTGTATTTTACACCCAATTAAGGTTGTGTTGTTGTTTTTTTGTTTTTTGTTTTTTAAAAGGGGATTGGTGTAGATAGAGGAGAAATAGATTGTCACATTTCTTCTTTTATATTACCTGCTAATTTTTAAAGTGCTGTTTTCTTCATATCAGTTTATTATTTTCACTGGCTAATCAACATTTAATTGTACTATTTTGAAAGTCTTTAGTTTAAGTGCTGTATGTCAGTTCTTTCACACTTGTTGTACTAGATTAATTAGTTATTTTCTTCTTAGTTTACAAAGTAATTGGATATCTTTTCATTTTCAAGCTTAATTGTTCATTCTTGCCAACATGGCATCTTTTGAACCTGGTGTCAAGTATTTTTCATTGTTCAGACTGATGAACATTGGTTAATCATCTGAGATAGCTTCTCATATTTATTATTTATTATTTATGTAGATGACAGCAAAATTAATTTCATGTTATACAATGTAAGGTCATTCAACCTGTATTTAAGTAGATGTCTTCAGTTATCTTTTTTTTTTGTGTGTATGATACCAAATGTATTGTTATGGTATTGTAAGGTCATTCATTCTGTATTTTTTTTAAATAGATGTCTTTAGTTATCTTTTTTTTTTGGTATGATACTAAATGTATTGTGCTATTGCAAGTTCATTATCTCTATTTATGTAGATATCTTCTGTTATCTTTTTTTGTGTATGATACCAAATGTATTGTGGTATTGCAAGTTCATTGACTCTGTATTTATGTAGATGTCTTCTGTGATTACTACTAATACTAGTGTATTGTATCGAATGTATTGTTTAGGTGTTGTAAATTAATTCACTCTGTATTTGTGTAGATGTTAGTGATCTTGTCTGTGAATGAGTGTTGACCATAGTGCTTAAATTCACTTATTATTTGTCTTATTCCTGTCATTTTTTGTCATGGTGACATCATTGATCATTGCTTTAGAGTTATGACAATAGTACAGTAGTACTTGCAAGCTACCTCTGACCTTTGACATTACTGATTATCTCTGAGTGAGTGTTGAGTCCTCTTGTCTCTATGTTTATTTCTTCTGTACATGTGCTGATAATATTTTGTTGTCTCTAAGTAAATCCACCTCTGAACTAGTGTAATTTGTCATTTCTAAGTTAATCCACTCAATATTTGTACAGATGACATTAGTGATCACTTGTGTGAACGAGTGCTGAGTGTTCTTTTTGGCGTCTGGCTCACAGCCTGCAGTAAGTGCTTTCCCTCTCCTTCCCTTTGGAAGACATTGAGAAACATGTGTTTGTACTGGCGACACCATGAAGCTCTAGTTCTTCAGTGGCATAAAGTCAACCATGCCCTAACATCTCACATGATCCGCATTATGTATGGACCAAACTACCCACAGCTCATCATCTGTAAGTGGTTTTCATTCACTTATTTTGTAGTCATAGAACCAGTGAACAGATAACTCCATATATTATTACTTGTGATTAGTTTATTTTGTAGTCATAAAACCAGTAAACAGATAATTCCATATTATTACCTGTGATTAATTTATTCTATAGCCATAGAATCAATGAACAGTGAATTCACATATATTATTATCTGTGATTAGTTTATTTTGTAGTCATAGAACCAGCAAACAGTGAATTCCATGTAGTATTACCTGTGATTAATTTGTTTTGTAGTCAGAGAACCAGTGAATCCCACAACTTATCACCAGTTAGTAGTTTATTTTATACAGATAACCAAACATTTCCATTACAGTAAAGGAATTGCTGTCCAGCACTTTCAAACTAAAATGTTGCAAAGAATTTACCATTCCAGAAACCCTGACATGACATATATAATGCTCTCTGCCAGGAATGTTCTAAAAGCAGTTCTTTGTTGAGAAACATTACATGATGGATTTATGTAGAGATGGGATGATAATAAATTAAGCAAACCAATGAATACAATTTAATAAAGAATTTATATTAACAAACAAAAAAGAATAAAATAAGGATTATAATATTAGATCTGGGACACAGCCCACTGAACTCAATACATGGGTAATAGAAGTTTTCCACCTATAGAAATATTGTGTGACAGCGAATGTTTGTCTTTAATGTTGTGGAAGAGAGAAGACATTTATAGCACCCACATATCCACCAAGTGAGAGAGACGAGGGGTATATTCTGGAGAATTATTAATAAAAATTAAATTACGATTCTCATCACTTGTAATTAGTTATGGATGATTAATAATAATTTTAAACATAACCATTAACTAGGGTGGTGTTGTGTCACAACAAGCTAATCTATTTGCTGTTGTCAATCTCTTTACTGTATTAAAGTTACTGAATAATTTCTGAGCACTCTTGTCTTTACTGATTAATTTCACAATGTTGCTGACATCAAAGTCAATAAAATCAAATGTACATGAATCACTAATAAGTCAATGTTTCACCTATACATGAATCCTGATTATAATATCTAATAGGAAAAGAATTTGTGGTAATAACACCACACAATTCCCCAGCGCATAAAGATTTTGCATCTAAACTTCTCTCAGCTCAAAACACAGTTTGATCTACACATTATGATATAAAACCTTCAGTGTTCACTTTGACATCACAACGCATTAGGTTGCTTCCCCTTTTCCTAACATTCATCATCTGTACTTGCCATAGGTACACATGCTTCTCATTCTAGTAATTCAAGGTATATCACTCACAATTACTTTACTCCAAAATGAAACACTGCAACTATTTTTTGCAGCTTTAAATAATTTATCAAAAAGAACAATTTTACTTTGAAGCTCATGATATTCATGTTCACATTTGTATACTAAGTAATGCTGTAAAGAAATAAATCATTAGTACAATTAAATATAACATGCTCATTTTTCTGTTTGATAAAAAACAAAAACTGTTCCCTAAGAGGTTTGACAAAATTTTTAAAAAAAAGAATATCTCTCTTTCATCTTTTTTCTTCTAGCCCAAAATAAACTTTTTCACTGTTTCTTTGTGATATGACTTTGACTTTCCCCTCCTTAGATGTTTTTTGTGATCCACAGTTACAGAATTTGAATTTGGTGTATCAATCCATGATCTTACCTCCTGCTTGTTCATGATATTAATGCACATAGTGCCATATAGCTTGGTCCTGTTGTTTTTGTCATATGGTCTGTTGTACATACTTAGTTGAACAGTTGCTGTTTTTACACCTTGCTTCCATCTTTCTTGGGTTTTTCTCCTTTTATACCTATGGCTCCTATCAATTTCAATATTTTACTCTTCATTCATAACTTTTCCGTATCCAAGTAGCAGTACTAATCTTCAGGACTGTCTGGCACATAATATGCAAGAAATTGAAAATGAAAACTAAATTTTCCAGAAATTAAGTTTCTGAACTTTAGTTCTACACTGCTTTTGACAGTCTAATTTTATTCAGTTGCCTCAATTAAATACTAAGCATTTTTCTGGGAACACACTACAGTAGATATCAGAGAAAAGTTTCACTTTTGTCCATTTTCAGGTTGTCAGGCTTAACTCTTTGATTGTTTGGGTGATTTTTTTTTTTTTAATGTTTTAACACTTTTATTGCACATTAGACCCCTTTCATTTTGCATGGTCATTATTTTAACATGTTAATTTTGTTAAATATTTCAGTATTTTAATAACAAGTTTCTGCTTTGTCTTTGAAAAATTCTTTCCCTTGAAAAGGATGTGAATGTTTAGTAATTCCCTTGAAAAGGATGTGAATGTTTAGTAATTCCCTTGAAAAGGATGTGAATGTTTAGTAATTCCCTTGAAAAGGATGTGAATGTTTAGTAATTCCCTTGAAAAAGATGTGAATGTTTAGTAATTCCCTTGAAAAAGATGTGAATGTTTAGTAATTCCCTCAAAAGTTTTCAGCCACCAAGAACATTAAAACATGTTGTTTTTATTTTAGCGAAAAAAATTTTGTATGACACTGAGTTTTAGAAGTTTATATTTTTCATTTTTTGCTTAAAAAATGTTTTTTCTAATGTTTATTTAATTTTTGCTTTGTAAAGTGTAAAATATAAATGTAATATATAAAATCTACATTATAAATATTGTATCAGAAATGCAAGATAATTTTAAAGGGAAATAAGTAAGGTTGCAATAAATGTATATAAATAAAATTAAACTCGAACTATTTTGTAAGTGTGAAATAACTTTTGGGCCATTTTGAAATACAGTTATGCTAATAAAATTTAAAACTGTTTTATGAATATAAAATAGCTTTTGGGCCAATTTGCAATTCAATTATACAAATAAAATTAACACTGTTTTGTAAGTATAAGATAATTTTATGGCAATTTTTCAATACTTTTATACAAATAAAATAAAAACTGAATCACTTTCACACAATAAATCAGTCATTTTCTGAGATGGTTTCACATACATTTTATATGAGACAGTTTCACACAAAAAATCAGCCATATTTCTAGACCGTTTCACACAGTCAGGCATTTTAAATGAGACAGTTTCATATTTTAAAAGAAAACCAGCCTTCACATGAATTAGCCATTTGGCATAAGACAGATATGTGTAAACTATCAGACATTTTTTATCAGATATTTTCAAACACAATATTATCTAAGATACAGAATCACCATTTGAATTTCTTTTTATTAAAGACGTCTTTATTAATCTGTATGTTTGTAGTGTTTTAAATTATTTCAACTAAAATAATAAGTTTCATATTTTAGTTTATTACTTACTTTTAAATATACCATTCTTAAGAGAGTGACTGCCACTATGTATTCATCTGTCAGAAATAAATAACAATTTATTTTGTCTTTTTTTGGAAATTAACTGTTTACACAAAAAGAATTAATCACCATAAATGTAAGAAACAGACTACTTTTTGTTGTTCTTCTTTGGCTAATCTTTGACATGCTACTTTTTTTTTGCTTTGGTACTGATGAAAAAATAAATTAAACCTTTGTGTTATATCGCAAAATACAACTATCTCTTTTATACAGCGGAAGAAGATAGTCAGATGGTCCCTACAGATATGAATCAAGAGTGCATAACTCAAGCCTGGTTTCGATTTTTACACATTATACAAAATCCAGTGGACATGAGTCAGCCAGCCGTTGTGTCCAACACTCCACGCTTTCTTCAGTATGCTTTAACTAACGAATCAGTGGTGGACCCATGTCAGCATGAGTGTCTTCGCAAACTGCCCACAATATTTTTCAAGGCCATGCGAGGAATTTCTGTCATGATCAATGCTTTTTTAGGTGAGTTGTGATTCCATTGCAGTTATAAAAATTAGACATATATAGATTGTCTTGCTTTGGTTGATAGCTCTCAGCTTTTGATTGTAGGTAAAAGCGAAAAGTTTGTTTTCATTATAAAGATTGTTATATTTTGGCTGGTAGCTCTCAGCTATTAAAGCTTATCACTGTTATAAAGATTGCTCTGCTTTGGTTACTATTTTTTATGTAATGATTGTAGGTAAATCATTTCTATTTAAAGCTTATCACCATTATAAAGATTGTACTGCTTTGGTTACTATTTTTTATATAATGATTGTAGGTAAATCATTTCTATTTAAAGCTTATTACCATTATAAAGATTGCTCTGCTTTGGTTACTATTTTTTATGTAATGATTGTAGGTAAATCATTTCTATTTAAAGCTTATCACCATTATAAAGATTGTACTGCTTTGGTTACTATTTTTTATATAATGATTGTAGGTAAATCATTTCTATTTAAAGCTTATCATCATTATAAAGATTGCTCTGCTTTGGTTACTATTTATGTAATGATTGTAAGTAAATCATTTCTATAATAAAGCATGTCACCAGTATAAAGATTGCTCAGCATTGGGTACAATTTTGTTAATAAATGATTGTAGGTAAATCATTTCTATTTAAAGCTTATCACCAGTATAAAGATTGCTCAGCATTGGGTACAATTTTTTTAATAAATGATTGTAGGTAAATCATTTCTATAATAAAGCATGTCACCATTATAAAGATATTCCAGTTTTGGTTACTATTTCTCATAAATTGAAAGTACAAACAGAAGATTGGTATCATACAGGCTTACCTCAAGATCTTAAAGATGATACCCTGATGTCTATGGGTCAGCCAGTCTTGAGGGCTCTTGCTACCACTCCATCTACTCCACCTGGCCAACGGAAATCAAATAAGCCTATATCTGTACTGACAGGTTCACTTACCTCTAAAGGTATTTGATGACTTTTCACAAAAATAATAGACTGTCCTCTTGTACTCACTGGTTTTGATCTGTATGTACCGTGGTAGATGCCACTTCAGTGGGTACATTCACAATCCATCATTTCAGCATTCTCATCAGCCCGTAAGTGTTCATCTGAATCAGGAATATAAGAGTGGTTGAGAAGAACAGCCATCTTCTTTTATCTGGACATTCTTCTGCAGATTATTTTAACAAATCTGCTAAGTTTGAAATCAGAATTTGTGGATTTCTTTTGTGATTTCAAACTTAGCAGATTTGTTAAAATAATTTTACTTTAAGGTAAATATTGAAAAATCAGATCTGACTCTGTCACAGATGTTTGTTCATTAAGGTATGTTCTTTGACATGGCAGCAAACAAGGTCTCAGTTACTGCTCTGGCTTGTATGAATAGGAACCTGTAAAACTTCTATAGTAAGCTCATCTGGTAAGTGTAATGAAAACTTATTTAATGTAGGGAAAAAAATGCTGGCTTTTTTGTGTGTGCAAACTTACTGTTAATTCTGGCATACTCAAGTAGTGCAACTGTTAATGGGCTAATTTGGGTTTTCATTCATGAATGTGTTGTACTACATTTATACATCACTCACTTCTGGTCCTTCACAAACCATATTAACATTTGAACTTTTCAACTTTGGTTGAACATAAGTTTAAGCATTAAATAACTTTGCATTGACCTATAAACTAAAAATTCTCTTTAGTTAAGAAACTTTTCAGTATTATACTGAAATTCACAAAATTAATAATTTTTGTGAAAATAATGATTATTGAAATCCCAACAGAAGAGGTTTTTGTTTTGTTTTATTTGGGGGTGGGTGGTATAAATTGTTTTGTTTAGCAATTATGAAGAAAATGATAATTATTTAATGCCATTTTAATAATACTTTAGATGGAAAATCAGATTTGTTTTGTCATAATTTATTATTATTATTGCTACATATAAATAAAATATATTTTATTGCTAAAAAAGTGAAAATATCCTTAATTAAGTTTTCTTAATTATTATTTGCTGTATCACTTAGTTGTTTCTAATACAGAATTTAGTTTGGAATCATTTATTTATTGGGATATTTACACTTGACCTGTACCACTTGGATAAATGTTAGCACAAAACTTTTGCATCTTGAAGAATCTGAATAGATAGAAACTAGACAGCACAAAAAGTCATTTAAAATATTAATATATAAACAAACTAGAAAACTCAAAAAGTGATTTTGGTTATTAAAAGAATGGCATGTGATTTCATGAGCAAAAAGAAGTTAAATTCTGGCATCTAAGAAATAGCTTACCTATTTTCTTCGTTTGTTTGCAATGAATTAACCACAATCATATATGCTTGCCTTATTTTTCTGAAACAGATATTGTTGATTTTAGTAATTTTGAAACAATAATTGATCTCCTATCTAGTGTCATCAAAAGTAGCTCAAGCTGCCAAGGCAATTGCTCCTCCGCCTGTCAGCCATACAGTTGGAAAAATCTCATTAGAGAGTCGCTTCCCTTTTGCATTAACTCGTCCCAGGTGCAATAGCATCCTACATCTATTTGGAGCTTGGCTGTTCGATGCAGCTCTAGCAGGAGTTAAACTTCACCCATCACATGCTGCCCCTGGTAAGTAAGTTATGCAGTTTAAGTTTTAAGTTTTTTAGAAATGTGCCCATTACTTTAGGTATGGCCAGAACAATTTATTACTGAAATTCTTATCTGTATGTCTTAGAAATATATGCATTAGGTAATGCTGGACCACTTTATAGAAATTCTTATCTGTATGTCTTAGAAATGTATCTGTTACTTTAGGCATGGCCAGAGCAATTTATTACTGAAATTCTTAACTGTATGTCTTAGAAATGTATCTATTACTTTAGGCATGGCCAGAGCAATTTATTACTGAAATTTTTAACTGTATGTCTTAGAAATGTATACATTAGGTAATACTGGACCATTTTGTTATAGAAATTTACCAATAACTTGTTGTTCATGGTCAAAATAGTTTGTTACAGAAATTTATCAATCGCCTATTGCTCCTGAGCAAAACAATTTCTGAAATTCATCAGTCATCAAAATAATTTGTTACAGAAATTCACCAGATATATACTCTTCATGGACAAAAGCAGTTTGAAACAGACATTCAGCTAATATATACTTTTCAGATAAAGTAGGGAGCTCCATTTTACTGTATAAAATGTATTAAATTTAATTAGCCACCCTCTTTTGTTTGAACATCAAGTATTAAGCAAAGTATTTGCAAAGAACTTGTTTTTAAGCATTTAATTTTTAGGAAGAATGTGGTAACTCTTTCTTTTTTGTCCTCAGTGTCAAAAGAAAGACGAACAAACTCGTTCATCGAGTCCAAGCAGCAGTCCCTTTCTATGGACTTGCACGCATACTATTCCTTGGAAAGTGACAACACATATGAGGCCGGGCGAGCAGAGGCGTGTGGTGCCCTTTGCAGGATTTTCTGTGCTCACAAGACAAAAGAAGAGATTTTACCTGTTTACTACTCACGTTTCTACCTGGTCATGTACTATGGCCTGCAAACCACGGACGTTAGTTTTTGCATTTAGTGGGCTTACCCCTATCTTTTAGATGGTATTGCTTCTTTCTCTTGGTGGCTATGTGATTTCCAGCTTGTCATGCCACTCTCTATCTGTAACTCATGTTGTCATTATCAGTCTACATTAACTCACATTGTCATGTCACCTTGCATTTGTAACACATTATCTCTCACTGTGTATTTGTAACACATTGTCATGTCACCTTGCATTTGTAACACATTATCTCTCACTGTGTATTTGTAACACATTGTCATGTCACTTTGTATTTGTAACACATTGTCATGTCAATTGACATTTGTAAAACATTGTAATGTAACTTTGCATTTGTAGCACATTGTCATGTCAGTTTGCTTTAGTAATTTACATTTTCTTGTCACTTTACATTTGTAACTCGTTTTGTTCTTATAACATAAGATTGTCACCACACAATCTTTGTTGACCTATTTTTAAAGAAGTGTCATAAACAGCAATCTTCATACATCGTTCCATGAGAAATGAGATCAAATGATGTCTTTTTGTTCAATACCATAAGCAATGTTATCAAACAGTCAACCTTCGTATCTTGTTCAATAAGAGATATATTTATAATCCATCTTCAAGCCTTCTACTAGACTGTCATTTAACAACCCATCTTCAAGCCTTCTACTAAACAGACTGTCGTCCAACAATCTTTCTTCAAGTCTGTACCATACAGAATGTCATCCCAACAATCCATCTTCAAGTCTTGTACAATACAGAATGTCACCCCAACAATCCATCTTCAGCCTTGTACCATACAGAATGTCACCCCAACAATCCATCTTTAAGCTTTGTACCATATAGAATGTCACTCCAACAATCCATCTTCAAGACTTGTACCATACAGAATGTCACCCCAACAATCCATCTTCAAGTCTGTACCATACAGAATGTCACCCCAACAATCCATCTTTAAGCTTTGTACCATACTAACTACCACCCAACATTCCATCCTAAATAAAGCCTTGTACTATGTAGCATGTACTCAACAATCCATTTTTAAACTTTGTACTAAATTGACTGCCACCCAACATTCCATCCTAAATAAAGCCTTGTACTATGTAGCATGTACTCAACAATCCATTTTTAAACTTTGTACTAAATTGACTGCCACCCAACAGTCCATCTTCAAACATTGTATTATGTCATAAAATCATGAGTTTCATATCTTGTTCTTTAAGAAATGCCATTAAATAATCACTCTTTATGCCTTATACCATAAGGAATATCATCAGTAATTTAGTTATTTGCTTTGTACTATAAGAAATGTCATCAGTAGTTAGTTATTGTGTTTGTATCATAGAAATGTCATCAGTAATTAGTTATTGTTTTGTACTCTAATAAATTATATCAGTGATTAGTTATGCTTGTACCATCAGAAATGTCATACAGTAATCATTCGTCATGTCTTGTGCCATTAGAAATGTTAAAATAATTATTTTCATGTCATCTTTTACCTGCAGCCTGAGATAAGTGGAGAAGTGCTCACCAACATTCTCTTCAACTCCTGTGATTTGTTACGAACAGACCTGGCTGGCGTTCACATTCTGACTCCATACATTCTCAGAGCTATAGAGCTTGTGCTTAGTCGTACCAGTCCTGAATTCAAGTGAGTTGCCCTCAGCCATTTTCATTGTATCTTGTTGTGTCCATCCTGAATTTAAGGGAGATGTCATGTATCTTGTTGTGTCCATCCTGAATTTAAGGGAGATGTCATGTATTTTGTTGTGTCCATCCTGAATTTAAGGGAGATGTCATGTATTTTGTTGTGTCCATCCTGAATTTAAGGGAGATGTCATGTATCTTGTTGTGTCCATCCTGAATTTAAGGGAGATGTCATGTATTTTGTTGTTGCTAGACTTGAGATCAAATGAGATTCATTTTCCATATTTTTATTATTATTTTGTTGTGTTTTTGCCCATCCTGAGTTCAAATGAGATTCCTCTGCCATATTTTCATTATTTTTTTGTTGTACATTTGCCCACCCTGGTTTCAAATGAGATGCCCTCTCTCAAATTCTCATTATAATTTTGTTGATACTAGTTTTTAATTTACATGATTTGTCATTGGCCATATTTTCATTTTATTTTTTAAAATTAATTTTGTTACTAAATGTTCGACAAATTGATCATATATACAGATATAGATAGGTGAAGAATTAAAATATCTAATCATATTTTTATTTTTGATTTTATAATTTAAAATGTTTACTTTGGAAAGTTATAATGGTTATAATTGAATAAGAAAAACAAATCATGCTAATTTTTCTGTTCTCTTTTTTGATATTTTTTTATTATAAATGTACCTTTGTATTTATTTTTGGAGATACACATACACACACAGCTATATTAACATAGCACAAAAATACATCAGTAAATAGGTCTCATGAGTTATTAAATTTCTGTTCTTGTTATTAACAGGCTTCATGAACAGATCTCTCGAGTTATTGCATTTCTGTTCTTGTTATTAACAGGCTTCATGAACAGATCTCTTGAGTTATTGCATTTCTGTTTGTGATGGTTGAACCTTGTGGCAAATTTTGCTCTTTGTTTTCTTTATTAATAATCAGTAATTGATAGTTACTAGATGTGGCAGACCTCTGAGTGACCAATTATGCAATCCGCCATACCCACCTAAGCTTCATGCAGTAAAGGATTTAGATCAAGTTTGTTGATCATACATGGGCAGTGAAAATGTAATGAAGGGGGAAGAGTGACAGTCAGAGTGGGTGAAGGTTGACTTTTGCATTCTGATTAATGACACAAGAGAACTTGTAGTCTGACCCAGAGTCGGTGACATATATTGCTGATAAAACCGTGCATCAACACGCACTGCTCCCACATCATTCATAAAAGTTTGAAATCTGCTTGGATAAGAAAAAGGCTTGCACTTTCTGAGAATGCTGGCCTTTTTTCTATCGTCAAGTGATTTTCTGCTGAATTGGTCCTTGTCTTCACTCTAAAATGCACACCTTATTCCTGTCATGAATTGACAGTCATAATGTGACATGATCAACAAGGGCAAGAGATGCTGTGCGAATAACCTTGGGTTCACTGTTGATGACATCAAAGTTAAGTTGTCTCAAGCAATACAATCTGTAATTGACCAGATGAACAATAACCAGATATAATTTTGGGACAGTAAATAAACGGTCTTAGTTGACATGTGTTTTTGGAAATCAAATTCTATTGTTTACTTTTTATTTTTATTATTAAATCTTCTTTGTTCTTGTTATCTTAAACCCACATTTTGGTTAATTTGTTAGTGTGACCGAGAAAAATTGGCTGGGGGTTCTGAGCCGGAAATATGTGAATGTTGTATAAGTCATAATAAATCAAAGGGAAAGATAATGTTGTCAACTCAAGGCACGTCAGCTAATTTGTCTGCTGCTATGTTAGATAATTAAAGAGTCCCAAAGAATTTAGAGATTGAAGGACAGATTAGGCCGCATGGGCTGTTGTCAGTATTAGAAATAATATAATAAATTTCTTGATTAATAATTCTAAGTCTAATACTGTGACAGGGTCATTAAACAAACCCTTCACATGACACTGTTCTTACTATAAACAGGCTTAGTGAACAGGCTTCATGAGTTGTTACATTTCTGTTCTTGCTATGAACAGGCTTAGTGAACAGATCTTATGAGTCATTACATTTCTGCTCTTACTATGAACAGGCTTGGTGAACAGATCTCATGATTTATCACATTTCTGTTCTTACTTTTATAAACAGGCTTAGTGAACAGATCTCATGACTTATCACATTTCTGTTCTTACTTTTATAAACAGGCTTAGTGAACAGATCTCATATGTGGAGCTGAGAAGAGCTTGTGTACATTTGTTGTTATCCATGCTGTGCCTGCCCCTTCATTTTAAGGACCTCCATATCCAAGGTATTTGATAATTTACACATTAAGGACCTTTATTGCAGAGGTATCTGATAATGTATACATTAAGGACCATTATTTCAGAGGTTTCTAATAATGTACATTTTAAGGACCTCTATATCCGAGATACCCAATAAGGACTCCTATTAGTTATTATTCAGTTTGGTTATAATAACTTTTTGCATCTGTTTTCTTTTGTTACATTAAATTATATGAATTACTTATTTCATAATAGTTGTATTACCTATTATTAATTTATTTATAATTACTTTTTCACATTAAATAATATTGCATTTCTTGTTGTTAAGAGAGCATAATCTTTCAGAAATAATGTTTTGTGCAATCAAAATTTGAGTGTTCCTTAAGTCTGAACATAGCATTATGTTGTTCACAGTTACAAATTTGTCTGGTTAATTAATCATATTTTTAATCACCTGTTTTTTTGTTTTATTTTTCAGATATCTTGTCTACCACTGCCTCATTAAGCTCAAGGGACCACCCTCCATACACATTTTTATCTTTAAAAAAAAGCATAATTGACTTGTTGCGTGTATCACTTACCAACGAAACTGATCCTGGTAACACTCAGATGTTATTGGGTAAGTAATGGTACAGTTTATTTCACACATCACTCAGGTACAGATAACTTCATTTACCAATCAGGTACAGTTTGTTTCACATACCAGTCATATACATTGAACTTCACTTACCAATCAGGTACAGTTTGTTTCACATACCAGTCACATACATTGAACTTCACATACAAATTAGGTACATTTTGTTTTACATTCAGTCACATACATTTAACTTTGCATATCATTCAGATACATTTTTTACTTAACAATTGGATACCATTTATGAACTTACTGGTCAGACATATTCAGTTATTAATTATCAGATAGAAATATACAGCTTATTTCTAAAAAGATATAGTTCGTATTGTTTACCAGTCAAACTTTATTTCACCTGCCACTTAAACAGAAATAGTTTAGATATATATAGTTTAGATCACTTTACCAAAGAGCTAATTAATGTCGTACTAATTAAACAGAGACTGATTATTTCACATCAATCAGATAAAACTCTCAGAATAACTCAAGCTACTATGTTTCAAAGAGAGTTAAATAGTCAGGTTGAGAGATCATCAATGAACTCACATGGGGTTTTGTCACATCATCTGTGAATGTTAGCTAATAGCGCCACTTCATCTCATTTGCAAGATCTTTAGGTGTAGTGAGAGAGAACTGTCAGAAATGATACTCATATTTCTGAATGACTGATAAAATTGCAAGGGAGTGTCACTAATTTGAGATTACCCTGGTTACAACGACTTTGCTAATGGACTGTTTGTATTTAAAGGGGAGAGAGGTGTATGACTAAATATATATCTGAGGGGAGAGAGATGTATGACTGCTTGTATCTGAGGGGAGAGAGGTGTATGACTGCTTGTATCTGAGGGGAGAGAGGTGTATGCTTGTATCTGAGGGGAGAGAGGTGTATGACTGCTTGTATCTGAGGGGAAAGAAGTGTATGGCTGCCCCTTAACATCATACCCTTTGAGGCTGTCCCCATGATAGTCATCTGTGGTATAGGGTCTCAGCACTAGAACCTAATTACATTTAGGTACTCATCATCATGTATCACCATACCTTGACAGTCGTCAGTCTTATTTGACAGGAGGCCTGATGCTTCTTGTTCAGGACCTGGCTACTTCTCATGAGATAGAGTCTGTGAATGTGCCACCTGGACAGGATGTGCTAGAATCTCAAATCAATCCAGGTATGTCACTCATATTAGGGTCACTTTAGTTTGTACTGATATGTCACTCATATTAAGGTCACTTTAGTTTGTACAGGTATGTCACTCATATTAAGGTCACTTTAGTTTGTACAGGTATGTCACTCATATTAAGGTCACTTTAGTTTGTACTGATATGTCACTCATATTAAGGTCACTTTAGTTTGTACAGGTGTGTCATTCACTGGTCTTATAAAGGACACTTTACTGTGTATAGGTATGTCATTAATTGGTCTTGTAAAGGCCATTATTTTGTAAAGGCATGTCGTTTACTGATCTTACTAAGGGGCAATTTTAATACTGATCATCGAAAGAGATGTCCAGGATTTCACTGTGTAGTATATCATTACATTTGAGATATGTAACAATCATATTTGTATCAGAATACGTACACACTTTCCAAGTGAGATACTTGTAACAGTCATATTTGTATCATAATACATACACACTTTCCTGTAGTGCCAATGTTGAATTGGTTGTTGATAAGCTTTATTATTTGTGCTTGCCTGGTCATATAATGCAAAGGCTTCCATTCACCACAACGCTCAGTGTGCTAAATGGTGTGTTGAGTTCCTATTACTTTGTGACTGTTAAAGTCAGTTTTTCTCTACCTTTGGAGTTCCTATTACTTGTGACTGTTAATGTAAGTTTTTCTCTACCTTTGGAGTTCCTATTACTTGTGACTATTAATGTAAGTTTTTCTCTGTGTTTGGAGTTCCTATTACTTGTGACTGTTAATGTAAGTTTTTCTCTGTGTTTGGAGTTCCTATTACTTGTGACTGTTAATGTAAGTTTTTCTCTACCTTTGGAGTTCCTATTACTTGTGACTATTAATGTCATTTTTTTTTCTTTACCTTTGGAGTTCCTATTACTTGTGACTATTAATGTCAGTTTTTCTCTACCTTTGGAGTTTCTATCAGTTGTGACAGTTAATGTCAGTTTTTCTCTACCTTTGGAGTTCCATTAATGTCAGTTTTTCTCTACCCTTGGGGTTCCTATCAGTTGTGACAGTTAATGTCAGTTTTTCTCTGCCTTTGGAACAAAAGTTTCTACCGAAAAATATTGATTTGATAATTATCTCAGATTAATCTGTTTTCAGTCAATTCCCCTTTCACTGTATTATCATCCCAAGGTGTTATGTTTTGCAGCTCAGTGATAAACTAAGGATTGCACAAATAAAAGTTGAAAAGTGAAACTGTTATCAGATGAATTTATTTAAAAAGTAATTTCAATGTAAAAATTGAAATGTATTTACTAAATTTTAAAAGGTGTTAGCAGCTGGCATAATTTTATTAAGATGAAAACTTTTAGATGGCACTTTTTCTTCTGATCCAGGCATTGTAACTGTTATTGGATCACTGATATCAGATAAAGACTACAGATTTTTTACTCTCGGAAATAAAAATAATAGATCTCTTCTTTTTATCTTGGATCATTGGACAAATTCTTTTGTGAAACAAACACAGAGGGAGAGCTTGTGGTCAGAACAAACACCACATAGACAGAAAGAATGAGGGTTTATAGTCAGAACAAACACCACATAGACAGAAAGAATGAGGGTTTATAGTCAGAACAAACACCACATAGACAGAAAGAGTGAGGGTTTATAGTCAGAATAAACACCACATAGACAGAAAGAGTGAGGGTTTATAGTCAGAATAAACACCACATAGACAGAAAGAGTGAGGGTTTATAGTCAGAACAAACACCACATAGACAGACCGAAAGAATGAGGGTTTATAGTCAGAACAAACACCACATAGACAGAAAGAGCGAGGACTTATGGTCAGAACAAACACTACATACACAGACAGAAGGAGGGAGGGCTTGTGGTTAGAACAAACACAGAGAGAAAAAAGAGTTCTTGATCAGAACAGTACACATCACTTGGTACAAGAAAGAAATCTTTGGATCACTTATCGTAAAATAGATCAGTTTCATTTAGAAGTCAGTCTAAATTGGCACTTATCTTTTCAGTGTTTGTTAATTTTTAAAAATAAAACAATATATGTATATCTTCTTCAGTTTATTTTGAAGCATTGTTGCAAACTGATGTACAAACAGAAGTTAACATGGGGTCAGTTCAGTGTAAATCAATAGGTCCGAGAAAAAAAATCATCAGATCACTTGTCCTGAATCATAAGTTTAAATCAGAAGTCAGTCTAAATTGCTATTTCTGAAAACAAATAATATGTGTATATCTCTTTCATCTTATTTGATTAATTGTTAAAAATTGTTTATAGTGGAATAGAAAAAAAAATCTCCTCCCTACATTATCATAAATTATAACATTTTAATCAGAAGTCATCTTGGTCGCTGCATTTTGAATACAGAATATCTTAAAATTTTTCATATATATCTTTGACATAAGAAATCTTTGTTTTTGTGTGGCAAACCAGCTCATGTCTAGCATGAGAGTGAGCTAGTGGTTTAATAAAAATTTACCATAAGATCCTACATTATAACAGTTTGGAGGTTAGTCTAGATTGACATTGATTTATTTTTTAATTTGAAAGTGAAGTAATATTAAATTAAATTTATGTTGTTCGAACAAAGTATATCCTTAGTGCAGGATGTTGGTTAGAAAAGGAATCCCTCATCTGATTCTAAAATAGATCAGTTTTGAAAGGAGATAAGTCTAAATTGCCATTTTTTGTAGAAGAAAACTATAGATTCCTTTTATTTTATCATGGTTGATTAAACAGAACATATCCATTTCTCTATGTTGCAAAATGACAGCTAACCATGGGAGCATATTGTTATAATACTGAATTCACTGAATCACATAAACAACTGATTACAAAAACATAATGTGTAGCTGTCACATAAACAACTGATTACATAAACATATTGTGTAGCTGTCACAATTTTTGCTTGCCATACAGTACAATAGTAGATGACAGTATTGCTTCTTTTCTGTAATGTATTACAAAAGTAGGTGACAAAACATATAGCATACATACTGAAATTCATCACAAAAGCAGGCGACATTATGGCTTCCCTGTAGTAATGCTTCAAACAAGTGGGCAGTTTGGCTTCTATGCTGTTTTGCATCCAAAAAGTGAGTGGCAATGTGGCTTTCGTGCTGTAATGCATGACAAAAGCAGACAGTGATATGGCTTCTCTACTGTAAAGAATGACAAAAACAGACAGCGATATGGCTTCTCTACTGTAAAGAATGACAAAAACAAGGTTAAAGATGTTACAGAAGAAGGGAATGTTTCACGAAGCAGTGAACAGCAAGATGTCTCTCTTTCTTTAAGCTGAGTAAACTACTAAATGATTGTTTTGTCAGTAGAAACTTTCATTCCATACATTCCTTAAAATTTAGTTTGAATGGTCACAATTTGATTTTAATTTGGAATGCCATAGCACATACACTGGTTGTTTTTCTGACTGAATGCCATTTTATTGACTGTACAAGGTATGTAACATGAATATCATCTCTCTGGGTGAGGCATATAACATAATGCCATCTCTCTGGGTGAGGCATATAACATAATACCATCTCATTGGGTACAGCATGTAACGTGAAAACCATCTCACTGGGTATAGCATGTAAATGATTACCCTCTCACTGGATGAGCTTTTAACTTTAATGCCATCTCACTCGGTACAGCATGTAACATGAATACCATCTTGCTGGATACAACATGTAACATGCATACCATCTTGCTGGATACAACATGTAACATGAATACCATCTTGCTGGATACAACATGTAACATGAATACCATCTTGCTGGATACAACATGTAACATGAATACCATCTTGCTGGATACAACATGTAACATGAATACCATCTTGCTGGATACAACATATAACATGAATACCATCTTGCTGGATACAACATGTAACATGAATACCATCTTGCTGGATACAACATGTAACATGCATACCACTCACCAACTAATAATACGTGTGGATCACTGCCATGAGAAGTGCGAGGATCAGATTTTGGAGAGTGTTTAAATGTTGTTATAAACATCATTTTTTTTTGTCTAGCAATTAACCAGTAAACATTCCAGACATCTTTTTCCGTGACCTTTGGTATTGTATTATCATTTACTGATCTTGTAAAGGTCCTTAAGTTGGTACAGGTGTGTTATTGCTAATTCACTAATTTTGTCAATACCAGTTTTTTTTCTGTGCTGAAGTTTTTCTTTTAAGCTCTCAAGTTTTTGACCGCTTAACTGAGTGGTCATTTCTGATTGTGAAGTTAATTTATTCCTAATCCAACATTCTCATTCATTACTGTCCTATTTTCTTTCATTCATTGCTTCATTCTCTTCCATTACTTAATTCTTTTCCATTTTCTCTCATACATTATTTTATGCTTTTCCATTTTTATCATCTTCCATTTTTTCCTTTCAGATAAATATTTTTCTAACCTTACAATATTTCTAAATATTTTCTTTTTTATTTCTTTTTATTTAACTAAAAAAGAAATTTTGTTTTAAATGTTTTAATACTGTTTTTCATAAGTTTTTATAACATTTCAGTGACATTTTAAAAATGTAAAATTAATTATTTACATGTTGACTTAATTAGCACAATATATTAATTTTCTAAATATCCTTAGCATCAGTCTCTAGTGTTTTTTTATTTGTACTAGGGGAGATTGGGAACATTTTCCTTCTTAAGAATAAACTAGTTTAGTATGGAAGCATTTAAAATGTTGTTCTTTGGTCTTGTCTGATGTTAGATCTTATAACATAGTTTTTTAGGGTGCTTTGGTCTTGTCTATTTGTCAGACCTATTAGCATGTTTCATAGTGGTATTTGTTGCTTTAGTATATATCTGTTTGCAAGATCTATTAACATATTTTATAAGGGTTATTTGCACTTTGATCTCTTTGATCTATGTATTTGTCAGAATTATTAACATATTTTATTCTATCGGGATCTCCATGATTCTAAAATCAATAAATATTTTTGGCAATTTCTTTCACGCATGCGGTTACCATATCTTCTTGTAATCTAAATTATAATTGCATCATAAATTTACTGCATGTTGGCTACAGAAATTTACAGATATTGTAAGTCTTGTGCTTCATCCTCAAATTCATTTTGTACCGCGGCACTTTGTGACTCTTGAAATGATTTGACACTGAAATTCTGGTAGAGGCAAGAGGTAGCACGTCATCGGCAGACTCTGGTCCCTTTGACACAACCACCTCGTCCCATCAGGTTTCGGCGTCACTTCCAGACTCGGGTAATGGCCTGTGCATGTGTCTGTGCATGGAGAAGATGCCTGTTATAACCGTGTGCCTGATACATGACATTAGGCCAGTGTTTCAGTAATAAATATACCTCCAAATTAGTACAATTTATCACCTTTCCTAAAGATGTCACTGTGCTTGCCTATTACTCTAATAGCACGTTGTCCTCATGATATCACTAGTAGAGGCAATACATTGTATATGATGTGGCTTGAAATTGTTCAGTACTTATCTGGAGGTTGGGGGGAAGCAGCATATATTATTGATTTAAAAGAGAATATTGTGGAGTTATATAATTTCTCTGAAAAGTTGAGAGTAAACTTGTTTGTTGGTGTACATACAAGTCTAACATTTTTACCCATTGTTTCAGTTTTCATGCACATTTAATGATGATGTTGATGATGAAACTCACAAATATATTAGATTCAGGTATTTATGCAGCTGTATCAGAACTCATTCCAGACATTTGTGAATTTGAAACGTAAATAATGAACTACACTTTAAAGATGTTCATTGGTTTTGAATGATATTGGTGTTGGTGTTTGTGCATGTAGATGGAAGATTTATTTTTAATTTGAGAATTAGCTTGTGTATTTTTAATGATCTGGATATTGGTTTATGTATACAGATGGGGAATTGTTTTTAATTTGGGAAATCTATTTTCTCAATGCCTATTTTATGCAGCTTTGAAAAAGTAATTGTCGTACATTTCTTATGATATTCATCATTGCCTCACGAGACTCTTTACATAAGGAATAAGAAAATGCAATAAGGAATAAAAAGAAATTAAAAATTAAAAGAATCATAGAATGCAATAAATAATAATAAAAAATGCCATAAGGAATAAGGAAGTGCAATAAAGAATAAGGAATAAGAAAAATCAATGATTATAATTGCATGAAGCATATTTCAACCTTGTCTGATGCATGCTACATAATTCCACGAGTCATTTGTAATTCTGAACAAATTGACCAGATGAAATCGTCATGACCTTGTATACAAGACAAGATCTGCTGCAAGGAATGTGCCATTCTGACCCTAATTGACCAATCAGCAGCCATTTGGCCTAAAAGTGAAAGTGACAAGTGGAAAATGTGAGTACAGATGTACTCTACTTGTATAATGCCATTTAGTATCTCAGCAGAAGCTGGAAGCATTGAAGAACCCTTGATGGAAGAGAGTCACAATTTGTCCTGACTTCCCAGAAAGATAGCAGACTATATAAATATATATAGAGAGTGCTTTTGTGAGAGCATAGCTAAGAGGGATGGTAGCTCTTTCAACAGAGCTAAGAGTGAGAGAACACAGCAATTTCATGCTATAAATAGAGTTTGATAAGTATTGTCTTGTTTTCTGCTGTATATAGAGATTGATAAGTATTGTCTTGTTTTATGCTGTATGTAGAGATTGATAAGTATTGTCTTGTTTTCTGCTGTATGTAGAGAAGAATATTGTCTTGTTTTCTTTTTGTTTTCTATTATATATAGAGTGATAAAATATAGTCATTGTGTTTTTTTCTCTTGTTTTTGCTATATGCAGAGAGTAATAAAATTGTCTTGTTTTCTCTTGATTTCTGCTATATAAAGAGAGTGATAAGATACTTTCATTGTTTTTTTCTGGTTTTCTGCTCTATGCAGTGAATCATAAGCATTGTCTTGAATTTTCTTGTTTTCTGCTATATTGCATGAGTAATCGCTGACTTTTTCTTTTTTCTGCTCTATTGCATGAGTAAATACTGACTTTGTTTTCTTTTTTCTGCTATATTGCATGAATAATTACTGACTTTGTCTGTTTTCTTTTTTGTGCTATATTGCATGAGTAATTACTGACTTTGTCTGTTTTCTTTTTTGTGCTATATTGCATGAGTAATTACTTACTTTGTCTATTTTCTTGTTTCGGCTCTATTGCATGAGTAATTACTGACTTTATCTGTTTTCTTTTTCTGTTTTCTGCTCTATGTTGTGAATGATTGGCTCATACTGTGTGTATAAACTTAGATGTCTGTTTCACATTTTGGTTATCACTTTTTCTCAGATTGTTTTGAATTTTGAGTAGTATTTTGAAACTATGTTTTAATTAACAGAGATACCAGTATGTGTGTATATATCTTAGTGTCTTTACCAGTTGTATATGTAAACAGGTGCAACATAATTGTAAATATGAGTAGGTGTTGATTAAGTACAACATAATTGTAAATATGAGTAGGTGTTCTTGATTAAGTACAACATAATTGTAAATATGAGTAGGTGTTCTTGATTAAGTACAACATAATTGTAAATATGAGTAGGTGTTCTTGATTAAGTACAACAATTTAACTAGCACAACTGTTCAGCCTTTTAAAAGAAAAAGTGCAACATGATATTTCCAAAATGCTCTATAGACAAAAACAAACAGTGTCACTGTTTTGGTTAAATAGCCTTCATTAGGACAGACAGTTATATAACAATGATAAACGGACAATGATATGAGTAAGCCTATTAACATGACAAATTTATTGAAATAGATGTATGAAAAGCATCATTCTCTGGTGAATAGATGTATGAAATGCATCATTCTATGATGAATATATGTATGAAAAGCATCACTCTCTGATGAATAGATGTATGAAAAGCACCACTCTGTGATGAATAGATGTATGAAAAGCATCACTCTCTGATGAATAGATGTATGAAAAGCACCACTCTGTGATGAATAGATGTATGAAAAGCATCACTCTCTGATGAATAGATGTATGAAAAGCACCACTCTGTGATGAATAGATGTATGAAAAGCATCACTCTATGATGAATAGATGGATGAAAAGCCTCACTAACTGATGAATAAATGGATGAAAAGCATCACTCTGTGATGATTAGATGGATGTTTTGTGGTGTGTTAAAATAAGACATCTGAATAGTAAGTTACTCTGTGATTTATTTAAGGTAAAATTTACCTTAATGGAAGCAGCTCCATGATATATGAGAAACTTCTAAATTAATATGGGGTTTTTTGCCATCTGAAAAATTTATCTTGAATACTTATTGGTTCTTTGATATCTGAACAACCTGTCTGAATAAAGATTTGTTTAATTTTATAAGATGGCACACTTTGTTTTCAATGATTATTGGCAAATTACTGGACCATTTTATTGTAACACACACACACACACACATGCAGCCATTAGTCAGTTACAGATAGGTTTATATACAGACAGACATAGACATATATAGACAGATGGATGCTGCCATTCCTGAAATAATTTTCTTATGTAGTTTTTAAAATATATACATAGATATCTGTATTATCTTAACAAACACAGTAAAATAAATAAGAAATGTTTACAGATACATTAAAAAAATAAAATTGGAAAATAATATATGTAATAACATGACAGACAGAAAAACAAATCAGAAATATTAAATATGTATAAAAACATGACAGACAGAAAAATAAATCTGAAGTTTTGAATTATTGTACTGCCTTAATGCCATGCAGTAAAATAAATCAGAAATGCCCAATATGTTTAAACGGAGGAAAGAAAGTGTTTGCGAAAACTGTATTTAGTGGAATTAATATGTAATTATCATAATTTTATTTTAAACAGACACTGCTTATGGATTGTTTGGTCATGCAACATCGCTTGTTTGTAATCGCTTGATGGCATCCTGGAAAACAGATTTGAACACAGCTCTGGCTGCCATGGAACTGCTTGGAGGCCTTGCCAAGGTCAATCTTCATCCACCCAACATCTTGATGTGCAAGCGCACAGTCAAGTGGATTTGTGATTTCATTGTCTTTCAGGTTTGTAGGTTAAACTGAAACTACTAGTTTGATTTCATCATCTTGCAGGTGTATAGGTCAAACTGAAATTGCTAGTGTCATTTCATTATCTTTCAAGTGTATAGGTCAGACTGAAATTGCTAGTGTCATTTCATTATCTTTCAAGTGTATAGGTCAGACTGAAATTGCTAGTGTCATTTCATTATCTTTCAAGTGTATAGGTCAGACTGAAATTGCTAGTTAATGTTTCTTGTTGTGCTTATAAGTGCCATTCTGTCTGTTTCTTTACTTTAACTCAAGTGACATTATTATATATTGAATAAATTATTTGTAGTCTTTTAGTTTTATATTGCTAAGACCTTTGCTTGTTAATATAGTTCTTTATGTGTGTGTTTAACTCAGCTGTTGTCAACTTTTCGATTTATCTAAAAATGACCACTATTATCTATTGTACATTAAGTATTGATTCTGAGTTGCACAAATATAGACATTAAGTGCAATGCAGTTCTACTTCCTGTAGCAAAGGGGAAAAAATAGATACACAAAATTTAATGTAAATCTACTGCCTGTAACAAAAAGGAAAAAATAGATACACAGAATTTAATGTAAATCTACTGGCTGTAACAAAGAAGAAAAATAGATACACAAAATTAATGTAAATCTACTGCCTTTAACAAAGAGGAAAAAATAGATATACAAAATTTAATGTAAATCTACTGGCTATATCAAAGAGGAAAAATTATACACAAAATTTAATGTAAATCTACTGGCTATATCAAAGAGGAAAAATTATACACAAAATTTAATGTAAATCTACTGGCTGTAACAAAGAGGATAAATTATACACAAAATTTAATGTAAATCTACTGGCTGTAACAAAGAAGAAAAATTATGCACAAAATTTAATGTAAATCTACTGGCTGTAACAAAGAGGAAAAATTATACACAAAATTTAATGTAGATCTTCTGTCTGTAATAAAGAGGAAAAGTAGATAAGCTAAGGTTTAATTTAGATCTTCTGTCTGTAATAAAGAAGTAAAGTAGATACACAAAGTTTAATGTAACAAAGAGGAAAAGTAGATAAGCTAAGGTTTAATGTAGATCTTCTGTCTGTAACAAAAGGAAAAGTGCACATGCTAAGTTTAGTGTAGATCTCCTGCCTGAAACAAAAAGGTAAAATACGCACTTCAAGATGCCCAGAACATGCACAGTAAGAGTCATTGCATTCCTTTCTGTATCTGCACAGGAGTTGTACAGTAAGAGTTATTGCATTCCCATCTGTAGATGCGCAGTAAGTCATTGCATTCCCATCTGTAGATGCGCAGTAAGAGCCATTGCATTCCCATCTGTAGATGCACAGTAAGAGCTTTAAACAACACTTTAAGCACAGAACTAGAGCTTCAAACAACACTTTAAGCACAGAACTAGAGCTTCAAATATTCAGTCTATCAAATAATTAATTAAGGCATAATTATAGCAAAACAAACATTAACACTAGTCATGATTCAAGTTAGCCTACTGAATAGATCTGATAATAATGTTTCAAGGTAAAACTAGTATAATGCTAATTATGATTCAAACTATATTTTGAATAGAAATTTTATATTCTTAAGGCACTATTACAGGTAATGCTATGTGTTTAAAAGTTCTATTATAGCAAAACAAATATTATGCTAATTATAATTCAAACTATTTGTTAAATAGTTTTTTATTTACTTTATTATATCAAAACCAATAAAGCTCTAATTGTATATGATTCATACAATATTTTGAATGGATTTATTACATGTTTAAAGGCACTATTATAACTAAATAAATAAAACACTAATTATGATTCTCACTATATTTTGAATGGATTTATTGTGTGCTTAAAGACACTATTATAACTAAATAAATAAAACACTAATTATGATTCATACTATATTTTGAATGGATTTATTATATGCTTAAAGGCACTATTATAACTAAAACAAATAAAACACTAATTATGGTTCAAACTATTTGTCATGTACAGTTGTTTGTAATATTATTGTAGATTCATTGTGTTATCTTTAGTTTTCTTATATTTGAGGAGTTTATATCAAGATCTTGTGTATTTTATAGATAATCATTGAAAAATATGTAGAGATATATCAGTTTATGCACTTTGTTAAGTCTTCTTGCTCATGTCTTCTTGCATCATCATCATTATCATCATCAAATATTGCTCTAATTAAATTGTTGATATATCTATCTTAAAATAAATTGATTTGCTTTTGGTAATTAGTGCCTTCTTTGTCCATCTCTTTGTCTTTCTTTGAGCGAAAAAGTAAAGTCTACAGTTTTATCTTTGAGCAAAAAAGTAAAGTCTATAGTTTTATCTTTAAGCAAGTGAACGTAAAGTCTACAGTTTTATCTTTGAGCAAGTAAAGGTAAAGTCTACAGTTTTATCTTTGAGCAAGTAAAGGTAAAGTCTACAGTTTTATCTTTGAGCAAGTAAAGGTAAAGTCTACAGTTTTTAGATTTGAGCAAGTAAAGGTAAAGTCTACAGTTTTTAGATTTGAGCAAGTAAAAGTAAAGTCTGCAGTTTTAGATTTCAAAATGATGGAAATGCTTGGCAAGTAGCCAATGGTTTCTTTCAGTAAAGAAGTTGTAAACAACTAGAGACACCATGTAACAAAGCTAAATATATGAAATTACATTGTTTCATTGACTGATTACATTATTAATGGATTTTTATTATTGATTTTTAGTACTAAAGTTCTTGAAAGAATTTAGATGTTGATAATATATAGTTGGATGATGGACAGACATTTGGGCAGATGGAGGGATAAATGGACAGATATACAGACAGATTACATTATTTAAAATAAAATGCTTTTGTTTTTTTCTTGGGTTTTCAGTGTTTTTTGGCAGCCAGTTTTATGGTTAAATTTTTTTTGTTCTTTGTATTTAGTTTAGCGGATTGACTTCAAGCCACTCCAAAACACTGCACTCTTGTATGATTAAATTTAATTGTTCTTTGTATTCAGTGTAGTAGACCAGCTCTAAGCTATTTCCGAGGCGTGCACTCTTGTATGATTAAATTTGATTTTCTTTGTGTTCAGTGTAGTAGGCCAGCTCCAAGCCACTCGCGCGACTTGCACTCACTTATAGTTGCTGCATTCAAATGCGTACAGCTGTGGCTGGTTGACCACAGCTCACTCTTGTATGACAAAGAATGTCTCCACTACGTCCTGGAAGTTGTGGAACTGGGGATCTCTGGCTCAAAATCACAGGTATGCAAAGAAAATGAATATTATGATTTAAATTATAACAGCCACTTATTTATTTTTTTGGTTCTATTATTTTCTGTGTCGTTTTGCAGCAACTTTTGTAGAAGAAAATAAAGGATTTTGAAGTTTGTACTCTATTATGGAAGTAAATAAAGGATTTTGAAGTTTGTACTCTATTATGGAAGTAAATAAAGGATTTTGAAGTTTGTACTCTATTATGGAAGTAAATAAAGGATTTTGAAGTTTGTACTCTATTATGGAAGTAAATAAAGGATTTTGAAGTTTGTACTCTATTATGGAAGTTGTCACAGGAAATGAGGGACAGAAATTATATTTTATTTCATTTTAAAAAACCGCTAACAAAACTAATTGAAGTAATCCGAGTTTTGTTATTTTTCGTATGTAGCATGTAAATTCCAGTAACGGTCACCTAAGATCTCTTTAGTAGACAGACGTTCATGACGCAGTGTGTGTTAGTATATCATATTTGAATATATATATTAGTTTATGAAGAAATATGTATATTAAATAAATTGGGACAACTGCGCACTACGGTCACATGTTGTTGACGAGAGAAATGACCAGTGCGCATTAGAATTGACCACAGAAAAGCGTGCATCACGATTACCACTATATATCCAAGGCAAAAATCATGTCACAGGACATAGCTTCTGGAAGTTTTGGAAACCTTCAGTGGAAACTATATAAGAGGCAAAACGAAGACTTTATTCTCAATGTTGAAAACGTCGATTCGTCTGAAGCCAGTCTAACTTCACGTATGAATTATCTCATGTACAGAGATTTCATAAAGGAAAGCTGCAATAATCTCTTTCCATCCGTTTTCCATCCGTCTGATGCCATATATCGAGTAACGAGGCAAAATTACTCAGTATAATTGTTGGCAAAGTGGAAAGTTCGCTGTCAAGAAAAACCCGATGCATGTGACGCTGGTTGTATGCAGTTAACAACACGAGGGACCAACTTGTTCTTCCCCCTGTCTGAGTTCGTTTTGGCAGTCTATCCCGCGATTGAGAAGGCTAGCGCCGGAGATACATATCCGGATTTCTACACTCAATGTAATGCGACGACACATCCCACTGGACGACTCCACCCGATAATGCTAAACGTCGTTGGGGTGTCCGTTTCCACGACAACCGATACAACGATAATTATCGAGGCTGACAGCAGTCAGCTAAATTTCAGATTTCTCCCCAGTGATAATCTGAAAGTGGTGCCTAGATTCTGCAGAATCTTCACCTGTAATGCGACGCCTCAATTGCGTCCCGTCTTCACTTTGAAGTGCCGCTTATAAGTGACGTGTGAGATTACGTCATCTCCTTGGAACTCTGACATTAATAGTGAGTAATAATTAGCACGGCTAACGCGCACATACTTAACCCTAGGACTCTAAGAAAATGAACACTATTATATCGTTTGCAAGATAAGAACTTTAATGTTAAAAGTAATGCTTATTTTACATGTGAACTATTGTTAAAGTGGCCACATTTGCCGCATAAGAATTGTGTAATTAATCTTTATTTTATATTTTGAATTTCATCATTTTCATCTCCCCTTATTTCCCACAGAGTGTATGACATTGGAAAGTTGAATGAATGATTAATCACTGTGCGAAAGAGTAGTGCCCCTTTTAAATCGGGAAATAAATAACCTGATTTAAACATCTTTCAACTCTCTTGTTATTCATAGTTTTTGAGAGGGACGAAAGAATTTGTACTATTGTTTTGCACCGTTCGTCTGTTCGTCCATTTATTCACATTTATGATACACACTCACAACACACACCGCCAATAAAACGTTCCTTGGCATGACATTAATAAATCGGGCCCCACCCAAACATCAATGGTGTATGTCATGTGTGTCTATGTAACAACTTGACGCGACGTAGTACTGGCACACGTCACGGGCTTTTCTTGGAGGTGCACCGGAGCAGGCCAAAAATAGACTTCACCCCTTGAATCTCTAACTTCAGCTCGGGTCGGCTTGTAACGAGCCTCCCGTTTTGTGACAGAAGTAAATAAAGGATTTTGAAGTTTGTACTCTATTGTGGAAGTAAATAAAGGATTTTGAAGTTTGTACTCTATTATGGAAGTAAATAAAGGATTTTGAAGTTTGTACTCTATTGTGGAAGTAAATAAAGGATTTTGAAGTTTGTACTCTATTATGGAAGTAAATAAAGGATTTTGAAGTTTGTACTCTATTGTGAAAGACAAAAGTAGTAAATGATTGAAATGTCAATTCTTTGTTGAAGATAAAACTCCAGAGTTGAAGTATTTATTATTTACTTGGACAAGAAGGTTTTAAAGCAGAATAATTTCTTTGCAGAAAAGAAATAGTGTGACTTTATGCACAGTGTTTTTACTCTGTGTTTAAAAGTTAAGTGAGTGTGATTAGTAATTCTACTTTGTCTTTGAGATAAATGAGTGTGATTTGTGTATGAGATAAATGAGTGTGATTGGTGATTCTACTTTGTGTATGAGATAAATGAGTGTGATTGGTTATTCTACTTTGTGTATGACTATGAGATAAATGAGTGTGTTTGGTGATTCTACTCTGTGTGTGAGATAAATGAGTGTGATTAGTGATTCTGCTCTGTGTGTGAGATAAATGAGTGTGATTGGTGATTCTACTCTGTGTGTGAGGCAAGTAGAAATACTGGTTTAAATCACATTCTACTTCTAGTATGAATTTCTTCTTCACCTAAGACAGGCAAAAATACTGGTTAAATCACATTCTACTTCTAGTATGAATTTCTTCTTTATCTAATCAGGCAGAAATTGGTTTTGATCTTACGCTAGAATGCTTAACCATGTTGGCCTTGTGTAATCCTATTTCTTTTTTGCATACATTAATTTTAAGTTTCTTGTTTGTTTGTTTATGACTTATACATTAATTTTAAGTTTCTTGTTTGTTTGTTTGTGACTTAAACATTAATTGTAAGTTTCTTGTTCATTGTTTGTGACTTATACATTAATTGTAAGTTTCTTGTTCATTGTTTGTGACTTATACATTAATTGTAAGTTTCTTGTTCATTGTTTGTGACTTATACATTAATTGTTTGTGACTTATAACATATCTCAATTGTAAATTTTTTGTTATTTGTTTGTGACTTGTAAAATATCTTAATTGTAAATTTCTTGTTGTTTATCAGTTTTAAATTATCTTAATTGTAAGTAAATTGTGAGCTTATTGTTATTGTTTGTCAATTTTAGCTTATCTTAATTGTAAGTTTATTGTTATTTGCCACTTTTAATATATTAATTGTAAATACATTGAAACTGTTGTTTGCTTTAAATTTTTTTAAAATATACTTTAATTGTAATTTTATTGTTTTGTTGTGTGTTTGTATATTTTATATATCTTAATTGTAAGTTTGTTGGTTTTTTTAAAATAAATTTTAGCACACTTTAACTGTAGATGTAATGTTCTTGTGTTATAGTTTCTAACAAATTAACCACTGAATGCATTATTGATTTTTAGTATTGTCTCCCTTTGTTGTCATCAATAAACTTTTTTTTTTGTATGTGTGTCTCCAATCTCTTTCGGTAGATTGTTGTTTATGATTTTAATTTATACAGGTATCCATGGAAACACTTTGATGTTTATATCTGTGAAACATTTTGGTGTTTATACAACTATCCATATGAAACACTTTGATGTTTATATCTGTGAAACATTTTGGTGTTTATACAACTGTCCACTAAAATACTGTAGTGTTTATATAACTGTGGTAAAAGATTTTGGTATTTATAAATCTCTCCATCAAAAGTCTTTGTTTATACATATTTCCTTTGAAACTATGGTGTTTATACAAATGTTATTTAAAACACTTATGATAACTGCAAGCCATTGAATTCATTTAACATCAATTAGATTTTAGTGCTCTTTAGACAGGTATAATTGTAACCAGTGATACATAGAGAATAGTTAAAGTACATGATTTCTAATGTGTCTACTTATTAACAATGAAAATCCTTCATGTTCTTAATTAGATGGGACTTCTTTCTGTTTGTTTTATTAGATATAGCATTTTAGTTAAGGGTCTTTTGAAAATATTTTACTAGTTTTAGTGGAAAAGAAGTTTTATGATTCAGCTGAATTGTGTACAACTTAATATAATGATAATAAATTAATTACCTGTACTCCCAGCTAGATATTGAAATTAGTGAATAAATTACCTGTACATCCAGCTAGACATTGAAAGTAGTGAATTAATTACCTGTACATCCAGCTAGACATTGAAATTAGTGAATAAATTACCTGTACATCCAGCTAGACATTGAAATTAGTGAATTAATTACCTGTACATCCAGCTAGACATTGAAATTAGTGAATAAATTACCTGTACATCCAGCTAGACATTGAAATTAGTGAATTAATTACCTGCATATCCAGCTAGACAAAAAAAAAAAAATAGTGAATTCATTACTTCCAGCTAGACAAAGGAATTAGTGAATCACCTGTATATTTAGATAGATAAAGAAATTAGTAAATAAATTACCTGTACATTCAGCTAGACAAAGGAATTAGTGAATTACCTGTATATTTAGATAGATAACGAAATTAGTAAATAAATTACCTGTACATTCAGCTAGACAAAGGAATTAGTGAATTACCTGTATATTTAGATAGATAAAGAAATTAGTAAATAAATTACCTGTACATTCAGCTAAACAAAAAAGTAGTGCTAGATGCTAGATTAGAAATACCACTGCCCTCAGGTTCAAATAGATAAGGCTGATCAAAATTAGAAATACCACTGCCCTCAGGTTCAAATAGATGAGGCTGAGACTTTCTAAAAAGTTGTTGATTCTTATTACCACCCAAGTGTCTGAGTCCAGATGATGTGGCACATTATTCTCCTTGTGCTGACATGATGTGTAAAGCATGATGAATGTTTTGTATGTACAGGATGTATAAAAATGAAACTATTCTTGTCAGATTTTGGAAAAAATTGTGCATGTATGTTATTTAAGTAGTTCTCTTTTGCAATATTATAGGTCAAGACTAACAGTATTACACGGATAGATACTGAAATTAATCTTTTGGTGGTAAGTTTAAATTTAACATACACATTCAAAGTTTTCTAAGGATATAACCTACAATATTATAGGTCAAGAATAACGATATTATGGAGATAGATACTTAAATTAATCTTTTGGTGGTAAGTTTAAATTTAACATATACATTCAAAGTTTTCAAAGAATGTAACCTGTAAACTGTGTTTTTCTGCCAATTTGTTTTAAATGACATCATTAACATTAGCAGTTCACCATTAATTTCTAAGTATAATGCATTTAATGTACTTTTGTTTACTATATTTTCTAATCAATTGTTGGGGGTTTGTGCTTGAGTGAATTTTCTTTGTTTCATGGTTATCATGCTGACTCCTAAGTAGGTTGTCTACTGCTGTATATGGTACTCTGACTACCAACTTCTGCTACTGGTACCATATTTACAGACATTTATTATATGTTTATTAATTTACTCTGCTAGTTATACCCTGACTGTGGATAACAACTGCTACTGGTACCATATTTACAGACATTTATTATATGTTTATTAATTTACTCTGCTAGTTATACCCTGACTTATGGATAACAACTGCTAGTATTGTAGTAAATACTTGATTACTTCACTGACTTTACTAAACTATCTATTTCTTTTACAGCATAGAATATGATTACTACACATAGATAACTATACTGCCTAAAATGCAGTGATATATTATGACATGAAAACTATACCAACTATAAAACACAGACATAATTACTACACAGACAACTAATTACAACACTCAGATATAATTACACTAACAGACCTTTACACTAACTACAACACACACACACACACACACACACACACAACTACTGCTCATGGACAACTTCACTGACTGTATCATACAAACTTACTTGCTGCTCACAGACTACACTAACTATAACACTAACACACACACACAATTACTTCTCAAAGACAATTACTCTAACTACAACACACTGATATAATAACTAACCACTGACATGTACACTAACTACAACACACTGATATAATTACTAACCACTGACATGTACACTAACTACAACACACTGATATAATTACTAACCACTGACATGTATATTAACTACAACACACTGATATAATTACTAACCACTGACATGTACACTAACTACAACACACTGATATAATTACTAACCACTGACATGTACACTAACTACAACACACTGATATAATTACTAACCACTGACATGTACACTAACTACAACACACTGATATAATTACTAACCACTGACATGTACACTAACTACAACACACTGATAAGTGATATAATTACTACCACTGACATGTACACTAACTACAACACACTGATATAATTACTAACCACTGACATGTATATTAACTACAACACACTGATATAATTACTAACCACTGACATGTATATTAACTACAACACACTGATATAATTACTAACCACTGACATGTACACTAACTACAACACACTGATATAATTACTAACCACTGACATGTACACTAACTACAACACACTGATATAATTACTAACCACTGACATGTACACTAACTACAACACACTGATAAGTGATATAATTACTACCACTGACATGTACTCTAACTACAACACACTGATATAATTACTAACCACTGATATCTACACTAACTACAACACACTGATATAATTACTAACCACTGACATGTACACTATAATATGCTGACAGCTCCACTTTATTAGTATACACAGACAACTATACCAACAACTATAACAACTATACACATGCAGTTACATTAACTACAACACACAAACAATTATACCAACTACTTCACATAGACAACTGCATCTACTGCTACACACAGACAACTAAGGAAATTACTACACACAATCAGCTACTGTAACTGTAGATAATAATTACTATACTGACTACTTGTACTATAACCTAATAGTCACAATTACAATATATATTACAATAATGCTTACACAATCAACTACAATATCTACTAAAATAATGCTACACAGTCTACTTCAATATCAAATGTGCTATCTACTTTAGTAACTCTGATTACACTGGATTTCTTCTTTTTTTTTCTTGTTTATTTTGCCTTTACTATTCTTTTTCTATGTGTGTCTTTTGCATCATGTTTATAGCACAGTTAAACTACTGACCCTCCATATATTTCCCCTCTCTCTGTGTGCAGTTTAAATTTGCAATAAATATTAGCAAATTTGCAGATGTAAAAATCTATTTTTTGTAATAAACACCTAAAAGAAATGAAAGTGAGAAATAACAGGGACCATTGGTATAACCCCATCCACTCTATACTGCAGATGGATAGGAAATACTCAGCCCTTATGGTCAGAGGTATTATCTCCTCTATTTTAGCACTTGTAGTTGTTTGCAAACCTGAAAACAGTACTTTTTATTAATTTTTTATTTCATGCATTGGTTTGGTTTATTTTGCTTGCATTTATTATTGTCCACACTAAGCTTGTTTTAAGTTTGCTTTGTTTTCAGGCTAAGCAACAAGAATCTCAAACTGTTAAACAGAAAGTAGAAAAGGATGCAAAATTGGTAGCAGTCAAGGTATATGTCTTGCCAGTTTGCCTGCTTTATAAGACCTAGGTGCTAAAAGTGTACTGCTTTGTTTCCTGTGTTCTGTCGATCGTAATGCTAAGAGTCTGTGATTGCCTCTTTTGTCTACGTATGTAGGTATACAGACTTTATGCCTGCCTTGTCTGTTTTTGGTTGGTACAGTGGACATCAACATTCTTGCCCTGCTATTCTTTTTGGTCACTGTTGTATGTGAATTCATAAATTCTAGTTGTTGTCAGTTTAATATTTTGACATTTGCCTCTTGGTGGCAAAGGTTTTTTGGTGTTGTTTTTATCACTTGCATTATTTCTGCTAAAATGTTTTCAACAGCTCTGCAAATGCTGAATTAAAATTGAAAAACTGCCATTAATAATCTCGATACTCATTTCTCAATTTCTGCTGTGTATTATTATTTTAATATTAGGCTATTATCATTTTCTTATGTGAGCAACACTACAACAAGCATTCCTACATTATCTACAATATAGCTATCTATGTGAGCAACACTGTATCAAGCATTCCTACAGTAACTGCAGTATAGCTAGCTATGTGTGCAACACTATAACAAGCATTCCTACATTAACTACAATATAGCTAGCTATGCGAGCAACACTATCAAGCATTCCTGCAGTAACTGCAGTATAGCTAACTATGTAAGCAACACTGTATCGAGCATTTCTACAGTAACTGCAGCTATAGTAGCTATGTGTGCAACATTGTTTAAAAGCAATAACTTGCCTGAATTGTTTATTAATACTTCCTTTTCTCCATTTTACTAAATACTAAATGGTAATGTGTGCGTGCTATTTAAAGCAATGTAATAGCTTATCTGCATCACAGTATATGTAGACCACTATAGCAAGCAGTACTACAAAAACTACATCATAGTATTGTTTGAACCACTATTTCAAGCACTATTCTAGTAACTACATCATAGCAATGTTTGAACCACTATTTCAAGCACTATTCTAGTAACTACATCATAGCTATGTTTGAACCACTATTTCAAGCACTATTCTAGTAACTACATCATAGTATTGTTTGAACCATTATTTCAAGCACTATTCTAGTAACTACACTGTAGTATGTTTGAACCATTATTTCAAGCACTATACTAGTAACTACATCATACTGTAGTATGTTTGAACCATTGTTTCAAGCACTATTCTAATAACCACATCAGAGCTTGTGTCTGAAACACTATTTCAAGCACTACTACAGTAACTAAATCAGGGCTGTGTTTGAAACAATATTTCAAGCAATGGTTTTTCTATACTGTTCACTGTTTTCACAGTTATTCCTGGAGTTTGAAATCTTTCGTGAATCCAATCTTTACAAAAAGTTTTCAATATATTCTTTAGTTTTATTATTGCTTTTAAAATTTATTTGTAATTTGATTTTAATTTAATTAATAAGTGACATTTTGGCTTAAATTATAAACACTTTAATAATTGGGATTTTTACTTTCTCTTATTTTCACTTCTTCAGTAAGCATATTAAGAGATTTCGTGCATTTTAGCACACTTTCTTTGTATTGTTTCCTATAATCATTATTTTAATAGTGTCCCTTCAAAAAGCATAAGTTGATAATTGTCCCTTTGAACAATATCACATTAGTAATGTCCCTTTGAATAATATCACATAAGTAATGTCCCTTTGAAAAATAACTCAGTAATATTCTTTGAGAGAAAAAAATTAACATCCTTTGAAAAACTTCACTTTAATAGTATCCCTTTGAAACAAGCCAAATTAATGGTATCTGTTTGAAAAACATCATTAGTTGTGTCCCTTTGAAACACACCATTTTAAACACACTTTGGAAAAATCTCTTTGATAGTGGTGTCCCTTAGGGAAAAAATCACATTAATAATGGTCCTTTGAAACAACATCACTTAATTATTTTCTCTTTGAAAATGTTCCTTTGAAAAGACTTTCACAATGTCTCTTTGAAAACAGCCATGTTCCTTTGAAACATAACTTTCGCGATGTCTCTTTGAAAACAGCCATGTTCCTTTGAAAAGACTTTCGCGATGTCTCTTTGAAAACAGCCATGTTCCTTTGAAAAGACTTTCGTGATGTCTCTTTAAAAACATCATTTTACTAATGTATTATTCAAGCACTTTGTATTACTACTTTTAACAGATTCTGTTCATTTTAACAATCAATTTATGTAAACCTCTTTACCAAATCTCTATAGTAATGCTCCTAGGAAAAAACATTTAACTAGTGCAGCTCTGAAAATAATTTAATAACATCTAATAATATCTGTTTGAAAAGCAAGACAATAATCCTCCTGCAGAGAATGACAGTAAGTAATGAATGCTTATATCTAATTAGGCAGACACTTTACAACTCCGAACACTTTGAAGTAAGAAAATAAAGCCAGTCACTCTTACTGAATACACCAAAAGCACTCTTCACTCATACAGATTACTTGATCTCACTCTGCTCATTAATAACAACTTCATTCATGTGCATGATACCAGTGTCATTAGATATTACTACTTGTAAGCAATAACTTCATATTATAGATGTAGATGTACTCATTAATAATGCTCACAGCCTCATTGCTAATGATTATACTAAGAGATGTGCATGTACTAATTAATAACATCCTCATTTCTAGATATGCATGATTTCTGAAACAACAGTTTTATTTAGTATATTTACAGCTATTGTCTTAGATGTTAGTAATATATTCTAATTGGTTGTCAAACTTAATCTGAACAGCTAACCACTTATCTGAACAGTAAATACTTATCTGAACAATTAATACTTATCAGGAATCCTATCAGGAATCTTATCTGAACAGTTAATACTTATCTGGAATCTCATCTTAATAGTTAATACTTATCTAATCTTATCTCAGTAGTTAATACTTACTTATCTAACAGTCACTACTTGGCTCAGTAGTAAAAAAAAAAAATGCTTAGCGTACTGAAAATGTGTATGGTAGATTTATGCAGACCATCATATGGTAAATGTCTCATTCACATTTTAAACTAATATTTTTTTTTTTTTTAGAATTTAAGTTTTAAGTTGCCTTGCTTAATATTGATGTCTTTTTATAGTATACACCAAATAACAATGTCAGTCAAATAGCTGGCTGTCCTTTATATGATACAATAACTCCAAAAAAATTTAGTGTATGTGTCAGTCCTCTTGAACAGGAATATGCTACACAGTTTTGTCTAATTGTTTGTTTATAAATACATGTTTTATCTGCCCCTGATAGTGCCAGAATAGGGCTTCAGTAAGTACATCATTGTTAGTTATTGTTCCTTCATATTTTACATTTGACACAGGGCTGTAATGCAGTCTTATTTTAACATAAAAAGTTTCAGGATTTTAGATTATTTTTTTTATATTTGATATATTGCTGTCCCAGTCTTATTGCCTATCAGACTTGGTGTATTAATCTCATTGCCTTTGGTACTTGGTGTATTTTGGTTATTAATCTCATTGTATTTGGTGTATTTTGGTTATTAATCTCATTGCCTTTGGTACTTGGTGTATTTTGGTTATTAATCTCACTGTACTTGATGTAACACAGACTTTTAGAAATGTCACTATTGTGACAGTATTTGATGTATTATTATGTATAGAAATGCCAAGTCTTTTACTTATATTTGATGTATTATTATCTATAGAAATGCCAAGTCTTTTACTTATATTTGATGTATTATTATCTATAGAAATGCCAAGTCTTGTACTTATATTTGATGTATTATTATCTATAGAAATGCCAAGTCTTTTACTTATATTTGATGCTTTGCAGTCTTATGAGAATATTCTTTGTCTAGTGTTACTTGATGTATTGCAGTCTTATAGAAATGCCAAGTCTTGTACTTATATTTGATGCTTTGCAGTCTTATAGAAATGCCAAGTCTTGTACTTATATTTGGTGTATTGCAGTCTTATGAGAATACTCAAGTGTTACTTGATGTATTGCAGTCTTATAGAAATGCCAAGTCGTTTACTTATATTTATGCATTGCAGTCTTATAGAAATGTCAAGTCGTTTACTTATATTTGGTGCATTGCAGTCTTAATCTTATTGCTTTTTGTATTTGGTGTGGTTTTGGAGTCTTAATCTCACCGCCTTGTTTGTATTTGGTGTTTTTTGGTGTCTTAATCTCACTGCCTTGTTTGTATTTGGTGTGTTTTGGTGTCTTAATCTCACTGCCTTGTTTGTATTTGATGTGTTTTGGAGTCTTAATCTCACTGCCTTGTTTGTATTTGATGTGTTTTGGTGTCTTAATCTCACTGCCTTGTTTGTATTTGATGTGTTTTGGTGTCTTAATCTCACTGCCTTGTTTGTATTTGATGTGTTTTGGTGTCTTAATCTCACTGCCTTGTTTGTATTTGGTGTGTTTTGGTGTCTTAATCTCACTGCCTTGTTTGTATTTGGTGTGTTTTGGTGTCTTAATCTCACTGCCTTGTTTGTATTTGATGTGTTTTGGTGTCTTAATCTCACCGCCTTGTTTGTATTTGGTGTTTTTTGGTGTCTTAATCTCACTGCCTTGTTTGTATTTGGTGTGTTTTGGTGTCTTAATCTCACTGCCTTGTTTGTATTTGGTGCCTTATAGACTTATAGAAATGCCACTACTTTTATTTATACTTGTTTGCATTCCAGTAAAATATTCTTTTTATTGACTTGTAGAAATGCCACTACTTTTATTTATACTTGATTGTTTGCAGTCCAATAAAATATATTCTTTTGTCTTTTGCTGATATATTACTGACTTATAGAAATGCCAGCTCTTTTGCATATATTTAATTAATACAGTGCACTAATACAATTCAGGCTAAGAGCATTTAATGTACGTAATGTTTATAGAAATATCACTTCTTTGCTGATACTTGATGTGAATTGCAATCTTATAGAAATATTGTTTTTAATATTTTGCAATCTTATAGAAATACTTTGTATTTGATGCTTTGCAGTCATAGAAATATTTGTGTGTGTATTTAATCTTTCATTGCAGACATAGAAATATTTGTGTGTGTATTTAATCTTTCATTGCAGTCATAGAAATACTTGTGTGTATATTTAATCTTTCACACTTTTATAGAAGTCCTTAATTTGTAGCTTTTGCAGTCTGATAAAAATACCAATACTTCTATGTATTCAGATATGTATTGTCTTATAGGAAACTTCTGACTAACAACTCCTTTCATATTGTTTTGTGGTCTGATAAAAATACTTGTACGTATTCAGTTGTATATTGTCTTATAGGAAACTTCTGACTAACAACTCCTTTCATATTGTTTTGCTATTTTTAATTTTTTCACATTTCTCACGTAAAGAAACATCTTTTCTTGTAATATTTTCAGCAATACTATGTATGTTTCTGACTTAAAGGAGCAACACCTTTTATTTTGTTGTAATATTTTCAGAATTGTATAAATACTGCTTGTGTTTCTGTCTTGAAGAAACACCTTTAATTGTGTTTTGTGTTAAAAGAATTTTTAGAAGTAGCTCTTGTATTATTGTTACTAAAATTTCACTTACACAGTCTCAAATAAAAACCACTTTGCAGTCTTATAAGAATGCTATTTGACTAGCTGTCTCTGGGTGTATTGTAGTCTTATAAGAATGCTATTTTTCTAGCTGTCTCTGGGTGTATTGTAGTCTTATAAAAATGCTATTTGTCTGGGTATATTGCAGTCTTATAAGAATGCTATTTGTCTGGGTATATTGCAGTCTTATAAGATTGCTATTTGTCTGGGTATATTGCAGTCTTATAAGATTGCTATTTTTCTATCACTACTTGATGTATTGCAGTCTTATAAGAATGCTATTTACTTGATGTATTATAGTCTTATGTGAATACTATTTGTCTAGCATTACTTGATGTATTGCAGTCTTATAAAAAATACTATTTGTCCAGCTGGTCACTGGAAGTATTACAGATTTATGAGAATATTATTTGTCTAGTTGTTGCATGTTGTGTCTTAGTCATATGGGAGTATCACTTGTCTAATTGTTACTTAATATATATTGCAGTCTGATAAGAATGCCACTTGCTAGTTGTTATTTGGAGCCTTACAGGAATACCACTTGTAGTTACTGAATACAGTTTACTTTTAAAGGAACCCCATTTATCTAGTTATTACTTGAAGTATTGTAATCTTACAGGTATACCTCTTTTTATTGTTGATATATTAAAGTCCTATGGGAATACCACTCTGTTTATATATCACTTGATATATTGCAGTCTTATAAAATGCCTACATTTTGCTTAAACTTGATATATTCCAGTCTTATAAACATGACTGATATCTTATTGTTTCTCATTGTTCTTAGCCATTGGATGTAATGTTTCTTGAAATATAAATTGTCTCCCTGCATTCAGGTATTGCAGACATAGAAATATGAATTGTCTCCCTGCATTCAGGTATTGCAGACATAGAAATATGAATGGTCTCCTGCTTTCTGGCATTGCAGACATAGAAATATGAATGGTCTCCTGCTTTCTGGCATTGCAGACCTAGAAATTGTTTATTTCTAACAGATGGAAAGGAGATGAATGTTTCTGAAAAGATCCAGCATTATGATTTTACAAATGTAAATACTATATGGTTTGAAGTATGAGTAATTTTCTTTTTCCATCAAAAAGGCAACCTACAGTTAGTTGCTGAGTCAGACTAACAAAATGATGTCCACAATAATTATTTATTTAATCTGAACCTCTATAATACAGCTATACTTGAGGTTCAATCAACAAAATTAATATAATGGTGGTTCAAATGTCACACAGAACATAAAGGAAAACACTGTTCTTTCTTACTAAAACTAGTTCAAATGTCACACAGAACATAAAGAAAACACTGTTCTTTCTTAAGCTAAAACTAGTCCAAGTTGCTGGTACTGCTAGAGACCACAATCTCCACAATTGTCATCACTTTATTTAGTTCAATGACCTGCATGTCATTTTCAAATGTACTTGGTAGAGTATTGTAAAAAACTTAAATTTTGAACAATAAGGGCAAGCCAGCCTCACAGCAATAAGCCTCTCTGATAGATGGGGAAGTTAGTTATTAATAAAATTAAAGAAATGATTTTTCTGACTCCTGGCAGACTTGCCCTTGCCATATATACTATGGCAATATATTGTCTCCTAATGCTTGACATTTTGCAAGCTGTACTGTGAAATATGTTGTCTCCTTATACTCAACATTTTGCATGCTATAGCAATAACACTAGTTCCTTGTCATTTTGTAATGGCAGACGTGAAAAAATGTTGTCTTTTTGTGCTTGATGTTTTGTAGCCTCGCAGAAATGTCCCAAATCCCACATGATTGAATCTGGTTTATGTTTTATGATTTCTTGAAACTAATTATTGTCTCCTCTTGTATGTTATCAGAACTCTGTGTATTTTGTTGGCTATCACCTGCAACAGGTAAGAATTTTATATGTGGAAGTAATGGGAGATACTCATGCTTTTTTCTCTTCATTGTCCTCTAGTATTCAGAAATCCTCCTTTTTTGTTAAGGTTTGGACCTTCCTTTTTAGTGTCACCTTCTCATTGAACTTGTTTCTTCTCACTTCTGGCAGTGAGTCATCTTTACACTGAATCACACTGAATATTTAGATGATGGAGTTTTAATCATCTGTAAATCACAACACAAAGCTTTATCCTAGCTTCTTATCCTCAACCATATCATACATATTCATCCAATCTTCTTATCATCCACATCATTCATTTTATGCTATTTCATCACATCACATATATCAACCATATCACACATTCATTTTATGCTATTTCATCAGCCACATCACGTATATCAACCATATCACACATTCATTTTATGCTATTTCATCACATCACGTATATCAACCATATCGCACTTAATCATTTTATGTTATTTCATCAACCATATCACACATCTTGTATGTCTGTGTCAGTACTACTCAGAGTTTGTTCTCTTGTCAATTATTTAAGTCTGATAAATTCCATAGGTTGTGTCCCTGTGTAGCCATTCTTACTCATGTCCTTGCCTCCAGTATTATATTCATTTGTGTTCATTGATATGTTCACATATATCATATGTTCATTAACCATAATGTGTTCAGCCACTATCACATCCTTGGCTGCTGTTCTCTCATATTCATTTCAGATATATTACACATTCTTGTAAACACCCATGTCTGTTCATTATTATTAGTGAACACACTATGTCTCTCATGTCATTAATACATCATCCATCACTATCTCATAATAATACAATACATTTGTCATACTGGCCTGTGATTAACTCACAACACCTCCTTTTACCCTTTTTCTGTGATTCACTGACTAATACACACATCCTTGCCCTGGGGTGATTTGCTCTAAGATTCCTTCTACCCCTGGCCTGTGATTCACTCACCAATACATTCATCCATTCCTCTAATCTTTGATTCACCTCAGCGCTTTGGCCTGTGATTCACTCACCAATACATTCATCCATTCCTCTAATCTTTGATTCACCTTAGCACTTTACTATAAATGTATGTCTGTGAATTTTGCTTATCAACCTCTCACCAATGTGTGACATATCTATCCTCCAGCATGACATGCCTCAACAGTATATTGCATTCATTATAACATTAACATATACATGACAGTTTTACACATGACAATACTGATATATATATAATGTTATACAAATCCATGACACCCTTACATCAGTCATTGATTGATGTAAATCCATGACAGAGTTATACATTTCTTTGACACCATATATCATGAGGCTGTTACTTGACACAATTCCACATTTCTTTGACACCATATATCCATGAGGCTGTTACTTGACACAATTCCACATTTCTTTGACACCATATATCCATGAGGCTGTTACTTGGCACAATTCCATATTTCTTTGACACCATATATCCATGAGGCTGTTATTTACTTGACACTATAAATATATTAATGGCAACACTGTACACATCCATAACAGATGAACTACATCCACATACAGTCACATCATTACACATGTCAATTAGAGATAGAAGGATAACATCTCACAGTGGACAGGACTGAAACTAAGCAATATGGTAAGATTAGCAGAGAACAGAATGGAATGGAGGAAACTGGTTGTCAGGTCATCAGTGGTGCCCCAACGGTCGACAAGACTAAGGGATAGATAGATTAGAGCATTACATTATCCATAACATTACCTATATCAATACACTACACTCATCCATAACATTACCTATATCAATACACTGCACTCATCCATAACATTACCTATATCAATACACTACACTCATCCATAACATTACCTATATCAATACACTACACTCATCCATAACATTACCTATATCAATACACTGCACTCATCCATAACATTACCTATATCAATACACTGCACTCATCCATAACATTACCTATATCAATACACTACACTCATCCATAACATTACCTATATCAATACACTACACTCATCCATAACATTACCTATATCAATACACTACACTCATCCATAACATTACCTATATCAATACACTACACTCATCCATAACATTACCTATATCAATACACTACACTCATCCATAACATTACCTATATCAATACACTACACTCATCCATAACATTACCTATATCAATACACTACACTCATCCATAACATTACCTATATCAATACACTACACTCATCCATAACATTACCTATATCAATACACTGCACTCATCCATAACATTACCTATATCAATACACTGCACTCATCCATAACATTACCTATATCAATACACTACACTCATCCATAACATTACCTATATCAATACACTACACTCATCCATAACATTACCTATATCAATACACTACACTCATCCATAACATTACCTATATCAATACACTACACTCATCCATAACATTACCTATATCAATACACTACACTCATCCATAACATTACCTATATCAATACACTACACTCATCCATAACATTACCTATATCAATACACTGCACTCATCCATAACATTACCTATATCAATACACTACACTCATCCATAACATTACCTATATCAATACACTGCACTCATCCATAACATTACCTATATCAATACACTACACTCATCCATAACATTACCTATATCAATACACTACACTCATCCATAACATTACCTATATCAATACACTACACTCATCCATAACATTACCTATATCAATACACTGCACTCATCCATATTAACAGCACACACAGTCAGGACAGCATACATACCTCAGCATTACATTATCCATAACATTACCTATATCAATACACTACACTCATCCATATTAACAGCACACACAGTCATGACAGCATACATACCTCAGCATTACATACAGCCATAACATTACCTATATCAATACACTACACTCATCCATATTAACAGCATACATACCTCAGCATTACATTATCCATAACATTACCTATATCAATACACTGCACTCATCCATATTAACAGCACACACAGTCATGACAGCATACATACCTCAGCATTACATACAGCCATAACATTATATCCATGATGATACTAAATACAGTTATGACAACATTACTTATATTCTTGATAGTGTTACATCATTTTATGACATCATAATGACACCAATCAATCTTGAAGCATACATATATACCCATGTCTAAGAGCATACATATATCCATGTCTAAGAGCATACATATATATCCATGTCTAAGAGCATACATATATCCATAACAACATACCTGTTTCCATGACAGTATAGACAAATCCTTGATAACAATGCATATACACATACTTTGATCCAATGCATTCATGTTAGCCATCAGTCATCTATGGTTTTGCTTGTCTATCAGTCATCATTTATTATTGAACTTTACATTTATTTCTATCAGAAACTTTGTAAAATTAACCCATTTATTATGGAACTTTACATTTATTTCTATCAGAAACTTTGTAAAATTAACCCATTTATTATGGAACTTTGTAAAATTAATCATATTCTGAGTATTTAATCAGTCATGTCCTGATCATAACCAGATGACAAGAGCTATATGAGATTAAGCACACTATGTGATGTGTCTGTGTATTTTAACCAATTGTCTTGAACTAGAGCTTTAAATGTATTATATGTATTTTAACCATTTGTCCTAAACTAGAGCTTTATGAAGTTAAGCATGTTATGTATATTTTAACAAATTGACTTCACTTGAGCTTTATGAAGCTAAGCATGTGTATGATATTCAGTTGTGTTCTAAACTAGAGCTTTATGAGGTTAAGAATGTTGTATGCATTAAATTTAATTATGACCTAAACTAGAGCTTTATGAGGTTAAAGAATTCTGTATGCATTGAATTTTATTGTCCTACGTAGAGTTTTAAGAGATTAAGAATGTGTGTATTTGTGATGCCAATGCCACACTAATCAATGTTTATGATGATTATTATTATTAATCATCCATAACTAATTACAAGGGATAAGAATCTTAATTTATGTTATTAATAATTCTCCCAAAGACACCACTCATCTTTCTCACTTGGTAGATATGTGGGCGCAGTAAATGTTTTCACTCTTCCACAACATTAAAGACAAACATTTACTATCACACAATATTTCCATAGGTGGAAAACATCTTACCAAAGGTGAAGATAAATCCGCCTTTAATCTATATTTAACAGCTAGAAACTTATACCTTCTAGCAAAAGAATCAATAGTTTCCAGCAACCTCATTTTACTGCACTTATTTGTCAGAACAACTGTATTTGGTAATGAGTTCATCATACTGGGCTAAGAAAGAGACAGCTCTGTTGATGACACTGGGCTAAGAAAGAGACAGCTCTGTTGATGACACTGGGCTAAGAAAGAGACAGCTCTGTTGATGACACTGGGCTAAGAAAGAGACAGCTCTGTTGATGATACTGGGCTCAGAAAGAGACAGTTCTGTTGACACGAAAGAATACTGTAATGTTTTGTGTTGAAATGGCAAAAAAAGAAAATTAAACAAGACTTTGTATTAGTAATTGCTGTGCATTTTCATTTATCCTGCCTAATGTTGATGCTTGTAGCCACACTACAGTCCTTCCAAAGTCCAATGTGTGCAATGACTAAAGGCTAAAAGGTAATATTTCTCTCATTCAAAGGAAATAGCTGTCATAGATATTGAGGTTTGTAATTTTAACCAACCTAAGCATAGAGCAACAGGGATGCCACTCTTGGTTATAGAAGTAATAATTAATAAATAATAGTTCCTTCAAACCATTAATTATAAAAAAATTGCACCTTTTCCAATGAATATGAAGCAGGTGTAAAAATTAGTAGGCCATGGTTAAGTGATAGCACAAATACTGAAAGCACTGAGGGTCTGCTGTATCAGTTTTCTTTCACAGCTAATCTTCGTATGCATCATACTGGTTCTGCTGTATAGGAGTGTGATGTATCAGTGTGAAATCATACAGGATCTGCTGTGAGTGTCTGATGTGTTCATATGAAATCATACAGGTTCTGCTGTATATGGATATGATGTATCAATGTGAAACACAGATCTCATGTATATGGGTATGATGTATCAATGTGAAACATAGCTTTCATGTATATGGGAATGATGTATCAATGTGAAACACAGGTCTCGTGTATAAGTCTTATTTTAGAGTCTATCTTTCTGTAAATCAATATTCAGCCTGTCTTTACACCATCATTAAATCTACTTAATTTTGTAAATCTCTACATTCATAATTCTAGAAAATTAATCTTTTCATTCACTTTACATGCAGTCCTTTACATCATTAGTCATTACATTCATCAGTCATACATTTAAAATTTATAAAGCACTGCATATTCTACATTTGTCATTACATTCATCAATTTAAAATTTATAAAGCACTGCATGTTCTACATTTGTCATTACATTCATCAGTCATACATTTAAATTTATAAAGCACTGCATATTCTACATTTGTCATTACATTCATCAGTTAAACATTTAAATTTATAAAGCACTGCATATTCTACATTTGTCAGACTAAATATACATTTTCAATTTATATAGCTGTGCACATTCGACATTTGACATTCATGAACAACTCAGTACATTTATAATTCTGTATATCTTGCCCAATCAATATTTAACATTCCATACATAAGTGCCTGGCCTGCTTTTAACATTTCCTATACTTTTAGTACTTATAGTACTTTTAGTAATTATAAAGATTATAATCTTTTCAATGCTAAATATATGGTGTTTGGTTTTTTCTTCACTCTGTTTATACCATTTTGTAGATTCTGCTTGAAACATTTTATAATATTATTTTATGTTTGCTATATTATGGGTTCTGCTTAAAACATTTCATAATTTTACTTTATTTTTGCTATATTGTGGGTTCTGGTAAAAATTTTTATAATATTACTTTGTTTTCTATATTGTGGATTCTGATAAAAAAATTTTATAATATTACTTTATGTTTGCTGTATTGTGGATTCTGGTCAAAACTTTTTATTATATTACTTTACGTTTGCTGTATTGTTGGTTCTGGTCAAAATATTTTTTAATGTTTGCTAGATTGTGGATTTTGGTCAGGATATTTTTTTAATGTCATATTCATTAAAGTGCTTTTCATACATTGACATTTGATTGAATAGAATTTGGTTTACAGATTGAAGTGACATGAGTTTGGAAGCCAGACAGATTACACTATAGAATATGAAAGACATTTGAATACATTGGAGAATTTAGAAGACCAACATTTAACTTGATTACACTGGAGAATTTCCATAATTTACTCATTCATTCCAAAATTGGCTTATTCATTTCATAATTTACTTATTCATTCCATGTTTGATTTATTCATTCTATAATTGGTTTATTCATTCCAAAGTTCTTCCACAGAGTTCAGATAATAGAGATTTCACTTTGCTTTTTTTCTAAGTAAACATTAATTTTTAAGCTATTTAATTTTGTATTTATGATTGTGTAATGATTTTACATTCTGGCCCCCATACTTAAATTCAAAATAATAATGATGTCTTTTAATTGAAGATTTCTGTAGTCATATATTTTCCTCTACAGAATTTTATTATTATAAAGAATGTTATTAAAGATGTTTAATTGGCTAATTTTTTATTTTAATGACAATATTATGGTATAATATGTATTATAAATGTATTATTTTTGCAGTATTTTATAATTTATGAAAAATTATGGATTACTCTGTTTTCTTTAGTGAGTTTATATATCTTGTAGTTCTCTATAATTTCTTATTTGATAATTGTATCTCTAGTTATTAGTTTTGAAAAGAATAATGCAATTTTTGTATTTCATATATTTTTTCTTTCATAGTAAAATTATACTCTCTTTTCCTATGGTATTGTTATATCTATTTTTCCTATTTTTGTTATTATTCCGTAGTTAATTTTACTATGTTGTGTCACTACTTAGTTAATTTTCATTGTTCTGTAGTTAATTTTTTTGTGTCACTATTTTGTATATGTTCATGTGCATTATTTTTTTTAATTTCCTTTTGTTATCATTATTATGTTCATTTTAATTTTATATGCCATGTTTTCTTTCATTGTGTGTTGTATTCTGTCACTGTTTTATTTTTCTTATACTTGTCATTTCTTATGAACCATCATCTGTTTTTAATTAATTCTTTGGGGGGGGGGGTTGCATAGTTTCCGAGTGTTTTTATTACCAATTTATATTCTTTTCCATATTACAAGTTAAACAAGAGCCCTTGGGTGAATCAGGGGAGACAACTGCAAGCTAAACAAGAGCCCTTGGATGAATCAGGGGAAACAACTGCAAGCTAAACAAGAGCCCTTGGATCAATCAGGGGAGACATGCAAGCTAAACAAGAGCCCTTGGATCAATCAGGGGAGACATGCAAGCTAAACAAGAGCCCTTGGATCAATCAGGGGAGACATGCAAGCTAAACAAGAGCCCTTGGATCAATCAGGGGAGACAAATGCAAGCTAAACAAGAGCCCTTTGATGAAGTAAAGGAAATAAATGCAAGCTAAACAGTTCTGGATGAACCAAGGAGGACAAACAAGCTAAACAAGAGCCTTTGGATGATTCAAGGGAAATAAATACTAATACCATCACTGTTTACATGGTCATAAAAAAAATGTAATCTAGTCATACTAGTGCTCTGTAATGAACCAGGGAAATAAATGCAGATGTTTTCAGAGCTCACATATTTATTAGAATCTTACCATTTGCACCCTTGCAAATTTTTTAATGGATTTACATTAAAAAGTACATTGATACATCTTTTATTTCAGAATCGGGCTAGTGATCCACCACGCTATAAAGGATCCAAAGAACTTATGCCAGCCTCTATGAGAGTGAAGGATGCAGCAGAAGCTGTTTTGACATGCATCATAGATCAAGTGGTACTATAGTTTAACCTCTTAGTTCTGTTGTTGTTATGTATCATTGATCAAGTGGTACTATAGTTTTACATCTTAGTTCTGTTGTTGTTGTTATGCATCATTGACCAAGTGCTACTATAGCTTTAATCCTCTCACTTATGTTGTAGTTGTTATTGATATGCATCACTGAACATGCAAAACTTCCTGTTTTGTCGTCTATTTCTTTGTGCTGATGTAATTTCTTAAGTGTTAATAAAATGTTGGATTTATTTTCACTAGCTCTCAAAACAGTTCTTAAGCTGCTACCAAGCTCATTTTGAATTGATGCTGACTCTCTTTTTAATTTTTTAACTCACACATTATGAACAGTAAATTAACTCTGTCATGGAACTTTAATAAAAAGGAAAGTACAATCTAGACTTGTTTGCGAAATCCTCAGATCAGTAGTGCCCAAATCTTTAAGGTCACTGATATCTTTGGTCACCATGGCACTCATGCACCAGAGGTTTGTTGTGTGTGTGTGTGCGTGCGTGCAGATCTATAGTCTCATTTCACCTACAAACAGGCAATAATATGGATTTCTCCCCTTCTAACATTTCCTTCCTTTTGCAGGATTTGAACCAGTATAGAATGTGTTTATTAAATTTTGCAGGGTGCTTTTCCATTGCCTTGTGGTCCAGAGTCTTTGTTTTCCTTGCTTGATGAGCGATCTCTTTTGAAATATACAAAGAGTAATGCACTCCTAGAGCAAGGGACGCCCTTCCGATACTTTGTCATTGACAACTCCATCATCTTGGCCCTTCTGGAGCAGCCACTTGGAAATTTGGAGGGTTAATTTTGTTTTCTCTTTATTTTTACTATTGAAAAAAGCAGTTAGAAATGTAAAGGGTTGATTTTGTTTTCTCTTTTTATATTGAAAAAAGGCAGTTGGAAATGAAGAAGATTTTTTTTTTTAAAACTTTTCTTGAAAATACATTTTAAAATGTGGAGTACTATATTCATTTTCTTTTTTTTTTTTTTAGAATTGTGCGCAGCTAATTTTCTTTTTCATATTTTGGTCTTGGTTATGTATTCTTTTGAAGACTGTTTTTTAATGAAAATAAAAGGAAGGTTTGGTGTTTTCTTGTTAGAATTTTAAATGTGTATGTTATATTTGATATTCTTATAAGAATGATAAAAAATATATATATAATTTTTTTTTTAATTTGTTGAGGATTTAAAAATGTATATATTTTGTTTTCTTTTGAGAGTTTAGACCATTTGATAAGTTTTGTATTCCTTGGAGGGTTTAGAAGTTTTTATTCTTTAGAGGATTTAGATTTTAGACATATGTAGAATGTTTTGATTTCTTGTGAGGGTTTAGACGTTTTTATTCTTTAAAGGATTTAGATTTTAGACATATGTAGAATGTTTTGATTTCTTGTGATGGTTTAGACCAGTGGTCCCCAATCTTCTCACGGCCAAGAACACATTCAAATTTTCAGAACAGTGTGGCAGGCACCAACAATTTTTCAAAGCTTACATCATACTGGACATTAGTTAACATGCAAAACATCATATTTAATAGTACATAATATATAAATCTATAATATTACTAAAGTAATTTTAATGTAACAGGTTATCATTAAATATTCAGCAATAACTTTTATTATTACTGTGTGAACATTCTCGAACAAAGTGAGTAAGGAAAGTAGTTTTTACAAATAAACATCATAAATGTTCTCATCTTATTTATTTTTAAAAGTATAATATTGTTGAACTAGTTGTCGAAATGTAATTATTACTCTTACTTTAACCGAGATAGCCAGTTATGGTTAATTAAAATACTCTTTTTATTTTTTTACTTGTATCTGGATTTCAATAAACAAATATGAAAACAAGTTAAACACAAGTTTTAATCATATGTGCTCATCAGCACTCAATGGAAAACAGTTAACTTGTGTGCTTTTTTGTAATAAGTTAGTCTAATTTTGGCACTGTGTTTCATTGTATTTGGAAGAGTAAAAAGATATTCCCATTTGTAAGCAATCGTCAATATGTACCTTTAATGTTCATTACATTACCTGTAGATCCATTGCCTATTTCTATTTAAAACACATCTATTTTGTTACATCACCTGTAGATCCATTGCCTGTTTCTATTTAAAACACACATCTATTTTGTTACATTACCTGTAGATCCACTGCCTGTTTCTACTTAAAAACACACATTTGTACCTGAAATGTTTGTTACATCACATCTATTGCCTTTTCTATTTAAGAAACACTTTTGTACCTATAATGTTTGTTACATTATCTGTAGATCCATTGTCTGTTTCTACTTAAAACACATAATTGTACCTGTAATGTTTGTTAATTACTGCAGATCCATTGCCTATTTCTATTTAAAACATACACATGTACCTTTAATGTTCATTAAATTACCTGCAGATCCTTTATTTCTATTTAAAACATACACATGTACCTTTAATGTTCATTACCTGCAGATCCTTTGTCTATTTCTATTTAAAACATACACATGTACCTTTAATGTTCATTAAATTACCTGTAGATCCTTTGTCTATTTCCATTTAAAACATACACATGTACCTTTAATGTTCATTAAATTACCTGCAGATCCTTTGTCTATTTCCATTTAAAACATACACATGTACCTTTAATGTTCATTAAATTACCTGCAGATCCTTTGTCTATTTCCATTTAAAGTACACATTATGTATCTATCCTGTTTATGACATTACCTTACAGATCCATTGCCCACAGTAACTGCCTTGATACGAGGGGCATTTGGTCGCCATGCCTGGACTATGCAGCTGAGGCATTCACCACGCACATCCAAGGTCAGACATGCGACAGTATCAGACTGTTTCTTATTCTTCTTACTGATTGATATTTTGTCAGAGATTCCAGCAAACCAAATGACCATGCTTGTTAGAATTGTTTTACAGACGCCTAGTCATATTGTTACAATGTCTGCCTGTTTACATACATTAGTGCAGAGTTGTTTGTGTTTCTTTCTCTGCTTCATGGCTGTAATCTATTGACTCAATGAAAACAATCTATTGGCACAAAGAGAGCAATCTGTTGACACAAAGAGAGCAATCTGTTGACAAAGAGAGCAATCTGTTGACACAAAGAGAGCACTCGCAAAGAAAGCAATCTGTAGACATAAAGATAACATTGTAAATATTGTAAATTCTGGCTGTAAGCTATTGGCACAAAGAGAGAATTGTAAATTCTGGCTGTAAGCTATTGGCACAAAGAGAACATTGTAAATCATAGCTGTAAACTGTTGACACAAAGAGAACATTGTAAATCATAGCTGTAAACTGTTGACACAAAGAGAACATTGTAAATCATAGCTGTAAACTGTTGAAACAAAGAGAACATTGTAAATCATAGCTGTAAACTGTTGACACAAAGAGAACATTGTAAATCATACCTGTAAACTGTTGAAACAAAGAGAGCATTGTAAATCATAGCTGTAAACTATTGACACAAAGAGAACATTGTAAATCATAGCTGTAAACTGTTGACACAAAGAGAACATTGTAAATCATAGCTGTAAACTGTTGAAACAAAGAGAACATTGTAAATCATAGCTGTAAACTGTTGACAAAAAGAGAACATTGTAAATCATACCTGTAAACTGTTGACAAAAGGAGAACATTGTAATTCATAGCTGTAAACTGTTGACACAAAGAGAACATTGTAAATCATACCTGTAAACTGTTGACACAAAGAGAACATTGTAAATCATACCTGTAAACTGTTGAAACAAAGAGAGCATTGTAAATCATAGCTGTAAACTATTGACACAAAGAGAACATTGTAAATCATAGCTGTAAACTGTTGACACAAAGAGAACATTGTAAATCATAGCTGTAAACTGTTGACACAAAGAGAACATTGTAATTGATAGTGATGCAGTATGCTTATTATTGAAAACCTGATATTTTTATGCCCTGTGGACTATGTTCTTCATATATATCATATGCCTGTACATGTACATTGTTTGTAAACTTTTAAAATACAGTTTCTTTATAAACATTACATTGCCTTTACATTAGTCTGTTGAATACTCAAGACTCATTGTTAACATTACATTACCTTTACATTAGTCTGTTGAATACTCAAGATTCATTGTAAACATTACATTACATTAGTCTGTTGAATACTCAAGATTCATTGTTAACATTACATTACATTAGACTAGCTGTTGATTCATTGTTAACATTCTCTTGCCTTTACAGTCAAGTTCTTTGTAAATTTTTTACATTCAAGTTGTTTATCAACTTTATATTCACTTAACCTACAAGTTTGTTTTTGTTTTGGGGGGATTTTTTGGGTGTTTTTAGTTTTGTTTTTGTGGGACATTCGGCTCTCATTAGATAAAGTTCTTTTTAAACTTTTATGTTCAGGTTGTGTTTATGATATATAAAGTTCTTTTTAAACTTTTATGTTCAGGTTGTGTTTATGAACTTTATATTCACTTAATTTACAAGATTTGTGAATATTCTATTATCTTTAGATTCTATTCTTTATAAATTTTCTTTCAAATTGTGAACTTTCTGCTGACTTAACATACAAGATGTGGGTGTACATTCTATTATCTTTAAATCACGTTCTTTTTTTTCTTAAGTCTCACACAGGCTTTTTGCCAGCTTACTGATGTATACTTTCTCATTGTGATTTTGCATCTCATAAGTCCCTCGCAGATACCTGTATAAGAATTTTGCCAGCTCATTGATATATACTTGCTTATTTTAAACTTTGATATGATAAGTCATATATGTATTTTGCCAGCTCATTCAATTCTTTTCTGACAGTTGAATGTGAGTTTTCTGCTATAGTAAGAGCAGTCCAAGATCTCTAATTCACAGATAATGTTGTGTATTTTTTAAACTTTATTTTAACTCTTTGTTTATCTCGTTATTTTAACACTTTGTTTATCTCGTTATTTTAACTCTTTGTTTTATCTCGTTATTTTAACTCTTTGTTTTATCTCGTTATTTTAACTCTTTGTTTTATCTCTTATTTTAACTCTTTGTTTTATCTTGTTATTTTAACTCTTTGTTTTTCTCCCTCAAATGTTTGTCCCAAATACTTATCAAACCAGCATGCACACCCTTCCTTCCAGCCTCTCCCCTTTTCATCTTGCTCATCACTGTAAGGGACATTACTGATGTTGATCTCACTTTAATTTATTTTGTTATTATAGTTAATCTCTCTAGGGAAGCGTGGGCTCACACATATATACCTTCTATTCACTAGTAAGCTCTTGACCTGATTTTTATTATTTTTTTTCTGGACACTGTTACCTAATTTTTATTATTTTTTGAAGGGGGGGACACTGTTGACCTAACTTTTATTTCTTTTTTCCTTAGACACTGTTGACCTAATTTTTATTTCTTTTTTCTGGACACGGTTGATCTAACTTTTATTTCTTTTTTCCTTAGACACTGTTGACCTAATTTTTATTTCTTTTTTCCTTAGACACTGTTGACCTAATTTTTATTTCTTTTTTCCTTAGACACTGTTGAGCTAATTTTTATTTCTTTTTTCTGGACACTGTTGACCTAATTTTTAATTCTTTTTCTGGACACTATTGACCTCATTTTTATTTCTTTTTTCAGGACAGTAGACCTAATTTTTCTTTTTTTCCTTACACTGATGCTTAATTTTTATTTTTTTCTGGACACTAATGACCTAATTTTGATGTGTTCCTGACACTTTTTATCTGAGCATTTGTGATAAATCATTATGTATTTGTTCACAGGAAACTGTTGTTAAATAGTAAATTGACAATTATTTGTGATTGCACTGTGTTTACTGATAGATATCATCATGGGCACATCTTAATGATCCAGGTCGACCAATTCCCAAAGATAATGTTGGAGTTCATCATAATGTTAAGCATAGATATTTTCCTGAGACTGCCGAGAAGATTACCAAGACCAAAGCGTGAGTTTATAATTTATTCATCATACATGAACAGGTCACAAACCACGTACCTTGTGGTTGAATGGGGGAAGAGAATAAAAGAACAGGTTACTTACACATTCAGACCACAGGTAAGGGCACACACACTCAGGTATTCGGGGAGAGATAAAAGAACAGGTTACTTACATATTCAGACCACAGATAAAGGCACACACACTCAGGGATTCAGGGAGAGATAAAAGAACAGGTTACTTACATATTCAGACCACAGATAAAGGCACACACACTCAGGGATTCAGGGAGAGATAAAAGAACAGGTTACTTACATATTCAGACCACAGATAAAGGCCCATCCACTCTGGTAAAGATAAATTGAAAAGATCACCAGCATTAGGTCTTCTCTTATTTGTTTAAGTCCATCATGTTGATGTCTTAGCAATCCATGACCATTTTGATTGAAGTTATTGAATTATGTCAGCACTCTCACACTTTGATGCTTTGTTTCTTTTTATTTCAGTCATCTCTGTCAGCTGTCTCCCACATTGATTTGTTTTTTTTCTTTTGTTTGTATCATCTGTCAACTGTCTCCCACTGTTACATATCAGTTTATCTTTAATGACCCTGTCTCAGTATCCGGCTTTAAAGTTATTAATTTTAATTTACACACCTAGACTCGTTGCCTAATTCACCTTTCAGCCTTTTCAATTAAGCTGTCCTTGAGTTCTGGCAGTCAGTGTTTCATGCAGATAACTTATCAGCACATTTTTCAGTTATATATATAAAGTTACACATACCCACACTACCTATGTATTCAATCTAAGTCACCAGCAGGAAATCATATCTCCATATAAGGACATCGAGCGTCCGGTTAACAAGTTACTTTCACTATCCTTCGCCTTTCAACTGTCCACGTGTGACAGTCAAGTGTCCTATATTCTTAATACATGACAAACAAGTATTGCACCACAATTTTGCAAGGATGGCTAATAGTACGGCATAGAAAGAATGAAAATGCTAATTAATAAAAATCTTTAATTAAAACAGGCATAATTTGCCTAGAGCCTTCTAACACCCATGTTGCTTTGTTTGTTTTGTTTCTTTTTGTTTATATCATCTGTCAGCTGTCTCCCACATTGCTTTGTTTTGTTTCTTTTTGTTTATATCATCTGTCAGCTGTCTCCCACATTGCTTTGTTTTGTTTCTTTTTGTTTATATCATCTGTCAGCTGTCTCCCATGTTGCTTTGTTTTGTTTCTTTTTGTTTATATCATCTGTCAGCTGTCTCCCACATTGCTTTGTTTTGTTTCTTTTTGTTTATATCATCTGTCAGCTGTCTCCCACGTTGCTTTGTTTTGTTTCTTTTTGTTTATATCATCTGTCAGCTGTCTCCCACGTTGCTTTGTTTGTTTTGTTTCTTTTTGTTTATATCATCTGTCACCTGTCTCCCATGTTGCTTTGTTTCATTTGGTTCTGTTCGTTTGTGTCATTTGTCTCCCAATTTGCTTTATTTTTTTATTTTTTTTTGGGGGGGGAGGGTGTTCATGTCATCTGCCATTTGTCTCCCAAATTGCTTTATTTTTTTTTCTTGGGTGGGTGGGGGTGTTCATGTCAGCTGTCTCACATATTGCTTTGTTTCTTGTTTCTTTTTGGTCACGCCATGTCTCCCTCATTGCTTTACTTGTTTTGATTTTGTTTGTTGCAGTCTGTCAGTTGTTCTCTCACATTGAAATTTTATATTTGTTTCTTTGTGACTTTGCTATAAAGAAAACATTTACAAATAACTTTTTTTTTGGTATTTTTTGTTAACTTTAATTTAGGTATGAATTTATTGAATTATTATTCCCCTGATGCATATACACTTCTGTGTTTTGAATTATTCTGTTATAAATGTCTTTATAATTTATTTATTTTACTTTATTCTTTTTATATTATTTTTTTTTTTAGTGACCAGAGTATACCACCATTGGATTCTATTTCAAGTGAAAAACAAAGAGAAGAGGTTGATAAAATGAAAGGTTTCATTGAAACAAGTATTGCATTTGAGGAAGATTTTATAAAGAAATATCGCCTTAAAATGGAGAAAACTCCTTTTCCTGATCCCAAGACAGAGTGCAAGCCACCACCGTAAGTCGTTCACTGCCTTAAGTTTGATTACATTCGGGTTTAACCATTATTTAAACCATGTTATTGACACTGCATGGATTATTTCCTATTTTAGCTAATGCAACCATGCCTTTACCCCTTTGGCCATTGGATTGTATGTCCTAAAATGTATTAATACTACTCATGTATATATTGTATGTCCTAAAATGTATTAATACTACTCATGTATATATTGTATGTCCTAAAATGTATTAATACTACTCACGTATATATTGTATGTCCTAAAATGTATTAATACTACTCACGTTTATATTGTATGTCCTAAAATGTATTAATACTACTCACGTATATATTGTATGTCCTAAAATGTATTAATACTACTCACGTATATATTGTATGTCCTAAAATGTATTAATACTACTCATGTATATATTGTATGTCCTAAAATGTATTAATACTACTCACGTATATATTGTATGTCCTAAAATGTGACCTGTCACCACAAAAAGATACTTAAGTTGCGCAAGGCTAAGCCAAGAAAAACGGCAAAAACGAAGGTGGGGGTCTACATGGGTGAAATTGAGATTTTCATTTTAGCGTGTTCCCAAACCATCGAACAACAAATTACTAGCGTGTTTTTCCTTAATTCGAACTAGAAATAGCTTTATTATTATTTTTTTGTGACCTACTGTCTAACTTCGAAGGAAAAATATGGCCCAAAAGTGCTATAATCTGATGATCGTCGACGGTAGAATCCCTGGCTGAACCTCATCATGTTGTATATCAGAATGCTCAGGAAAAAGCCTATTTTTATGCTGATGACACTGGTTATTTATAACGTCTAATCAGAATGTTTTATAAGGCTGTGCTTGGCGTAAACAAAGTGAAAAGCGTCAGCCAATCCGCAGACAGTTTTATCAAAGCTTGCAAGATTACCAAGCATGCTCTCATAAAAAGACGGTCGCGATTGGTTGAAACGCACACAAGGGAGACAATTTCGTCCTGTAATGCGTAATGTAAACATGGAGAAACGAATCGCTAATTTGTTGAATTCATGTAAAGAAAGCAACATCTTAGAAAAAGAAAGCATTCAGATTAAAGATTTGATATCTGATTATTTTGTTAATGAGGATGTAGCTGATGGATTTTCATCTGAAAGTGACACGGACAGCGAATCGCGTGATCGAACAACGAAAAAGACGAAGCAGACGACAGCTGGCAGTGGCACAAGAGGTGCCAGTGTGTGTTATTTAATGACAGTGAAACTGATAGTGATACTGAAATAGAAGAGCCAGATGTCAGCATTTGCGGACCAGGCAAAACTAGTGAAGACAGTGAACTTAAAGATTGTGAAAACTGGTCATGTGGGTGCAAACAGATCGACACTACACCACCTGAGCCACAATAATCATTCTCGCATACAGAAATTCTAATCGTTATGGCTTAAAAAGACTGTTGTCTGTAAATGATGTAACAATATATTTGTTGTTTATAGTTATTACAGTGTTAGCTATTGTGTCTTCTTCAACTCTGATTGCAAATGAAGCAGATTAATATATGGTTGCTAAGGAAAAACCTCTCAGAAATGTGTTCAATCTTTGAGGCCGATTTTCTCAAAATGGCCGTCCGGACAGTAGTGCACTTCAAACAAACATAACTTTTCCATATTTTGTCCTACACTCTTTATTTTTATATCAACAGAAAGCCCTTTCAATTTTCTTTCTATTGATATATATATCTCAATACCCCCAAAATCCGACTTGAGTATCTTTTTGTGGTGACAGGTCACAAATGTATTAATACTACTCATGTAGATATTGTATGTCCTAAAATGTATTAATACTACTCACGTATATATTGTATGTCCTAAAATGTATTAATACTACTCATGTATATATTGTATGTCCTAAAATGTATTAATACTACTCATGTATATATTGTATGTCCTAAAATGTATTAATACTACTCATGTATATATTGTATGTCCTAAAATGTATTAATACTACTCATGTATATATTGTATGTCCTAAAATGTATTAATACTACTCATGTATATATTGTATGTCCTAAAATGTATTAATACTACACATGTACACTGTATATACATATCTGGCAAGTAACCAAGAAACAGATATTTTGTTTAGAAAATACATAAGTTGTTAGTGATTGCATCATTAGTTTTAAGTACAGCTTTTAGTTTTGATATCATTAGTTTTAAGTGACGCATTTCAGCTTTTAATGTTGATATCAATTTTTAGTGTTGACATTTTTTGTTTTAAGTGAAGCATTTCAGTTTTTAATGTTGATATCAATTTTTAGTGTTGACATTTTTTGTTTTAAGTGAAGCATATAAGTTTTTAGTGTTGGTATTATTAGTTTTAAGTACAGCATATTAGTTTTTAGTGTTGACAGTCTTGAGAAATAACACTCCTAATTTTATAACTCTTTTAATCTGAATTAGAACATAGCAATGTTTAGATACAGTGCCTTTAGTTACAAGTAGAACATAGCAATGTTTAGATACAGTGCCTTTAGTTACAAGTAGAACATAGCAATGTTTAGATACAGTGCCTTTAGTTACAAGTAGAACATAGCAATGTTTAGATACAGTGCCTTTAGTTACAAGTAGAACATAGCAATGTTTAGATACAATGCCTTTAGTTACAAGTAGAACATAGCAATGTTTAGATACAGTGCTTTTAGTTACAAGTAGAACATAGCATTGTTTAGATACAGTGCCTTTAGTTACAAGTAGAACATAGCAATGTTTAGATACATTGCTTTTAGTTACAAGTCAATCATTGTAGTTTTTAGCTACAAGTAGAACATAGCTGTGTTTATCTATAGTGCCTTTAGTTACAAGTCAAACATAATGGTTTTTAGATACGTACCTTTTGTTACAAGTAAAACACAAGAGTTATAGCTTGTAAACAAGAGTAAAAAATTATTTCATAATGAGATTTTAAAAAATTATTTAAAGAAAATATATTTTATATTTTTTCTGCTTGTTTTAGGATTCGTAGTGAATACCAGACAGCCCGTTTATTTTTATCACACTATGGATTTCTTTCACTGGAAGCTTTAAAGGTAATTGTGTTGTCTATCCCTTTAATGTATACTTATTTGATTGGATCACATCACTTGACCATTCTTTCTACAGAGAGTCCCTATTACTTGTCCCAGTCACATTGAATGCATCACAACAAACTGCACTCACACCTCTTGGCCATACTTTCTAGAGAGAGTCCCCATTATTTGTTCCAGTACTAGTCTGCAGACAAGGAAGGAAAAAGTAAATGATTAAATTAGTGAATTTTGGAATCCCTCAAATTGATCAAACATAGAGTTATACTATCTTTTTCATTAACTGTGGTCATCCCCTGAACAAGAAAGGAATATTTTAATTGTAAAAATATTTTACCATCTTAGATATATATGCATTGAATAAAGAGCAAAGCGCCTGTGGCTGACGTAAGAGTACACAGTTTTATGTGTGAACATATCGATGTCCGCCCACATCATGCTTAATGATAGCCATTGTGAGCTATGACCAATATGCTATTCTGTATAAAATACTCCGCACAGTGGAAACTAGACAGAACATCAACATTTGTGAACAACGGGCATTAAAATTGATAATTGTGAATAGCAAATTATCTTTAAGAGCAAATGACTAAAACTGGGAAGTTGAATACCATTGAGTTATATATTAAATATATATATATATATATTTAGCTTGCACCAGTTCAAGTAGATGAGCACACTAGAAACAAAAAATAGTACAGGCGATTCTGCCATCTTCCTAAACGAGCATGAGATGAAAGCCATCTCTATTCCTGTCATTTACCAGTCACCAGCTTGCTGCACTGCATATGATTTTGGATTTAAAGATACATAAGTATTTTACTTACAACGGGGCCCTAAATGTGATTTTGGATTTAAAGATACATAAGTATTTTTCTTACAACGGGGCCCTAAATGTGATTTTGGATTTAAAGATACATAAGTATTTTTCTTACAACGGGGCCCTAAATGTGATTTTGGATTTAAAGATACATAAGTATTTTTCTTACAACGGGGCCCTAAATGTGATTTTGGATTTAAAGATACATAAGTATTTTTCTTACAACGGGGCCCTAAATGTGATTTTGGATTTAAAGATACATAAGTATTTTTCTTACAATGGGGCCCTAAAGGTAAGCCAGATACCTGTGTTTATCTCATGCCCAGCAAAAGAAACAGTGATCCATTCCATTGCTGAGAAAAGACCTGGCTGCAATGGATTTATTGAAAGACAATATATTTCATTTTTCATTATACAATTTTAATAATCATTTTAATTTTGGACTATACACATTGTTCCCACTGATGACCGAATATAAACCTTGCATAAGATATGTTTCCAATGTACTAGGATCCTTTTATATATTTCTGATTACTGAATATAAACCTTGCATAAGATGTGTTTCCACTGTACTAGAACCCTTTTATATATTTCTGATTACATCTTCAAAATGTTTTATATTATAGTTATTAACTTGATTAGTTTCAGAAATGTATGGCTAAATATGTTCATTAGTCAAGTGCATTATACAATCTGTTCTGTCCTCATTAGTTTTAAATTATACATTATATTAGTCAAGTGCATTATATGTTGTGTCCACATTAGTCAAGTGCATAATATGTTGTGTCCACATTAGTCAAGTGCATTATATGTTGTGTCCACATTTGTCGTGCATTATAATTTGTGTCCACATTTGTCATGAATTATATGTTGTATCCACATTAGTCAAGTGCATTATATGTTGTGTCCACATTTGTCATGCATTATATGTTGTGTCCACATTAGTCATGCATTATTTGTTGTATCCACATTTGTTGTGCATTATACATTGTGTTTACATTTGTAATGTGTGTCATAAGTGTGTTCACATTTGTCATGTGCATTATGTCCACTTAGTTAAATGCATTATATGTTGTCCACGTTTGTCATGTGTTGTACAATGTGTTCACAATAGTTCTGTGCATTATACATTGTGTCCACATTAGTTAAATGCAATATATGTAATGTCCAATTTATCCTGTTTGTATTATATGTTTACATTTGTAATGTTTGCTATATAATGTGTTCACATTTTTCATGTGCATTATACAATGTTGTTCATTTGTCATGTGTATTACACATTCTGTCCACTTTTCACTGTCCACATTAGTCACATGCATTATGCATTGTGTCGACATTAGTCACATGCATTATACATTGTGTCCACATTATTTATGACTATAGAATGTCTCATTTATCATGGTTTTTTGTGAGTTTTTTGAGGCTGTTAACCTTAATGTGTTTAAAATATATGTAATATATACAATTTATAATGTCTCTGTAATTTTCTTGACCTGTGACTTTTGTTTTCAGGAGCCTTCTGACCGAGTCTATAGCATTCCTCCAGCCTTAGTCATGTTGGATTCATCCAATACCTCCCTTTTCACAGACCTGGAGTCTTTAGATTTTATTCCTAGCCGTGACAATGATACAGTTCACGTCTTTTATGTCAAACAGAATCAAAAAACTGCCCAAGAAATTCTAAGCAATGTGGTGAGTAGGGATGTCTGGTTTGTTTCATTTAGAAAATCTGTTTGTTTTCTTTTTCTTAGAGTGTTTTATTCTATTTTGTTTGCTTTGTTTTTCATTGTCTAATTTGCTTTGTTAATCATTGTTGTGGTATCCTGAATGAAATATTTAGTTTTTTGTTTATTAGTGTTTTCATTGTCCGTTTAGAATTTGCTTCCAACCACTTTTGCAAAACATTTTAAGACCAAAATTATTATTATCAAATCTAGTCATTCTATTATGAATAAACAATAAATACATTTTGTGAATTAAAATATATTTTCTCTTATGGACTTACCCAACACGAGGTTTTAGACATTTTTTTAAAACACATAAACTTATGATGCCAATGTAGCAGTAACAAAAACCGGGACATTAGCAATGCTGGGCAAATAAGTGAAAAAAGTATACAATAGTTAATCACCAGACATATCTCAAATCCATTATCAAAAAGGACTAGCTCCTTATCGATTCAAGTCTGATAAAATATAAAGTGAAAGTGATTGAGGAGAATACTCTTAAAAAGCCCACAGTGACAACACAGATTTGTACATCAATTACAGTGACAACACAGATTTGTACATCAATTACAGTGGAAGCAGATGATGTCAAGAGCATTACCTAGTCTGGCAACAATCACATTTTAACTCTCTAATTAAGTATAATTTTTCAATACTTAGCAAATAATTTTATTACTTAGAATGTAGAGCTAGGAGTAATGTAAATATTTCATGCAAGTATATTTACCCATGTATGTGGTTTTAGCTTGGGTAATGTAAATATTTCTTGCAGGCATATTTACCCATGTGTATGGCTTTAAGTTGGATCATGTAAATGTTTCTTGCAGACATCCTATACTCAAGTGAACCCACAATTTCTAGAGTTTCTCCACTCACTTGGTTGGCCAGTAGATGTCCGAAGACATGCCGGCTGGACGGGGCATACTTCTACCAGCTGGAAAATCACGGAACCAGACGATTGCCAAGGTATCTGAGGAATTTGATTTGATTTGATAGCTTCGAGTCAGATTATTGCCAGGTTAGCTGAAAAGTTTGATTTAATATTTTATTCTGTGACACAATGCCACCCAAGTTATTGGTTATGATTATTATTATTATTAACCATCCATAACTAATTACAAGTGATGAGAATCTTAATTTATGTTATTAATAATTCTCCAGAAGACACCACTCATCTCTTTCACTTGGCAGATATGCGGGTGTTGTAAACGTTTTCTCTCTTGCACAACATTAAAGACAAACATTCACTGTCACACAATATTTCCATAGGTGGAAAACTTCTTACCAAAGTAGAAGTTAAATCTGTCTTTAATCTGTATTTAGCGAGCCCCCATCTACCCATTTTCTCTCCAACATATGGTTATCAATATGTGTAAGAAGTTTAATAAATTTAACAATAAATTTATTAAATCATCAATCATATATACATCAAACACAGTGAAAAGATACTTGACATCAATATTTCCACAAAACCACAGGATAATTTCTTATCAGAAAACAGAAATGGAGTTATAGAGATTATAGCGATAATAGTTTGTACATAACCTTGTCAAGACAGTGCCACAATAGTCTTTGCGCGCTTTCGTAACAGTCACAATTTTATTGTTCACTCACATGTTTCTCTTGCACTCTGTAGAACACTGATGAACCACTATTCTCTTGAGATTAATCTAGGCACTCCTTCGCCGTATTAGTTCCCTCAAGCAGAACAACAATGTAGCAATCTCCAGTAACTTCCTTGTACTAGAAATTTCATGATGTAGTCGAGCATACTTTGTCACCATACATCAACAGAGTGCATTGTATCTTTTGTGTATCTTTACACTCTGGGGTAAAGACTACCGAGAATCTATCATGGTCGTAGTGGTTTATAAATCAATAAACTAGGAGATCTGGTTAAAAAAAAACAAAAAAAGGCTGCTTCATCCCTGTAAAATATAATCAAGGAACAAGTTTTCAGTTTATTCATCGCAAACTCCATTCTTTCTTAGATTCAAGTTCCCTGCAACAGTCCCTTCATGCTTACGAATCAAGAGACCATCCTTCCAGCAACACTCAGTAGCTTTGCCAGAAGATTTAGACACGTGTGATCCTGAAAGCTTGGTTTTCTTTCAACATTTCTAGAGCATTATCTGTCAATTGTGCTGCTCTGAGCTTGGCCCTTTCCCCTTCAGATTCAGCCACAGTTTGACAGAAACAATAATATCTGCCCTGCTATGACTGAATCCATTGTCTTCCTGGTGACACATTCCACCAATTACAGTTTCAGCCAAATCATTGGTGCATCACCTTCACACTTGCCACTAACTATTCCTAGTTCACCTTGCATACTTTCACACACATCCCTAGTTTCAGCTTCCTGCACTGCAGCTTGCCTGCATGTGAGTTCACATATGCTATCAAGATAATCAGGAGCATTCTTGCCATCTTATCTTTCTTTTCTCTGTGTTCTAAACTTTCTTTTTTCCTCAATAGCTAATTCTAATTCCTCTAGTTCTAAATTATCCAACCTCTCCTCCTCCCACCATTTTTCTTTCAATTCCTCAAGTTTGAAAGTTAACTCAAGAATTTAAAATGTTCACTCCCTGTTTCTCTCATTATTCCCAATTTCCATTCTATGTGGAAACTTTAGAGCTCATTCCATCTACATGTTCTTTGATAATTTCTATACCTTCTGCTTGAGTGGGTGTGAATATTCACACCCACTCCAGTCACATACTTGTACCAGAAATTTCACAGTGTAATGGAGCATAACTTGCCACCATACATCAACAGAGTGCAGTGTATCCTTACACTGGGGTAGAGACTTGTCAAATCTACCATGGTCATAGCAGTTTATAAAATCAGTAAATTGGGAAATCTAGTAAAAACAAGAAAGTCTGCTTCATTCCTATAAAATATAATCGGGGAACAAACGCTAAGTTTCCAGTTTATTCATTCTAACTCCATTCTTTCTTACATTCAAGACTCAACTTCCAGTTTCCTGCAACAGTATTTATTAGCCTGATACACACATACAGCATATTAAATACAACATAATAGTTTATGAATGTGTTCACTAGAAACAATGTCAAGTGTTTAGCATACTACATACAAGCACCATAGTTCACAATTTGTAGAAATAATAGTCTACTCATATAATACATCTCAAGTATAATATATATGTAGCAGAAATGCACAAAATATTTCTAATTCTGTTCTTTCAATCAGTCACTTAACTCGCCATTAAACTAATGGATGCCTTTCATGACCGAACTTCTGCCACTCCAAATTCAAAGTGATTAGAAAATAAATTCATTTCAAGGTAAACTTTGATCTCAGTCATTGGCTGATCTCTTTCTTGAAAATCTTAACCTTTGGATGATAAAAACTACTCATCCACCTAAAACTGGTTTAGATTGCATCAGCAATTTCTTGCACATTCTCCACCTGAGTTGTTTACTCTTAGAATATCATCATAAGCAGTGCCCAAGGTCAGGTCATGTTGACATTTAACAATATATAAAACAATTAAATTTAGAAATAGGGATATGCAAATTTACTCCGCCACATACTCATACAGCAATGTCTGTTTGATTCACTACTAAAGAATTAATTTTTATATATTTTCTCTCGTTTGTGTATGTTATGATGCTACATGCAGATGGATATTGGGATAATGAAGGATTGTTTTATTGTTATCTGCACATTATATAACAATGTCACTAGTTGTCAAGGTAGCAAAGGAATGTTTTATTACTAACAGAGCCAATTGATTGTGTGTTTAGCAAGGGGATTGTCAAGGTACTTGTCTTTATGTTAAATTACTAACAGAGCCAGTTGATTGTGTGTGTGGCAAGGGGATTGCTCTATCTCAGTAGAATGTATGACAGTCTCTGTTCTGTTTTGAAGGTTTTTAACTTTTTATAAATTACCTCCAGTGGCAAATTGAGAATAACTCTTACAAAGCAGTTAAATGACTCTTATAGGCCATACCTGATTAGTTGTATGCAAGTCATACCTAACAAGTCATAAAAATTTATACCAAAATAACTGCACATCATACCAAAATATTTGATTACAAGTTGTACCTAAATAATTGTATATAAGTCATACCTAAATAATTGTATACGAGTCACACCTAAATAGTTTTATATAAGTCACACCTAAATAGTTATATATAAGTCACACCTAAATAGTTTTATATAAGTCATACCTAAATAGTTATATATAAGTCACACCTAAATAGTTGTATACAAGTCATGCCTAAATAGTTGTATATAAGTCATACCTAAATAGTTGTATACAAGTCATGCCTAAATAGTTGTATACAAGTCATGCCTAAATAGTTGTATATAAGTCATACCTAAATAGTTGTATACAAGTCATGCCTAAATAGTTATATATAAGTCATGCCTAAATAGTTATATATAAGTCATGCCTAAATAAACATGTCATTTGTATGTGTCAGTCATATCATGATTTGTTATACATCAGTAATTATATACAACTCGTACTCAAATCACCTAAACAACTGTATACAAGTTATACCTAAATATTTATATTTAAATCATTCATAATTAGCTATAAATCAAGCATAAAAAGTTGTATACAAGTCATACCAAAATTGTCGTGCTATACCTAACTGGTTCTTACAAATCATACATAATGTCTCTTACGAGTCTGTTAAATGAGTCTCACAATTTACACTACACGACTCTTACAAATCATACATAATGTCTCTTACAAGTCAGTTAAATGTGTCTCACAATTTACACTATACAGTTCTCACAAATCATATCTAATGTCTCTTACACTTTTTCAAGAATGTCCCTGGCACTTTTTTAAAAATGGTTTTTAAATTTTACTTGATGCTATCCTGTAATATGCATTCAGTTTTCTAGGACCTTTAAAATAAATGTTTATATACCCGTAAAATCAGCACATGGTTGACTGTGAATGTTGTTTCCAGATGAAGAATTCTTGACTGGAACTGGAGGCAGCCTGTATGATGGAAGACAACAAGTTCTGTACTGGGCTGATGTGTGTTCAGAACTGGCCATTGTAGTACCATCTCCTGAAACTTTCCGCATTAGAACAGCTGTTTCTAATACTACTGAATCAGGTATCCTCATCATACATAGCAAATGAAAGCACATTTTTGTCTTACAGCAGATTTGCACCACAAGTTAATAATTATCAGTAGATCTTAGTGCTAATTTGAACTACACATCGATATTATTAGTGGATCTTAGAGTTGACTTGAACTACAAATCAATAATTATATTTATCATTGGATCTTAGAGCTGATTTGAAACACAAGTCAATAATTATCAGTAGATCTTTACTCTGATTTGAACCAAAAGTCTGTAATTTTCACTAGATCTTAATACTGATTTGAAACACAAATCAATATTTTTTAATTATCAGCAGATCTTAACCTTGATTTGAACCATAAATCAGTAATTATCAGTAGATCTTGACACTGATTTGAACTACAAGTCAATAATTAATTATCAGTAGATCTTAAAGTTGATTTGAACCACAAATCAGCAATTATAAATAGATCTTAACATTGATTTGAACCACAAGTAAATAATTATCAATAGATTTTAATATTGGTTTGAAGCACAAATCAGTAATTATAAATAAGTCTTATTTGAACTACAAACATAAATTTTACATAAATCAGAAACTGCACAGGTTACCAGAAATAACTGATAAATATATGTGATAAAAGATTCACTATTTTCAATTGTCTGTGCTAATTTTGCTGTTTAAAGTTTACTGACGAGCATATTGACTAAGGGTTTAACTAAACTGCTAGCACAAAGACTAAGGGTTTAACTAGATTGCTGTTTAAAGTTTACTGGCTAGCACATTGACTAAGGGTTTAACTAGATTGCTGTTTAAAGTTTACTGGCTAGCACATTGACTAAGGGTTTAACTAAATTAAAAATAGTCAAGAGTTAGTGAACCTGGTTGGCACCTTTCTGTTGCAGACAAGTCCGGTACCAGCAACAGTGCGAGCAGCAGTCCTTACTCTAGTAGTGTTCCCACTAGTACCACCTCTCCCTCGGCCAGCCCTTTGACCTCACACTCCACCACCTCACCAAGACTTTCAACATCTGCACCACATTCATCTGCTCTTCTGGCCAATGCCAATTTGCTTAAGCCAAAATCACTGCTGCTTGACGGAGACAGGCTAGGACGGTTAGACAGAGAAAGCCCAGGCTCACCTCCAGAGTCAACAAACACTGGTAGTAGTGGAAACATTGTTCGTTCGCGAAGGCTGGGCAGGCAGCCTGCAGCCATGATGGGGCCAGATACAAAAGTGCTGGTTGTGTGGTTGGAGAGTTTTCAAGACAGGGAACACTTCCCTACAGGTAGAAGTTGTTCAGGTTCTTTGGCCTTATTCCTTAGGTGTCACGTCTTTAATCTGGCAAGTTATTTATGCTTTATTCCCTAGCTATTATGTCATGTCTTTAATTTGGCAAGTTATTTATGTTTTATTCCCTAACTTTTATGTCATGTCTTTAATCTGGCAAGTTATTTATGCTTCTGGTTTTTGTAGAATATTTTTTGCTTTTAGACATTAAATATGAGTTCAACAGTAAATCTGTTGTATGTATAGGAAGTAACTTTTTAGAGCAAGATGTGCATACAACAGGGGAGAGCAGTGAGATGTGCATACAACAGGGGAGAGCAATGAGATATGTATTCAGCAGGAGAGCAATCAGATTTGCATATAGCAGGAGGAATGGGTATATATATCTATGACCGTGCAAGCTCAACAGGAAACATATTGTTCCACACAAAGCCTTAGAATGAGATCACAGATGTTTTGTTGGCTTTGAGTTATCTACCTTTGGCCAGAAGTCATATTTCAGTTTCTTTAGGTACATTTTGATTAGTTACTATAGCTCTACAATTTTGCACAATCTCAGTTCCTATATTACTTTGGTATATTGTGTGTGCATTGTTTACTATAGATGTGCAGTTTTGCACAATTTGCCAAAGGGTGTCGGCCTCTCGTCACATTTTGCTATTGCTGTTGGTCAGTCTTGTCCTCTATTGTCTATCTTTGAGCTACAGTACATCACAATTTCCTTGAATTAGGTTTAGCCTACACCCTTATTGCTTTCTTCCAAAGTTGTACTTGCTACTGTTGTGGCTGACTTTGTTACACCTATACTTCCACTAATATATATATATATTTTGACTTCTATCACATTTGTTACACCTGTACTTCCACTAATGTATATATTTTTACTTCTATCACATTTTGTGTGACATGTAAGCGACATAATATTGAGAGAGTGTACTTAGTGAATGTTGGTCTCATTCCTCTTGGGAAAATACAAACCTGAAGAAATTCATTCACTGCTTTGTCAGACATCAGCAGCATGACACTAAGTGTGGACATGATGACACCTACATGTCTGTTTATCTCTCATCAAAGAATCACCATGACCGTTTAAAACAAAATGACTGTAAGCATGGACATGAGGACATGCACACGTCTGTTTATCTCTCAGTATGCATGTTGGGCAGAAACCTCTACTGTGATGTCCTCTGAGCATACCATGAGTACAGTCACAAGTCTGTTTAATCTGGCTGTATTTTGGGCAAAAATAGCCACTGAGACTGTTTCAAACAAGATGACCCACTGAGCCTTTGTTGGGTGTTTTTGAACATTGCACAATATCTTGATTGGGCATATTAGAGGACTGCCTCCCGGTTGTATTAGAGGACAGCCTCCCTTGGAATGGAAGGACGATGACAGTTGTTGGGTGAAAAGATGGGACCTTGTGCCGAATACCTTTAGGCTCTCACACAGTTAACACAGTTTGCTAACTAGATAACCCCCTACATATTGTCTCTGCCCCTATGAATTCACTGCAGCCTACTAGTACACTAGACAGTTAGGGGAACCAAATAAAATGTTTGTTATCTCTGCAGAGTATGCAGTATGTTCACATTCAGCCCAGTCTAGTCCAAGGTGATGGAAACTCAGCTAGTATGTTCACATTCAGCTCAGTCTAGTCCAAGGTGATGGAAACTCAGCCAGATAAATTTCTGCTAAGGGAGATATCAATGGCAGCAGTTATTGGTCCATTCCCAAGCACTTTGGATAGCACCACAAGACTTTACCCATTTTCCCTAACCCACCACCACAAGAATACCATTATTTTGAGTCGAAGAAGAAAACGTAGGGTACTATCTATCTTATACCCATAGTTGTCTGAAGTAGAATCCACAGTTAGATGTAATAATGGTGTATTAGCTCATAGTAGGCTGTGTGATTAGATATAATATTGGTGAATAAATCCACAGTTAGCTGAAGTAGGCTGTGTGATTAGATATAATATTGGTGAATAAATCCACAGTTAGCTGAAGTAGGCTGTGTGTGAGTTATATAATGATGTTGAAGTATGCTGTTTGTGGGTAATGTACTGATGTTGAAGCAGACTGTGTTGGTAATGTACTGCTGTTGGTGAAGTAGACTGTTTGGGTAATGTACTGATTTTGAAGTATGCTGCGTGTGGGTACTGATGTTGAAGTAGGCTGTGTGGGTAATGTACTGATGTTTGTGAAGTAGGCTGTGGAATGCACGACATTACAAGTGACTGTCTTTTTTCAGGAGACCTGATAGGTGTGACCACGACCGGACAAGAACTGCCAGTCACATCAAGTGCATCATCTGTGCAGAAATCTGCTGAAAAAGATATCTACATCATCTTTATTCATGCTTTATACAATGGGTTGTTTCGCATACATATACAGGAGTATGAAAAAACTCAGACGAAGTGAGCTATTGTCTTATGGTGTCAAATATTTACAGAATGTACTTGTTCATCCTGCCAAAAATTTTGTTTTTATATATAATACAAAGTACTATTTTCAATCCTGTCAGACAGAATATTTTATACACATTGTAACGTATTGTTTTGAGTCCTGTCAAACAGAATATTTTATATACAAATCATAAGGCACTATTTCAGTCCTGTCATAGAGAATATTTTATGCATATCATAAAGCATTATATTCAGTCCTGTCAGAATCTTTTTATACCCTTTATAAGGCACTATTTTCAGTCCCTAAGATAGAATTTTTTTATACTCTTTATAGTGTATCATATTCAGTCATATCAAATGGAATTTGGTTTTATATCCTTCATCAGGCACTGTTTACAGTCTTTTTATATCCATTATAAGGTGCTATATTCAATCCTGTTAAATATAATCTTTTTTATACCCTTTATAAGGCATTAATTTCAAAATAGTATTTTTTATACCATTCATAATGTACTATATTCAGTCCTGTCAAATATTTGATTTTTATACCCTTCATAAGACACTATTTTCAGCCCCATCAAATAAAATCTTTTTTTTTATACCCTTCATAAAGTGCTATATTTAACCCCATCAAATAGAATCTTTTTTTTATACCCTTCATAAAGTGCTATATTCAGCCCCTTCAAATAGAATTGTTTATACTCTTCATAAGACACTATTTTCAACCCCATCAAATAGAATCTTTTTTTTTTATACCCTTCGTAAAGTGCTATATTCAGCCCTATCAAATAGAATTTTTTTATACCCTTCATAAAGTGCTATATTCAGCCCCGTCAAATAGAATCTTTAAAAAAAAATCTTATGAAGGGTATAAAAAAAGACACTATTTTCAGCCCCATCAAATAGAATCTTTTTTATACCCTTCATAAGGCACTATTTACAGTCCTGTCCAATAGAATCCGTTTATGTATTCTGTATTCTTACAATAAAATTCATTTTAAATACCTATTATGATTGTGTTTGAATAAATATATTTGTATTATCTATTCAAGTCAACTCAGTCATATGCTGGTTCAATCACATTGCCATAAGATACTATTATGATTGTGTTTGAATAAATATATTTGTATTATCCATTCAAGTCAACTCAGTCATATGCTGGTTCAGTCACATTGCCAAAAGATACCTATTATGATTGTGTTTGTATTATCCATTCAAGTCAACTCAGTCATATGCTGGTTCAGTCACATTGCCAAAAGATACCTATTATGATTGTGTTTGAATAAATATGTTTGTATTATCTATTCAAGTCATTTGTTTGAATAAATATGTTTGTATTATCTATTCAAGTCATTTGCTGGTTCAGTCACTTTGCCATAAGATACTATTACCGTATATCTTTCCTGTTTATGTCCATGACAGATGCAATTGAATCCATTTGTAAACTTGTTAAATCACCATTGTTAAGTGTTCATTTCACATTTACTGTCATAAATATTATTGTTCCTTTCATCTCTTCTAAATAATTATCTTTAGGTCTCTCATTTGTAGACGTAACATAATTGTATCATACAGTCTTTAAGTCTGTCTCTCAAAGAGCCATTGTCATTGAATCTATCATTAGTAGATTGGAGCCAGTCATTAAAACTTCCATTTGGTTTCTTTATGTCCACCATTATCATAATGACTTTTATTTATGCTCAGGGTTAAGTCACCATTATCATAATGTGTTTATGCTCATTAAGTCACCATTACCATGGCTTATTTTTGCTGATCTATGAAAACATAAGGGTAGGCTACTGAAAGTTAAAAACAATGGTATTTATACTTTTTTTTTTACAAGCATAAAGTTATGTTTAGACAATTAACAAATTCAAAATGTACTAATTATATCTTACAAGAAAGTATAAGAATCTGACATAAGTTCACCTTCTAATGATGGTAAATCTGAATTAGATCTAGTCATTGTATTTGTTACTGACTCAGCGACATTGATAAAAACTTTAACTCTTTTCACTGTCTAGTAACAAATAATAGAATTCTTTCAATTTATCTAGAATAATTCAACATTTGAGAAGAAAGTGTATGGTCAGAACAGTGTAGATCAGTTGGTAAAAGTAATCTTCAGATCACAGTTTCAATCAGAAGTCAGTCTAAACTGTCATCAAAAACAAGATAATAGATCTCTTTTAACTTATAAATTTTTGGACAAGACCTAATCATTGGATCGTGTTACAACCTGCATACAGCAGAGCAACAACAAAAAATCAACTAATTGAATCTTATCTATATTTTAGCTGTCTAAAAAATTACTTGTAAGAAAAGACATTTGATCTGGTTTATCTTGTTATCTGTACATCTTCACTGCAAATATACAAACTAGTATTCTTTACTCAATCCTAAAATAGATCAATTTCTAAAAGATCATTGATACTAGTGGATAAAATAGATCTCTTTAATTTTATTTTGCCTTCACTTTGCAAACTAACATATTGCTGATGGAAAAGCATCATTGGGGTTATATAAAGAAAATTAACAGATTTTTAAAAAGTAATTTTAATACAAAATGCTGTCAGAGACAGGAGAAATGTATTTAAGAAAATCAGTGAATGAATAGTGTGATGGCAGGCATACATGTACACGCTTGCCATTTATTCCATTTGAAGCTTGAAGTTTTGGAAATCTGTGTGCATATTTCATCTTCCTTGTGAAGTAAGTGTAAAGTAGTCTCTTGGCAGTCTATTATGATAGAGAAGTTGTTAAATCATCTGCAGTGTATGAGACTTCTGTTCTTGCTCAACACTACAAACAATAGATGAAAAGATTAGAAGATGCAACCCTTCCATTTTAAATTTTTATAAAATTGTATTTTATTTATTTAACAACTGCAAAAGTTTGTGATTTTTTAATGTAGCTGGACTAGCAATTGTGTAGTACACATTACTCTATATATTTTAACACATACATCAACACGTGTCCGTCTAGATGTGATACAGTGCATAATAGAATCAATGGGAACATGATAGCTTCTTGGAGGCTTAGGAGATGTTATGTCATCATTATCATTAAAATTTCTTTTAGTATATTTAAATAATTTTTGTCATTAAGTCTCTGAATCATATTGTAGTTAAGTCAATCATTAACAACAAGATTTCCATTTACAGTCTTGTTAAATTACATACAATAAATGATACATTTTTCTTTTATAACAGTTTTCAGAATCCATCATTTGGGGTTTATTATTTATCCACAGAATGTCCGTTGCCATACCACTGGTCGATGGGATGGTTGTCAGTAGACGAACTCTGGGCACTCTGGTTCGACAGACTGCAATTAATATTTGTCGGCGGCGCCGTTTAGAAAGTGAAGCGTAAGAAGTTTTTATAATTTACTTGAAAAATACAGTGACACATGGCATTTCTGCCTTTCTTTGCATTGTATTACACTTACTGCTTCCATTTCCTCTCTCCATACTCTGAAACCATGAAATACATATACACTCAGATTTCATGCCTGAAATACCTAATAATTAGTCTATACCTAGATCGTATGCTGTACAATTGCCTGAAATACATATTTTTAACTCAGATTTAAGCTATACATGAGCATGAAATACCTAATAATTGGTCTATACCTAGATCTCATGCTTTACAATTGCCTGAAATACATAGATTTAACTCAGATTTAAGCTATACATGAGCATGAAATACCTAATAATTGGTCTATACTGCTGTACACAGAATAGAACATATACACTAATGTCAGGTTTCACTGCTTATAAACAAAATTTAACAAATATCATTTTAAAATCTGTGTAAAATATATTTTTTTGAATGTAGCCATTTTCAGTCTTCTCAACTCGTGATATTCAAAAGTGCTGGGCCTAGAATAAAGTATTGTTTTTTTTAAATTATTTTAAATTTACATTAAAATACCTATAATTACTATATTTACGTATATAACCTGTTAAATTTGATTTACAAGGGTAGAATGTGATAATTTACACACAAATACAGAAAAATGTATTTTACACAAAAAACTACCTAGAAATAGAATATATTGAACCTGTTAAAAATGTCTGTAATATACTAAGCTTACACTTACATTACTTATACAGTGGAACTCCGCGATAACGTGAATTTACACCAAAAACTACCTAGAAATAGAATATATTGAACCTGTTAAAAATGTTTGTAATATACTAAGTTTACACTTACAATACTTATACAGTGGAACTCAGCGATAACGTGAATTTGGATATGATGCAGTCGTGGCATGACTCCCGAAATTTCGTATATTCATTTGCATGTGAATTTTTTTTTTCAAAGTACATAAAAAAGAGTATAAAAAATATTTAACTTCATTTTGGGGATGAGATTGCAAATGAATTTGAATATACATGTAATACAATAGTGGCAAGGTTCCAGAAATTTTATATTCATGTACATACAGGGAAAAAATATTTTTTTAAGTACATGTATATATTAATGTTGAATTCAGACACAATGATCTGTGACAAAATTACTGAATATTTTTAAACTGTGTGCAATTTTTCAATGGAATTACATGCATTATGGATGAACTGTATGGCATGATATGGTGTTGATACACTATTCATGATATAACATCAGTTGGGGTATTATTCATCAATATGTATTATCGTACAAACAAATAAAAACTATTTAATGCAAAGTAATAACCTATAAATATATTATTTTGAATCTATCTTAATGGTGCACTCCATTTAATATTTGTCTGATAATAACACAATTTTTTTACATTAGACATGAATACACATATATGTTCTCAGAAAAAAGTAAAATATTTCTTCAAAGTGTAGTCTGTTTTATCTTCTCAACACACTTAATAATAATATATATCTTCAAAGTGTGGTCTGTTTTATCTTCTCAACACACTTAATAATAATATATTTCTTCAAAGTGAAGTCTGTTTTATCTTTTCAACACGCTTAATAATAATATATTTCTTCAAAGTGTAGTCTGTTTTATCTTTTCAACACACTTAATAATATATTTCTTCAAAGTGTGGTCTGTTTTATCTTTTCAACACACTTAATAATAATATATTTCTTCAAAGTGTAGTCTGTTTTATCTTTTCAACACGCTTAATAATAATATATTTCTTCAAAGTGTAGTCTGTTTTATCTTTTCAACACACTTAATAATAATATATTTCTTCAAAGTGTGGTCTGTTTTATCTTTTCAACACACTTAATAATAACTGTTTTTATCTCCTCAACACAAGTAGTGTTTATTTTCGTAACTTTGCTTAAATTTCTTCAAAACCTTTGTGTGTGATATTTTTTTACATTTTTGTTTGCAACATGTTTGTTTATTTTCTTAAACATTGATTATATTCCTGCAATATATATATTTATTTTATATTAAAATAACTTACATTTCTGTACCACACTTTTGAATGCCAGGTATCAGCCTCCACATGTGAGACGCAGACTTAAGATTCAAGAAATTGTCAACAAGTATCGCTGCACTTTGAGTCCTCCAGAGTTTTATCTGGCACTTTTCCAAGAGGTACCTCACTGAATGAGACTGACGTTTATACCTGGTGTTTCAGAGATGTTCCTCAATGAACTTGTTTTGCAGTTTTGTATATTGTCTATCATTAGGAGTTATCACATGGAGATGTCAGAAACACATATTGATATTGATTCTGTTTCAATGCAGAACTGATTTGAGAAATCAACTACACCTATCTCTGCTTGACTATTGGAGAAATCAACTACACCTATCTCTGCTTGACTATTGTTTTGTATGTAATCGCTCCTCATTGTTGTATTGGAGCAGTTTTGTACAACCAGTCACAGAATGAAAAAAAAATACAACCACACCAATATTTTTAGTTCTTTTGGCATGCTCATGTGTTGAAAAAGTAATATCAACAACTTACAACTTAAGTATTAGATAACAGGTGTATGTTATAGAAAGATTCCTTGTACTAGATTGACTGGAATAAGTTTGACAATGGAATCTCTTAATATCATCAGAAAAGATTTTTTTATTGATTTTGGCAGAATAATTATCAGAGTTTATTATAGACAGAAAGATAGATAGATAGATAGATAGATAGATAGGTAGATAGATAGATAGATAGATAGATAGATAGATAGATAGATAGATAGATAGATAGATAGATAGATAGATAGATAGATAGATAGATAGATAAATAGATAGATAGATAGATAGATTGATTGATTGATTGATTGATTGATTGATTGATTGATAGCTAGCTAGATAAATAGATAGATAGATAGTTAGGCAGACCGACCGACAGACAGACTGATGACTGATTGACTGACTGACTGACTGACTGACTGATTAGGCAGATAAATGCATACACATACACAAACACATTTAACATATATATTTATTACACATGTGCACAGATATAAATGTACAGACAAATAGACAGACATTTTTTCAAGAAGCATTATTCCATGAATTGCTCAAGGTTTGCTATTTATTTCATGGCAGTTTTTCAGGTTTACCTTGTTGAAACTTGTTATGTTGTCAAATTATCTCATAACTGTTGATGGTTTAGTCATTTAATAATTTTGTTTGTCACTGATAGTATGTTGCAACAGTGCAATGTTGTATTTGTACTTATTATCAATTTGATATTCTTTTAGTCAAAAACATTAGCTCATTAATGTACATGCTGCGTTGTTTATTATTATCAATGTGACTCTCTTTCAGAAAGCAACATTAATTCATTGAGGTACACACTGTGCATGTAATGCATTATAACATAAAATTCTCACTTTTAAAAATTCTTAATTTGTGTAGTTCTCACAGGGTTAGTTTCATCATAATTCAGTTTAATTGATGCAAATCTATGCAATACTCATTGCAGTCTTGTTTTTTCCCATAACATTTGGGGGTAATAGTTTAATTCAAAAACAACTAATACATTGTCTTGGCCTCATAGCTGGCATTTCAGAAATTCAACTAATACATGGTCTTGGCCTCATAGCTGGCATTTCAAAAATTCAACTAATACATTGAACCATCCTCAAAACATAAGGAATAATATATGAACTGACATACAGAAACAAGTGACAGTAAACTGGCTTTATAACCTGTGTTGGTTTCATTTTCTCTGTTGGGATTTTTTTAATCCCGAACATTTATGTTTAGTTGCAGTAAACAGCTGGTAATGCAGTAAATAGCAGCAGTTGTCTACATAACACTTTTATGATACTCACATCAGAGCACAGAGAATTTTGTTAAAATTTCAAGAATCAGTAGCAGTTTTATTTTCACTTTTATGTTCAAAAATGTGCAATATTAAACTAAATAATAATCAACTTTGTGATATATGTCTATAATGTTACTCTGTGATTAATCATATACATCACACTATTCATGATTTAGAGTTATGTGTGCATTTATCATTCAAGTTATTTTGTTAAGATTGTTGTGTGTTTTAACTCTTATTTTTGTGTGTTTTAGCTCTTACTGCTCTGAATGTTAGTTCTTCTCACAAATATTAGTGGCTGCCATCATACTTTCAGACAAGGTCAGGGAAGGTCAAACATCTAAGAGACAAAGTTGTTTAAGTGACAAAGTTACCTCATTTTTCCATTTATTCTCTAACAGTGTATTGTTTAAGACATAAAATTGTGTTGAATATTTTGGAGGAAAACATTTTTTGTACAAAATATGGATTGTAAAGACTTTGTGAGTGACAACATTTATAACAAAAATTTTATATTCATAGTTTTAACATTTATTTACTTAAAAAACAACCAACATTTTTGAAAATCTGGAGCACTTAACTTGTACATCCAATTCTTTTTCTTCAAGAAAGACTATTAATTTATCTCAGTAATTAAACTCTAGAAACAAACGTGTTAAAAGCCCAACTTTAGACTGCAGTGAATGTTTATTTTCTGCCACCTGACAAAATTCAATACAAAGAAGTAAAATAATAATTTTAAGCTGTGATTTAGATTGCCAGCCATTTTAGTTATTTTAAAAAATATATTGTTTTAATATGTTATTTAAATTTTATGTAAATACACAGTGCGTGTAACTTGGTCAGTAAAAGAGTTGTATGTTCAAAGTTAACTTTCATTGTTTCATGTAGATTTTTCTTCAGTTACTTATTTCAGAAATAATTCAAATAAAAATTGTCAAAATTTTGCCTTGTCAGTTGATGATAGGCATACTAAGGGTAATAAATCATGCTCTTGTGAGTCGTTGATGATCAAACAGTTGAAGTCAATAAATAATGCTCTTGTGAGTCGTGGATGATCAAACAGTTGAAGTCAATAAATAATGCTCTTGTGAGTCGTGGATGATCAGACAGTTGAAGTCAATAAATAATGCTCTTGTGAGTTGTGGATGATTAGCACAGTTGAAGTTAATAAATCATGCTCTTGTGAATCGTGGATGATCAGCACAGTTGAAGTTAATAAATCATGCTCTTATGAATTGTGGGTGACAGGTATAGTTGAAGTTAATAAATCATGCTCTTATGAGTTGTCGATGACAGGCATAGTTGAAGTTAATAAATCATGCTCTTATGAGTCATGGATGATTAGAAGTTAATAAATCATGCTCTTGAGAGTCATGGATGATCAGCAGAGTTGAAGTTAATAAATCATGCTCTTGTGAGTCGTGGATGATCAGCAGTTGAAGTTAATAAATCATGCTCTTGTGAGTCATGGATGATCGGCAGAGTTGAAGTTAATAAATCATGCTCTTGTGAGTTGTGGATAATAGTCACAATAGAAGTAAGTAAACCATTTACTCCCACAAAATGCTTTGCAACCATCAGACTGTTTCCTAGCTTGTCTTGATTTTCTTCATGAAAGTGGGTTGTTGAATGCACAAATATTTCATGACAGCTGTTCCACTTTATCCAACTTTATATGTTTCTATTGGCAGCAGCTTTTCTCCATAATAGTGTTAATGGAGCAACACTGTTGTGTAATCATAAATTGTTTGCTCAAGGCAACTTTTGTGAAATGAATAATTCATGTATAATCTGTTATTGAGTTCTTTTCATTTTTGACATCATCTTAATATTTTGGGTCAGATTCCAAATCATACTTTGAAATTATAGATCAAGGTATCAGTGATCGGGAAAGCTGAGTAGTGAAATTCATTTTATATTTTTTTTTTTTTTTGGGGGGGGGGCCAATATACTCATTGCCAATAAACTTCAGTTTTTGGTAAATTAGTCTTAATAAATTAACTTTAACTCTTATGCTGACAAAAAGGCTTAAAGTTAATTTGGACATTTTATCCAAATCATGATGATGACTTAGCTGAGTATACCTGACATTGAAATGAAAACCAAACACATTTAGTTTTTCACCACTATACTTAACTATAGATCAAAACACACATTACCTTTATTTCTGACAACAATCTAATTTTCTCATTTTTATATTTATTTCGTACATAAAATTCAATTTCTGAAATTATTATTAATTTTAATTAATTAACTTATTTATTTTCATTGCTGTTTTGGTTAAAAATAATTTATTATAAAGAGCTTATTATGTTTTATTGTTGTTAGAACATTAATAGTTTATTCACTGACATTTGAAGTGGTCTAATTTGAAAATATGTTCTAACCTAAAGCCATTACCTAATGTTTAAATTTTTGTCAAAATCTTTACATGGCATTATGGTCAGAAATCACTTATGCCATGTAAAGATTTTGACAAAAATTTTGACAAATTTTGACAAAATTTTGACAAATTTTGACAAAAAATGATCAGCCATGATACATTAAGAATTAATCATACAAGTCATATTGTTCAATTTACAGGAATATACAAGCTTACATAACAATTCTTTTGTGTATGAATGTCAGCCTTTGCAACAAACTGTATGTTAGAAATGGGTTAGTTTACTTCTTTAGACAATAACATGTTGAATGTCTTATAACTTTGTTTGAACGTACAGAATGGGACGGTTTATTTCTTTAGACAGTAACATGTATGTTTTATAACTTTGAACGTACAGAATGGGATGGTTTATTTCTTTAGACAGTAACATGTATATTTTATAACTTTGAACGTACAGAATGGGATGGTTTATTTCTTTAGACAGTAACATGTATGTTTTATAACTTTGAACGTACAGAATGGGATGGTTTATTTCTTTAGACAATAACATATTGTATGTTTTATAACTTTGAACATACAGAATGGGATGATTTATTTCTTTAGACAGTAACATGTTGTATGTTTTATAACTTTGAACATACAGAATGGGATGGTTTATTTCTTTAGACAATAACATGTTGTATGTTTATAAATTTTTTTGAACGTACAGAATGGGATAATTTATTTCTTTAGACAGTAACATGTATATTTTACAGTGACATCTGTTTGCTCAGAATGAGACAGTTTTTATTTCTTTAGACAACAACATGTATGTTTTATAACATTTTCTGTATGTAAACAATGGGACAATTTGTTTCTTTAGATAGCAACATGTATGTTTTATAACATTTTCTGTATGTACACAATGGGACAATTTGTTTCTTTAGATAATAGAATGTTGTATGTTTTACAGTGCTGTCTGTATGAGCAGAATGGGACAGTTTATTTCTTTTAATTATGATGATGCAGTCAGATTATTTCATTTAGTAACAGTTTTGACTATTTTACAGTAACAGTTATTCAATGGGGTAGATTATTTCATGTAGTGATATGTACAGTATATTATGTAATTTGCAGTAGAATGTATTTTTTCAGAACAAGGTAGCTTATTTTACGGAGTGAAAACTGATTTATTTCAGTGCAAGGTAGAGTATATCATTTAGTGATAAATGGTAGACTTCAGAACAAGGTAACTTTCATTTTAGTGATAACTGGTTTATTTACTTGACAGAATGTTTCAGTGTATGTGAAATGATGTAATGCACATTGTGAGATGATGCTGAATGTGCTATAGTAGTGTGTCTGTGTATTCATGATGCATTTGTGATTGAAATTTGCTGAGCAAATGGCAGCAAAGTAACCTTGACACATTCAGTCAATGCATATATGTTTTGTCTAGTGACATTAGATGCATTCGAGGAAAATGTGTTTACAGTAATGTCTGTACAAGTTAATGCATACATACTCTGTCTAGTGGCATTAGATGCATTTGAGGAAATGTGTGTACAGTAATGTCTGTACAAGTTAATGCATACATACTCTGTCTAGTGGCATTAGATGCATGTGAGGAAATGTGTGTACAGTAATGTCTGTACAAGTTAATGTATATATATATATGTTTTGTCCAGTGACATTGTGTGCTCTAAAGGCAAAGTCTATTTTCAGATTCAAGAGGGAAGACTTCTCTTATGTAGTAATATTAGTGTTGAAGTTTACTACAAGAAAACCTCTTTGAAATGATCCAAGGGGATTTTATGTAGGGATATTAGTGTTGAATATTCTACAAGAAAACCTCTTTGAAATGATCCAAGGGGATTTTATGTAGGGATTCTATTGTATTCAAGAAACCATGAGTGAAATGATGCAAATACATTTTAATCATGGATAAGTGTATTCTAAATAAGGATAAGTGTGTTCTAAATAAAGATAAGTGTGCTCTAAATAAGGATAAGTGTATTCTAAATAAGGATAAGTGTGTTCTAAATAAGGATAAGTGTGTTCTAAATAAGGATAAGTGTATTCTAAATAAGGATAAGTGTATTCTAAATAAGGATAAGTGTATTCTGAATAAGGATAAGTGTGTTCTAAATAAAGATAAGTGTGTTCTGAATAAGGATAAGTGTGTTCCAAATAAGGATAAGTGTATTCTGAATAAGGATAAGTGTGTTCTGAATAAGGATAAGTGTATTCTAAATAAGGATAAGTGTGTTCTAAATAAAGATAAGTGTGTTCTGAATAAGGATAAGTGTATTCTGAATAAGGATAAGTGTGTTCTAAATAAAGATAAGTGTGTTCTGAATAAGGATAAGTGTGTTCTAAATAAAGATATGTGTGTTCTAAATAAAGATAAGTGTATTCTAAATAAGGATAAGTGTGTTCTAAATAAGGATAAGTGTATTCTAAATAAAGATAAGTGTATTCTAAATAAAGATAAGTGTATTCTAAATAAGGATAAGTGTATTCTAAATAAGTATAAGTGTATTCTACCAGTATATTCACTGTTTATATATCCATCACTGTACATCTAATTTTCTGTGTAGTGATGCTGTGTATGCTACATTAATATTTATAAGTGAACACGAGGTGGTAAGCACTTGTTCACTGGCAACAGGGAAGTGTGTGCATAAATGACATGAATTATTTATTGATAACCCTGCTCAGAGTGCAGTAGGGTGTGTATTTAATCATACATTACTTTTCTATTTCTCTTACAATCTGTGTGCATTATTGGAATGTCTGCTGTGAGAAAAGTATGTTTGGGGTGACATTGTATGAAATGTTACATGTCTGTGTGAAATATTGCAGTACATTTGAAATGATACATGTCTGTGTAAAAATTGTAAAATGTTGCAACCCTTCTGTTGAAATGATATATATCTGTTAATTTATATAATTTATGTGTCAAATTTATATTTGTGCATGTGATGAATGTTGTGTATCTGTGTGAAATTATATATTAATGTAATACAATGTGTGTGTATGGAATGGGGGATTGAGAGAAAGAGAGAATATTATTCATTTCTACCCATCTTTGTGAGATTATAATTGTGTGAAATGTTTTAACATATCTGTTTGAGGTGATACATATCTTTAGGTAAGATTTAATGTAATACAATAAAATATTCTTATCTAATAACTGTACTATATTTACTGCAGTAATATTTGGTTTCTTAAGTGACGAATATTGTTCACTTTTAACTGAAAAAATGTATTCCCTCTCATCCATAGCAAAGCAATAAATCAAAATTATGTATTTTGAAGTAAAAGTAATAAATAAAGTTACCTATTTTGAAGTAAAAGTAACAAATAAATTTACCTATTTTTAAGTAAAAGTAACAAATAAAGTTACATATTTTGAAGTAAAAGTAACAAATAAAGTTACATATTTTGAAGTAAAAGTAACAAATAAATTTACCTATTTTTAAGTAAAAGTAACAAATAAAGTTACATATTTTGAAGTAAAAGTAATAAATAAAGTTATGTATTTTGATGTAAAAGTAATAAGAATAAATAAAGTTATGTATTTTGATGTAAAAGTAATAAATAAAATATTTATATAGAAGTACAATAAATAAATAAAATTATGTATATTGAAGTAAAAGGAATAAATAAAATTCTGTATATTAAAGTAAAAGTAATAAATAAAATTCTGTATACTGAAGTACAAGAAATAATGCTATGTATTATTTTTAATAATATCTATTGGATCTATTATTCAGTGCCATAAATACTAATAGAAACAGTCATTGATTTCAAAGTTTTAAGCACCACTAACTATTGAGTATCCATATAGCTATAACATAGTAAATAAAGTAATTAGAATTCAAAATCTGTTGAAGACACTAAAATGATCATATTGAATGATAGGTACTTGAATGCTAGATTAATATTAATTTAGATTAAGTACAGTATTAATGTTTCTGGACTTGAATGCAAGAACAATATTAATTTAAATTAAGTACTGTATTAATGTGTCTGTACTTGAATGCAAGAACAATATTAATTTAAATTAAGTACTGTATTAATGTGTCTGTACTTGAATGCAAGACTAATATTAATTTAAATTAAGTACTGTATTAATGTGTCTGTACTTGAATGCAAGACTAATATTAATTTAAATTAAGTACAGTATTAATTTGTCTGTACTGGAATGCAAGACTAATATGAATGTGCACTTGAATGCTAGATGTGACTGTACATATAAACTTCTAAATTCATTCACCTTTCTAACATATCGGTATACTCGATTATCACATAATATTTGAGCATTATATTATTGTGTTTGTGCACATGTAATCAAAAGCCTCCGTCTGCATGTACGATATTCAAACACTTGTCTGTGAATAGATTGTGAACAGTATGAACAGAGGACAATGCACTAAATTAAAAGGCTTCTTTGTAATAAGTATCATTTCAGAAAATTGCTTACAGACTTGTTAGGAACAAAGGGACATAACTAGGATACTAGCCATTTTTTAGCCACAATTCTCTTTGTGTACTATTTACAAAAATTGCTGAATTGAAAATGTAATTGAAGTGAAGGGAGATTATTTTCATTTTCCAGGTAAATTCTCTTTGCAGTCTACAGAGTACTTTTTACTTTCCCTTAATTTTTTTTTTATTGCTATGTCAATAGTCTTTATTTATTGATAATTTTATTTATTACAGATAATTTACTGAAAGTGAATGATTTATTTGTTTCTTTTTATTTACTGATATTTTTATCTATTCAGGGAAAGGGGTGGGATTGGGATACAAAAAGAAGACATGACTGGAATTGCTTTTGTACATAGAAGCCAAAAGCCTAATGGTTACAGTACTGTTTTGCACAAAAATTGATATTAAAATTTGTGTGCGCGTGTTTGTGTGTTATCTTTGTTAATAAATGTGTTCTTTGTAATAAATATTCTGTTTACAATGAAGTGTTTATAAATTATAGAGTGATATACTAATTGCGTTGGGAGATCTGTGTCTGTGTGTGTATGTGTGTGTGTGTGTGTGTGTGTGTGTGTGTGTGTGTGTGCACAGACGCAAGATATGAGACTTTAAAAGCATGTGTGTTTTATAAGTGGAGAGTGCATGAGTGTTGTGTATTGAAGTGTCAAATAGACAAAGTGTTTAGCATAAGTAAAGTGTGTATTGAAGTGTTTAATAGACAAAGTGTTTAGCATAAGTAAAGTGTGGAGTGAAGTGATTAATAATTGAAATGACTAATAAGGCAAAGCATTCACTAGAAGTGAAATAAAGTATGTAACTAAAGCTTCTGACAGGCAAAACATTTTTCTAAGTAAGCACTAAATGTATGTCACAATAATGTGTGATAGCTCTTGATTTTTTTATCAAGTGAACACAGAATGACAATTTTAACTGAACACAAAGACAGTTTTATCTTACATATATCAGAATAACAGTTGTTAAGTGGACACACAATTGCAATTTTTAAAAGAGCTCTTTGCAACACTTTTAACTGAGCAACATAATAATAGTTTTAACTGAGCAACATAATAATAGTTTTAACTGAGCAACATAATAATAGTTTTAACTGAATAACATTCACCATGATGATAGTTTTAACTAAATGACAATTTGACATGAAAGTTTTCACTGAATAACATTCACCATGATGATAGTTTTAACTAAATAACATTCACCATGATGATAGTTTTAACTAAATAACATGCAAAACGATATATATATATATATTGTAATTAATAGCACTGGACATAATTGAATACTCTCAAGATAAAATATGTCTGAAACTTTTTTGAAATAATATTTTCCATGGTAACTGGTATGGAAGTCATTTCAGGACATGTTAACAATCATTATTGTCAACAAACGCAGCATTACTTAAAGATAATTTTTTTATTCTGAGAAGAATTATAAAACCATTACCATATTAATGGAAAGTTAAATCAATTCTCAAATCACTAAAACAGTATTCCCTACAAGAAGAGCTCTTCAAGGACAGGTAATATTTCCTACAAGAACACTTTATAAAAGATAATGTTTTCAAATCATACATATAGTATTTCCAACATGAATCACTAAGCAAAATTTTTTTAATGGGCAGAAAGTGGAACTATTATTTTACTTGAGTTTTGCATAAACATTTGTTTGTCTTGACTCTGAAATGCATGTTGAAGTTAAATCTTGTACCCTTGCAATCTTATTCCCTTGACCCTAGTTATACCCTTGGTCATTTGTCTTGACTGTGAAATGCATGTTGAAGTTAAATCTTGTACCCTTGCAATCTTATTCCCTTGACCCTAGTTATACCCTTGGTCATTTGTTTGTCTTGACTGTGAAATGCATGTTGAAGTTAAATCTTGTACCCTTGCAATCTTATTCCCTTGACCCTAGTTATACCCTTGGTCATTTGTCTTGACTGTGAAATGCATGTTGAAGTTAAATCTTGTACCCTTGCAATCTTATTCCCTTGACCCTAGTTACACCCTTGGTCATTTGTTTGTCTTGACTGTGAAATGCATGTTGAAGTTAAATCTTGTACCCTTACAATCTTATTCCCTTGACCCTAGTTACACCCTTGGTCATTTGCTGTCCAGTTAAAAAGGTTGTCTCTGCTACCCAGCAATCGCATTTATCACCGTTCCTGTACAGTTCTAAGTTGAGGCCTGTAATGTTTTTAAAATCTAGCAGTGGATTCAATCATCATTTGTTTCTAAAGCTTTTCAGAATAATATTTAATGAATGTTTTTCAAAGTATTAGTTAAAGATTTAGATTCGAATCGATATCAATAGCCAGCACTAAGAAAAAGAACCCATGCTTGACAGTGTATACAGATTTTCACTGCTATTTTAATTATTCTTATCGGCTTGTTAAACAGCAAGTTTAATCTTTGGGTGATCTCCTGCTTCCAGTCAGATGACATGAGTAGTCAGATAAAGGCTGCAGCAAAAATTATATTTGAGAGTATGTATATTGTTTATAGAAGCAACAAAAATAATTTGTATATGTGTTTTGTCGTTTTTCCCCATATACTGTAGGAGATTGTGTTACTTGTTAAAGTGAACATTACTGAACCAAACGAACGCTTTCCTAATTAGCTGTCTTCTTTCATGATGGTAAACACACACTGAATATATTTAATCACTTACGTCATGTGACTGATACCACGACAAGGAAAGTTCTATTTCAAAATTAGCACGAGTATTATTGTTCAATGTATCAAATGAATAACAGCTGTCGGAAAGCTAGCATTTTAAATCAGCAAAAGAACACTCGTCATTCTCAAAAGCCACACACTTTGTGCTTATAGTCAATTGTTACGACTGAAAGCCACACACTTTGTGCTTATAGTCAATTGTTACGACTGAAAGCCACACACTTTGTGCTTATAGTCAATTGTTACGACTGAAAGCCACACACTTTGTGCTTATAGTCAATTGTTACGACTGAAAGCCACACACTTTGTGCTTATAGTCAATGGTATTACGACTGAAAGACACAAACTTTGTGCTTATAGTCAATGGCATTACGACTGAAAGCCACAAACTTTGTGCTTATAGTCAATGGCATTACGACTGAAAGCCACAAACTTTGTGCTTATAGTCAATGGCATTACGACTGAAAAAAAGGTGCACACATTTCAAAGGATTTAAATCGTAAGTAAACAATACATATAGTCATAATCACAAGCGAGTATTAATTAACGGGACGCCTACCTGTAGTATGAATTAACGAGACGCCTACCTGTATTATGAATTAACGAGACGCCTACCTGTAGTATGAATTAACGAGACGCCTACCTGTATTATGAATTAACGAGACGCTAATCTGTATTATGAATTAACGAGAAGCCTACCTGTATTATGAATTAACGAGACGCTAACCTGTATTATGAATTAACGAGACGCCTACCTGTATTATAAATTAACGAGACGCTAATCTGTATTATGAATTAATCAGAGGCTAATCTGTAGTATGAATTAACGAGACGCTAACCTGTATTATGAATTAACGAGACGCCTACCTGTATTATGAATTAACGAGACGCTAATCTATATTATGAATTAATCAGACGCTAATCTGTAGTATGAATTAACGAGACGCTAACCTGTATTATAAATTAACGAGCAGTATAGCCATGCAGACCCGTTTTGTATTCTCCAACTTCCAAAGTGATGCTGGTTTCTTCCCAGGCCTGAACAGGATAGTTTTTCTTTGCCAAATCGCAAAATCCGAAAGGTCAACTCGATATAATAGCCAGAGGTCAAATCACCGCCAACTCAGTGTAATAGCCAGAGGTCAAATCACCGCCAACTCAGTATAATAGCCATAGGTCAAACCACTTCCAACTCAGTACAATAGCCAGAGGTCAAATCATTTCCAACTCAGTACAATAACCAGAGGTCAAATAACCGCCAACTTAGTACAATAGCCAGACGTCAAATCACCACCAACTCAGTAAATAGCCAGCGATCAAATCACTGCCAACTCAGTACAATAGCCAAGGGTTACTTCCAAATTACTTACAACTCATTACAATAGCCAGAGGTCAAATTACTTCCAGCTCAGCACAATAGCCAGAGGTCAAATTGACACGACTGCAGTCCTATACTGCCTAAGACTGAGCATTTAGAACAATAGCTTACTGTGACTTGTACTGCACAGGGAAGCTTATCCTCAGGAGGCCCTAGTAGGCCTGCTTTCTTGTACTGCACAGGGAAGCTTATCCTCAGGAGGCCCTAGTAGGCCTGCTTTCTTGGAGAGTTTTATTCGTTTTCAGAGAAACAACCATAGCTAAAACAAGCAGTGACTGTCAAAATGATTTTTTTTATTTTTTTATTCTAGCATCGTAACTAGAAATTAAATTAATCTCATTTAAGAACATTTTTTCCTGAACAGAGAGATGTGTGAACGTGTGCCATTGTTCATGTGCGATTGTTTGTGTGCGCTTGCTAAGTTGCGATTGTTTGTGTGTGATTGTCTGTGTGCGCTTGCTAAGTTGCGATTGTTTGTGTGTGTGTATCTTTATATTTGTATGTCTAGGCCTATGTAATACAGACAGACATAATGTCTACTCAGATATAATGTCTCTTCTAAAAGCCTATGTAATACAGACAGACATAATGTCTACTCAGATATAATGTCTCCTCTTCTAAAGGCCTATGTAATAAAGACAGACATAATGTCTACTCAGATATAATGTCTCCTCTTCTAAAGGCCTATGTAATACAGACAGACATAATGTCTACTCAGATATAATGTCTCTTCTAAAGGCCTATGTAATACAGACAGACATAATGTCTACTCAGATATAATGTCTCTTCTAAAGGCCTTGAAATTCAGTCTTTATGACGGGCACCACGATGTCTCCAATTAAAAATCACGACAATCACAATCACACACATCACAAAAATTTATATATATCACATTACACGCATCACACGTGTCACAAAAATACAAATTACATACTGAATATTGCACACATCAATCATACACACACAAACATGCAATCACACACAGAAACATTAACACATCACAGGCGTGATGCATTTCACATTACACATAGCACAAGCATGACACATATCACATCCATTATACACATTACGCACAGCACACGCGTTACATGCACCACACATTTACACACATCACGGAAATTACATACATCACGGACATTAAATACATTACGGACATTACACACATCACGGACAATACACACATCACGGAAATTACATACATCACGGACATTAAATACATCACGGAAATTACACACATCACGGACATATCACTGACAATACACACATCACTGTAATTACATACATCACAGACATTAAATATATCACTGGAAATACACACATCACAGACATTACATACATCACGGACACTACATACATCACGGACATTACATACATCACGGACATTAAATACATCACGGGCATTACATACATCACGGACATTACATACATCACGGACATTAAATACATCCTGGGCATTACATATATCACGGACATTACATACATCATGGGCATTGCATACATCTCGGACATTAAATACATCACGAACATTACATACATCAGACATTAAATACATCACGGACATTACATACATCACGGACATTATACACATCACTGAAATTACATACATCACAGACAATAAATATATCACTGACAATACACATATCACGGACATACATACATCTATATACGATCAACTAGTGACTGCACACAAAAATAAATCATTAAAATAATATAATCAATAAAATGCAATCACATAATTCAAGCACAGGAATACACCAATAAAAGAAACTGCAACCGTAAAGTAATCCACCCAATATTTATACAAACAAGCATACGAAAATCTTGTGCAAACACAGACAAATCTTTCTGACGGGGGTGGGGGGGGGGATGTAACATTGAGAACATCAGTCAAAGAGAAAAATATAGAGCAGACGAAAATAAAACATCAGCGAAAATCAATCAAATACACAACTGTATAAACATGCGTTGTTTTCCCCCTTCCCCTATCTCCACAAAACTCATGAAATTACAGTTCTCTTTACTCACTTCTCTCTTTACTCACTGTTAACTAATTTCTCACTTTACTCACTTCTAACTCACTTTTAACTCAGTTCTATCTTTTACTCACTTCTAACTCAATCTTAAATCAGTTCTCTCTTCACTATCTTCTAACTCATTCTTTCTTTACTCACTTTTAACTCACTTTTCTCTTTATTCACTTCTCTCTTTTAACTCGCTTCTCTTCTAACTCATTTCTCTATTTACTCATCTTTCTTTACTCAATTCTCTCTTTACTCATCTTTTTTTTTACTCACTAATAGTGGGTGGATCAGGGCTCGTTAAATATAAATAAAAATGGGATTTTTATTACTCCTATTGTAAGAAGCTTCCACGTGCAGAAACATTATGCGACAGTAAAACTTCTATCTTATTATTGTGTAAAGAGTAGAGTTTTACAACACATTATATTCCGCCAAGTGAGAGACATGTTGGTCTTGTGGGAGAATTATTAATAACTATAAATTAAGATTCTTGATCACTTAGTATGTCTGTCTATCTGTCTGTCTGTCTGTCTGTCTGTAAGTAACAAAATCCACACCGATCGTCAGTGTCCTATACTGAAGAAACTAAATGTCTACAATAATCACCACTTTATTGGAGGTGAGGACACATTAATTGTCAGTTGGCCAAATCTAGAGTAAAACTAAATGTCTACAATAATCACCACTTTATTGGAGGTGAGGACACATTAATTGTCAGTTGGCCAAATCTAGAGTAAAACTAAATGTCTACAATAATCAACACTTTATTGGAGGTGAGGACACATTAATTGTCAGTTGGCCAAATCTAGAGTAAAACTAAATGTCTACAATAATCACCACTTTATTGGAGGTGAGGACACATTAATTGTCAGTTGGCCAAATCTAGAGTAAAACTAAATGTCTACAATAATCACCACTTTATTGGAGGTGAGGACACATTAATTGTCAGTTGGCCAAATCTAGAGTAAAACTAAATGTCTACAATAATCAACACTTTATTGGAGGTGAGGACACATTAATTGTCAGTTGGCCAAATCTAGAGTAAAACTAAATGTCTACAATAATCAACACTTTATTGGAGGTGAGGACACATTAATTGTCAGTTGGCCAAATCTAGAGTAAAACTAAATGTCTACAATAATCACCACTTTATTGGAGGTGAGGACACATTAATTGTCAGTTGGCCAAATCTAGAGTAAAACTAAATGTCTACAATAATCACCACTTTATTGGAGGTGAGGACACATTAATTGTCAGTTGGCCAAATCTAGAGTAAAACTAAATGTCTACAATAATCACCACTTTATTGGAGGTGAGGACACATTAATTGTCAGTTGGCCAAATCTAGAGTAAAACTAAATGTCTACAATAATCACCACTTTATTGGAGGTGAGGACACATTAATTGTCAGTTGGCCAAATCTAGAGTAAAACTAAATGTCTACAATAATCAACACTTTATTGGAGGTGAGGACACATTAATTGTCAGTTGGCCAAATCTAGAGTAAAACTAAATGTCTACAATAATAAACACTTTATTGGAGGTGAGGACACATTAATTGTCAGTTGGCCAAATCTAGAGTAAAACTAAATGTCTACAATAATAAACACTTTATTGGAGGTGAGGACACATTAATTGTCAGTTGGCCAAATCTAGAGTAAAACTAAATGTCTACAATAATCAACACTTTATTGGAGGTGAGGACACATTAATTGTCAGTTGGCCAAATCTAGAGTAAAACTAAATGTCTACAATAATCACCACTTTATTGGAGGTGAGGACACATTAATTGTCAGTTGGCCAAATCTAGAGTAAAACTAAATGTCTACAATAATCACCACTTTATTGGAGGTGAGGACACATTAATTGTCAGTTGGCCAAATCTAGAGTAAAACTAAATGTCTACAATAATCAACACTTTATTGGAGGTGAGGACACATTAATTGTCAGTTGGCCAAATCTAGAGTAAAACTAAATGTCTACAATAATCACCACTTTATTGGAGGTGAGGACACATTAATTGTCAGTTGGCCAAATCTAGAGTAAAACTAAATGTCTACAATAATCACCACTTTATTGGAGGTGAGGACACATTAATTGTCAGTTGACCAAATCTAGAGTAAAACTAAATGTCGTCTACAATAATCAACACTTTATTGGAGGTGAGGACACATTAATTGTCAGTTGGCCAAATCTAGAGTAAAACTAAATGTCTACAATAATCACCACTTTATTGGAGGTGAGGACACATTAATTGTCAGTTGGCCAAATCTAGAGTAAAACTAAATGTCTACAATAATCAACACTTTATTGGAGGTGAGGACACATTAATTGTCAGTTGGCCAAATCTAGAGTAAAACTAAATGTCTACAATAATCAACACTTTATTGGAGGTGAGGACACATTAATTGTCAGTTGGCCAAATCTAGAGTAAAACTAAATGTCTACAATAATCACCACTTTATTGGAGGTGAGGACACATTAATTGTCAGTTGGCCAAATCTAGAGTAAAACTAAATGTCTACAATAATCAACACTTTATTGGAGGTGAGGACACATTAATTGTCAGTTGGCCAAATCTAGAGTAAAACTAAATGTCTACAATAATAAACACTTTATTGGAGGTGAGGACACATTAATTGTCAGTTGGCCAAATCTAGAGTAAAACTAAATGTCTACAATAATCAACACTTTATTGGAGGTGAGGACACATTAATTGTCAGTTGGCCAAATCTAGAGTAAAACTAAATGTCTACAATAATCAACACTTTATTGGAGGTGAGGACACATTAATTGTCAGTTGGCCAAATCTAGAGTAAAACTAAATGTCTACAATAATCACCACTTTATTGGAGGTGAGGACACATTAATTGTCAGTTGGCCAAATCTAGAGTAAAACTAAATGTCTACAATAATCAACACTTTATTGGAGGTGAGGACACATTAATTGTCAGTTGGCCAAATCTAGAGTAAAACTAAATGTCTACAATAATCAACACTTTATTGGAGGTGAGGACACATTAATTGTCAGTTGGCCAAATCTAGAGTAAAACTAAATGTCTACAATAATCACCACTTTATTGGAGGTGAGGACACATTAATTGTCAGTTGGCCAAATCTAGAGTAAAACTAAATGTCTACAATAATCACCACTTTATTGGAGGTGAGGACACATTAATTGTCAGTTGGCCAAATCTAGAGTAAAACTAAATGTCTACAATAATAAACACTTTATTGGAGGTGAGGACACATTAATTGTCAGTTGGCCAAATCTAGAGTAAAACTAAATGTCTACAATAATCACCACTTTATTGGAGGTGAGGACACATTAATTGTCAGTTGGCCAAATCTAGAGTAAAACTAAATGTCTACAATAATCAACACTTTATTGGAGGTGAGGACACATTAATTGTCAGTTGGCCAAATCTAGAGTAAAACTAAATGTCTACAATAATCACCACTTTATTGGAGGTGAGGACACATTAATTGTCAGTTGGCCAAATCTAGAGTAAAACTAAATGTCTACAATAATCACCACTTTATTGGAGGTGAGGACACATTAATTGTCAGTTGGCCAAATCTAGAGTAAAACTAAATGTCTACAATAATCACCACTTTATTGGAGGTGAGGACACATTAATTGTCAGTTGGCCAAATCTAGAGTAAAACTAAATGTCTACAATAATCACCACTTTATTGGAGGTGAGGACACATTAATTGTCAGTTGGCCAAATCTAGAGTAAAACTAAATGTCTACAATAATCAACACTTTATTGGAGGTGAGGACACATTAATTGTCAGTTGGCCAAATCTAGAGTAAAACTAAATGTCTACAATAATAAACACTTTATTGGAGGTGAGGACACATTAATTGTCAGTTGGCCAAATCTAGAGTAAAACTAAATGTCTACAATAATCAACACTTTATTGGAGGTGAGGACACATTAATTGTCAGTTGGCCAAATCTAGAGTAAAACTAAATGTCTACAATAATCAACACTTTATTGGAGGTGAGGACACATTAATTGTCAGTTGGCCAAATCTAGAGTAAAACTAAATGTCTACAATAATCACCACTTTATTGGAGGTGAGGACACATTAATTGTCAGTTGGCCAAATCTAGAGTAAAACTAAATGTCTACAATAATCACCACTTTATTGGAGGTGAGGACACATTAATTGTCAGTTGGCCAAATCTAGAGTAAAACTAAATGTCTACAATAATCAACACTTTATTGGAGGTGAGGACACATTAATTGTCAGTTGGCCAAATCTAGAGTAAAACTAAATGTCTACAATAATCACCACTTTATTGGAGGTGAGGACACATTAATTGTCAGTTGGCCAAATCTAGAGTAAAACTAAATGTCTACAATAATCACCACTTTATTGGAGGTGAGGACACATTAATTGTCAGTTGACCAAATCTAGAGTAAAACTAAATGTCGTCTACAATAATCAACACTTTATTGGAGGTGAGGACACATTAATTGTCAGTTGGCCAAATCTAGAGTAAAACTAAATGTCTACAATAATCACCACTTTATTGGAGGTGAGGACACATTAATTGTCAGTTGGCCAAATCTAGAGTAAAACTAAATGTCTACAATAATCAACACTTTATTGGAGGTGAGGACACATTAATTGTCAGTTGGCCAAATCTAGAGTAAAACTAAATGTCTACAATAATCAACACTTTATTGGAGGTGAGGACACATTAATTGTCAGTTGGCCAAATCTAGAGTAAAACTAAATGTCTACAATAATCACCACTTTATTGGAGGTGAGGACACATTAATTGTCAGTTGGCCAAATCTAGAGTAAAACTAAATGTCTACAATAATCAACACTTTATTGGAGGTGAGGACACATTAATTGTCAGTTGGCCAAATCTAGAGTAAAACTAAATGTCTACAATAATCACCACTTTATTGGAGGTGAGGACACATTAATTGTCAGTTGGCCAAATCTAGAGTAAAACTAAATGTCTACAATAATCACCACTTTATTGGAGGTGAGGACACATTAATTGTCAGTTGGCCAAATCTAGAGTAAAACTAAATGTCTACAATAATCAACACTTTATTGGAGGTGAGGACACATTAATTGTCAGTTGGCCAAATCTAGAGTAAAACTAAATGTCTACAATAATCAACACTTTATTGGAGGTGAGGACACATTAATTGTCAGTTGGCCAAATCTAGAGTAAAACTAAATGTCTACAATAATCACCACTTTATTGGAGGTGAGGACACATTAATTGTCAGTTGGCCAAATCTAGAGTAAAACTAAATGTCTACAATAATCACCACTTTATTGGAGGTGAGGACACATTAATTGTCAGTTGGCCAAATCTAGAGTAAAACTAAATGTCTACAATAATAAACACTTTATTGGAGGTGAGGACACATTAATTGTCAGTTGGCCAAATCTAGAGTAAAACTAAATGTCTACAATAATCACCACTTTATTGGAGGTGAGGACACATTAATTGTCAGTTGGCCAAATCTAGAGTAAAACTAAATGTCTACAATAATCACCACTTTATTGGAGGTGAGGACACATTAATTGTCAGTTGGCCAAATCTAGAGTAAAACTAAATGTCTACAATAATCACCACTTTATTGGAGGTGAGGACACATTAATTGTCAGTTGGCCAAATCTAGAGTAAAACTAAATGTCTACAATAATAAACACTTTATTGGAGGTGAGGACACATTAATTGTCAGTTGGCCAAATCTAGAGTAAAACTAAATGTCTACAATAATCACCACTTTATTGGAGGTGAGGACACATTAATTGTCAGTTGGCCAAATCTAGAGTAAAACTAAATGTCTACAATAATCACCACTTTATTGGAGGTGAGGACACATTAATTGTCAGTTGGCCAAATCTAGAGTAAAACTAAATGTCTACAATAATCACCACTTTATTGGAGGTGAGGACACATTAATTGTCAGTTGGCCAAATCTAGAGTAAAACTAAATGTCTACAATAATCAACACTTTATTGGAGGTGAGGACACATTAATTGTCAGTTGGCCAAATCTAGAGTAAAACTAAATGTCTACAATAATAAACACTTTATTGGAGGTGAGGACACATTAATTGTCAGTTGGCCAAATCTAGAGTAAAACTAAATGTCTACAATAATCACCACTTTATTGGAGGTGAGGACACATTAATTGTCAGTTGGCCAAATCTAGAGTAAAACTAAATGTCTACAATAATCACCACTTTATTGGAGGTGAGGACACATTAATTGTCAGTTGGCCAAATCTAGAGTAAAACTAAATGTCTACAATAATCACCACTTTATTGGAGGTGAGGACACATTAATTGTCAGTTGGCCAAATCTAGAGTAAAACTAAATGTCTACAATAATCAACACTTTATTGGAGGTGAGGACACATTAATTGTCAGTTGGCCAAATCTAGAGTAAAACTAAATGTCTACAATAATCACCACTTTATTGGAGGTGAGGACACATTAATTGTCAGTTGGCCAAATCTAGAGTAAAACTAAATGTCTACAATAATCAACACTTTATTGGAGGTGAGGACACATTAATTGTCAGTTGGCCAAATCTAGAGTAAAACTAAATGTCTACAATAATCAACACTTTATTGGAGGTGAGGACACATTAATTGTCAGTTGGCCAAATCTAGAGTAAAACTAAATGTCTACAATAATCACCACTTTATTGGAGGTGAGGACACATTAATTGTCAGTTGGCCAAATCTAGAGTAAAACTAAATGTCTACAATAATCAACACTTTATTGGAGGTGAGGACACATTAATTGTCAGTTGGCCAAATCTAGAGTAAAACTAAATGTCTACAATAATCAACACTTTATTGGAGGTGAGGACACATTAATTGTCAGTTGGCCAAATCTAGAGTAAAACTAAATGTCTACAATAATCACCACTTTATTGGAGGTGAGGACACATTAATTGTCAGTTGGCCAAATCTAGAGTAAAACTAAATGTCTACAATAATCACCACTTTATTGGAGGTGAGGACACATTAATTGTCAGTTGGCCAAATCTAGAGTAAAACTAAATGTCTACAATAATCACCACTTTATTGGAGGTGAGGACACATTAATTGTCAGTTGGCCAAATCTAGAGTAAAACTAAATGTCTACAATAATCAACACTTTATTGGAGGTGAGGACACATTAATTGTCAGTTGGCCAAATCTAGAGTAAAACTAAATGTCTACAATAATCAACACTTTATTGGAGGTGAGGACACATTAATTGTCAGTTGGCCAAATCTAGAGTAAAACTAAATGTCTACAATAATCAACACTTTATTGGAGGTGAGGACACATTAATTGTCAGTTGGCCAAATCTAGAGTAAAACTAAATGTCTACAATAATCAACACTTTATTGGAGGTGAGGACACATTAATTGTCAGTTGGCCAAATCTAGAGTAAAACTAAATGTCTACAATAATCACCACTTTATTGGAGGTGAGGACACATTAATTGTCAGTTGGCCAAATCTAGAGTAAAACTAAATGTCTACAATAATCACCACTTTATTGGAGGTGAGGACACATTAATTGTCAGTTGGCCAAATCTAGAGTAAAACTAAATGTCTACAATAATCAACACTTTATTGGAGGTGAGGACACATTAATTGTCAGTTGGCCAAATCTAGAGTAAAACTAAATGTCTACAATAATCACCACTTTATTGGAGGTGAGGACACATTAATTGTCAGTTGGCCAAATCTAGAGTAAAACTAAATGTCTACAATAATCAACACTTTATTGGAGGTGAGGACACATTAATTGTCAGTTGGCCAAATCTAGAGTAAAACTAAATGTCTACAATAATCACCACTTTATTGGAGGTGAGGACACATTAATTGTCAGTTGGCCAAATCTAGAGTAAAACTAAATGTCTACAATAATCAACACTTTATTGGAGGTGAGGACACATTAATTGTCAGTTGGCCAAATCTAGAGTAAAACTAAATGTCTACAATAATCAACACTTTATTGGAGGTGAGGACACATTAATTGTCAGTTGGCCAAATCTAGAGTAAAACTAAATGTCTACAATAATCAACACTTTATTGGAGGTGAGGACACATTAATTGTCAGTTGGCCAAATCTAGAGTAAAACTAAATGTCTACAATAATCAACACTTTATTGGAGGTGAGGACACATTAATTGTCAGTTGGCCAAATCTAGAGTAAAACTAAATGTCTACAATAATCAACACTTTATTGGAGGTGAGGACACATTAATTGTCAGTTGGCCAAATCTAGAGTAAAACTAAATGTCTACAATAATCACCACTTTATTGGAGGTGAGGACACATTAATTGTCAGTTGGCCAAATCTAGAGTAAAACTAAATGTCTACAATAATCACCACTTTATTGGAGGTGAGGACACATTAATTGTCAGTTGGCCAAATCTAGAGTAAAACTAAATGTCTACAATAATCAACACTTTATTGGAGGTGAGGACACATTAATTGTCAGTTGGCCAAATCTAGAGTAAAACTAAATGTCTACAATAATCAACACTTTATTTGAGGTGAGGACACATTAATTGTCAGTTGGCCAAATCTAGAGTAAAACTAAATGTCTACAATAATCACCACTTTATTGGAGGTGAGGACACATTAATTGTCAGTTGGCCAAATCTAGAGTAAAACTAAATGTCTACAATAATCAACACTTTATTGGAGGTGAGGACACATTAATTGTCAGTTGGCCAAATCTAGAGTAAAACTAAATGTCTACAATAATAAACACTTTATTGGAGGTGAGGACACATTAATTGTCAGTTGGCCAAATCTAGAGTAAAACTAAATGTCTACAATAATCATCACTTTATTTGAGGTGAGGACACATTAATTGTCAGTTGGCCAAAGAGTAAAACTTAATGGCATTTTCTTGTTCTAGAGCCCACACTCATTGATGGGGAGAGAAATCTGTCCAGTCGATGTACGAAAGATAAAGCTACACTCATTGATGGAGAAATAAATCTGTCCAGTAGATGTCGAGAGATAAAGCTATACTCATTGATGGAGAGAGAGAGATGTGTCTAGTAGATGTCCGAAAGATAAAACAACTCTTTGATGATGAAGAGAGAGAGAGAGAGAAAGAGATCTGTTCAGTAGATGTCCGAGAGAAAAACTACACTAATTGATGGAGAGAGAAATCTGTCCAGCAGACGTTGAGAGATAAAGCTACACTCACCAACACTCACTGGACTATAGTGCCTTAACGTCCAAAACTCACTGGACTATAGTGCCTTAACGTCCAAAACTCACTGGACTGTAGTGCCTTAACGTCCAAGACTCACTGGACTGTAATGCCTTAACGTCCAAAACTCACTGGACTGTAGTGCTTAACGTCCAAAACTCACTGGACTGTAGTGCTTAACGTCCAAAACTCACTGGACTGTAGTGCCTTAACGTCCAAAACTCACTGGACTATAGTTCCTTAACGTCCAAAACTCACTGGACTGTAGTGCCTTAACGTCCAAAACTCACTGGACTGTAGTGCCTTAACGTCCAAAACCCACTGGACTGTAGTGCCTTAACGTCCAAAACTCACTGGACTGTAGTGCCTTAACGTCCAAAACTATCGACAGAAGAACGAAGCTCTGTCCATAGGACGCACTTTAGAACTAAAGGGTCCAAAACTCTCGACAGAAGGACGAAGCTCTGTCCATAGGACGCACTTTAGAACTAAAGGGTCCAAGAAAACTTTCACAACATTGACAATTGTGGAATATTTTAATTAATTTCCAAATTTTAAATTTATAGAGCACGTGATGTTCTGTTTACATATAAATTGAATTGTTTATCCTTGACATTGGTCATAATCACATCAAGTAATTGATAACATTCTCATCAAAAGTCCATTTCCATAATTATAATAGTTTTTTTTTTAATTGTACAGTCGTTTCTTAAATCACTAGTGACTAGTCATTTGCAATCTTATTCACTTCTTTTATTAATTTGTTTATATTTATAATTATGTGTTTACAGAGAGTAGATAAATCGGTACATCCGGCTCATAATTCATTAGTCAGTTTATAATTATGTGTTTACAGAGAGTAGATAAATACGGAATATGTAAATCAGTTTAATATTGCTTGCGCTGACAGAACAGACAAATCAGTTCGCCTGTTTCATAATTCGTTGTCAGTTTATATTTACATCTGTACAGATGCTGACACAATTCACTAATCGGTACAAATAGGTCACAATTCATTTGTCGATTTATGCAATTGGGTATACTTCGTTAGTTTATTCGGTATTAATGTTGTCTTTTGTCAGTTTAGAACAAATCAGTAAAGAGGTCTGTAATGTTGTCATAATTATTTGTCAGTTTACAACTCAGTATATGGGCCTGTAACAGTGAAGCACGGTCTGTTCACTAGTATGCCTGTTATATTATTTTATACAATGCGGTACTTTATTCTTTTTTCCAAAATGTCTAGTATGATACGTGATTTATTTTATATAATACGGTACTTTATTCTTTTTTCCCCAAAATGTCTAGTATGATACGTCATTTATTTTATATAATGCGGTATTTTATTCTTTTTTCCAAAATGTCTAGTATGATGTCATTTATTTGATACAAGTTATTTTATTCTTTCTTAGAAAATGTCTTAGTATGGTAAGTTATTTATTTGATACAACACGGTACTTTATTTTTTTTCAAAATAACCTAGTATATGTCATTTATTTGATGCGGCACAATACTTTATTCTTTTTCTAAAACATTATTGTATATTATGTTGTTTATTTGATACAACACAGTACTTAATTCCTGTTTTCAAAAAGTACTAGTATGTTGTTTATTTGATACAACACGGTACTTAATTCCTGTTTTCAAAAAGTACTAGTATGTTGTTTTGAGTTTGTTTTTTAATAGACCTTTCGTGAATATTTTGCAAATTATTTTAGCTCTTTCGACATGTTTGCAATGGCAACAAAGGGAGACTATAATGCAGGCAACATGACGGACATTAATCACTCGTTCATTAGTAAATCCCTAAGGACGCCACGCTTTGCACTTGCGTTAAATCCGATATTGCAGCCATCTGGCCGTGTGTTCAGCACTTTGCCGCCAGAAGGCGCTTTCAGTCTACTGTGTCTGGCCCGCCTGGGGACCCTCGCTCACAGTGAGAACGATCAGCTCCGGGCCACCTGGGACCCCATCGTTCTCCATTTCAGACGAACAGATTTGTCGTCTGCGTCACACTCAACAGGGTGGAGTGATAACTCGGCTAATTGATTAATTAATTTGTTTTTACGTAGTTGTGCATGTTTTGGGACGGCAAGAAGGGAACGCCTGATTTTCATGTCAGTGACGATATCAAAGGTCGACAACAACGCTTTGTATGCAAAGTATGTAAATGCAAAGCTGTCTTAAAACCATAATAGACCCACGGGCAAAGCAGTGCACTGAGGACCCTAATTATACAATCACGGGAATAAAAATTGATTGCAGGTCACAACATACATACAGTAGCACGGGGCCCGGACAAATACCCAGCGTGCCTATGCGTTAAGACGACACTGTGTAAATGGTCAGCAACACTACAACACACGGTTACTGCGTTTATTACCTGTCAGCAACACTACAACACACGTTACTGCATTTATTACCTGTCAACAACACTACAACACACGTTACTGCATTTATTACCTGTCAACAACACTACAACACACGTTACTGCATTTATTACCTGTCAACAACACTACAACACACGTTACTGCATTTATTACCTGTCAACAACACTACAACACACGTTACTGTGTTTATTATCTGTCAGCAACACTACAACACACGGTTACTGCGTTTATTACCTGTCAGCAACATTACAACACACGTTACTGCATTTATTACCTGTCAGCAACACTACAACACACGTTACTGCATTTATTATCTGTCAACAACACTACAACACACGTTACTGCGTTTATTATCTGTCAGCAACACTACAACACACGTTACTACATTTATTACCTGTCAAAAAACACTACAACACACATTACTGTAGTGATTACCTGTCAACAATACTACAACACAGAACACTGTAGTGATTACCTGTCAACATTACTACAACACACGTTATTGTAGTGATTACCTGTCAACAATACTACAACACAGAACACTGTAGTGATTACTGTCAACAATACTACAACACAGAACACTGTAGTGATTACTGTCAACAATACTACAACACACGTTATTGTAGTGATTACCTGTCAACAATACTACAACACAGAACACTGTAGTGATTACCTGTCAACAATACTACAACACACGTTATTGTAGTGATTACCTGTCAACAATACTACAACACAGAACACTGTAGTGATTACCTGTCAACAATACTACAACACACGTTATTGTAGTGATTACCTGTCAACAATACTACAACACACGTTATTGTAGTGATTACCTGTCAACAATACTACAACACATGTTATTGTAGTGATTACCTGTCAACAATACTACAACACAGAACACTATAGTGATTACCTGTCAACAATACTACAACAGATGTTAATGTAGTGATTATTGTCAACAATACTACAACACTCGTTACTGTACTGATTACCTGTGCTTACCTGTAAAAAATAGTACAAAACACGTGACTGTAGTAATTTCGTTTCCGTTCAACTTTTAAAAAGATGATGTGAAGTGTTCAAACCTCAATGTTGCTGAAATTTCATGCTGAGGGTGTTAGTTTATTAATATTATTACTAGTCAGATAAATTCTGTTCCCATTAAAGCTGATGGTGTTAGTTTATTAATATTATTACTAGTCAGATAAATTCTGTTCTCATTAAAGCTGAGGGTGTTAGTTTATTAATATTATTACTAGTCAGAGAAATTCTGTTCCCATTAAGCTGAGGGTTTTATTTAACTAATTATAATTACTAGTCAGGGAAATTCTGTCCCATCAAACAGTTAATCTGAAAATCAAATTTTATCCATTTCACAATCCCAAAATGTGTCTTAATTGTACCATAAAACAATTTCACAAGACCAAAATGTGTCTTAACTGTTCCATAAAACAATTTCACAAGACCAAAATGTGTTTTAATTGCACCATAAAACAATTTAACAAGTCCTAAATTGTACCATTAAAATATTCATAAAACCGAAAATGTACCTAAATTGTACAATAAAATAATTTGAAAGACATAAATTGTGCCTAAATTGTATCACAGAACAATTTCAAAGACTTAAATTGTGCTTAAATTGTACCATAAAACAATTTCAAAGACATAAATTGTGCCTAAATTGTGCGACAGAACGATTTCAAAGACATAAAATATACAAAAAATTCATAAGACCGGAAATGTACAATTGCACTTCTCAATTTTAATTTGTAAATCCACGCTAAAGATTGGCTCTGCATTTCCTTGGTTAATTAGTTCGACATCTGACGTGCTAATTAGTTCAGACCATGACCGTTTTAATTACTTCAGTACATGACGTACTTAGTTCTGCACCTGGACGTGTTAATTAGTTCAGCAGCTGACTGTTTTAATTGGTTCGACCCTGACGTGATAATTAGTTCAGACCAAGATCGTGTTCATTACTTTGGTACCTGTCAATTAGTTCAGTAGCTGGCCGTGTTAATTAGTTCAACACCTGACTGTTTTAATTGGTTCGACACCTGACGTGATAATTAGTTCAGACCAGGATTTGACTGTGTTAATTAGTTCGACACCAGGACTAGTCATCACATTTCAGACAAAATATATTCATAGTTAATAGATCAAAAACAAGAACTAGAACTTATTTTTGAATAATTGGCAGAAGTTCAATACGATTGATGTGTTAGAAGGACATCGTCTATGGGATTGATGTATTATAAGGACGTTATTCTATAGGATTGATGTATTATAAGGACGTTATTCTATAGGATTGATGTATTATAAGGACGTTATTCTATAGGATTGATGTATTATAAGGACGTTATTCTATAGGATTGTTGTATTATAAGGACGTTATTCTATAGGATTGATGTATTATAAGGACGTTATTCTATAGGATTGATGTATTATAAGGACGTTATTCTATAGGATTGATGTATTATAAGGACGTTATTCTATAGGATTGATGTATTATAAGGACGTTATTCTATAGGATTGATGTATTATAAGGACGTTATTCTATAGGATTGTTGTATTATAAGGACGTTATTCTATAGGATTGATGTATTATAAGGACGTTATTCTATAGGATTGATGTATTATAAGGACGTTATTCTATAGGATTGATGTATTATAGGGACGTCATTCTACAGGATTGATGTATTATAAGGACGTTATTCTATAGGATTGTTGTATTATAAGGACGTTATTCTATAGGATTGGTGTGTTATAAAGACGTTATTCTATAGGATTGATGTATTATAAGGACGTTATTCTATAGGATTGTTGTATTATAAGGACGTTATTCTATAGGATTGTTGTATTATAAGGACGTTATTCTATAGGATTGATGTATTATAAGGACGTTATTCTATAGGATTGTTGTATTATAAGGACGTTATTCTATAGGATTGGTGTGTTATAAGGACGTTATTCTATAGGATTGGTGTGTTATAAGGACGTTATTCTAAAAGATTGGTGTGTTATAAGGACGTTATTCTAAAAGATTGGTGTGTTATAAGGACGTTATTCTATAGGATTGGTGTATTATAAGGACGTTATTCTATAGGATTGGTGTGTTATAAGGACGTTATTCTATAGGATTTGTGTGTTATAAGGACGTTATTCTAAAAGATTGGTGTGTTATAAGGACGTTATTCTATAGGATTGTTGTATTATAAGGACGTTATTCTATAGGATTTGTGTGTTATAAGGACGTAATGCGAAATGACTCTCGACATTGGTGTATTATAATGAAGGGATTACTAAAGAGAGACATCCCTACCGCTGAGAATTCTAGAAGTTTGAAGAGATGTTCATGCCCTGAATTTTGAACAATGAATTTATATGTACTTACCTTTAACAATATCTACTATTTAAAGTACACTAATCAACTTTTGTAATATTTAATAAATGAATTGTGTTAGAAAACGATTTTTTAAAATTTAATTTAATTTGTGTAATTTAAAAACCTATTTTGGAAGAGAAATATTAATAAAAATTGGCTAATAATGTTACAAAAATATAATCTATTTATTTATAAGATCGGATTTTTTAAACTCGAATTAGCACTAAAACATGAACTGATAAAATAAACGGATGTCATTTTCGAATTTAGCAGTGCAAAATTATTCTAAATCAGCTGAAAAAAAATAGACAACTTACAAAATATTTTTTGTGACGCAGTGTTATAAACTAAAGTAAGATAATATGTTGTATTATAATTAATGAATGGCTTTTAAACAGGAAAGTAAGATGTTGTATTATAATTAAATGCTTTTTAATTAAAGTTAGAGAGTAAGTTGTATTATAATGAAGGGATTTCTAACTAAAAAGAGAGTATGTTTTATTATATTGAAGGGCTTTAAATTGTATTTTATATTATATAATGAATAGCTTTTTAACTAAAGTGAGATATTATGTGCTATTACAATGAAGATCTATGTAATTAAAATTATGTACATTTAGTATGTTGTATTATAATCAAGGGCTTTATCTCTCAATGGAGACATTATGTTGTGTTATTATCAAGGGCTTTATCTCTTAATGGAGACATTATGTTGTATTATTATCAAGGGCTTTATCTCTTAATGGAGACAGTATGCTGTATTATAATCAAGGGCTTTATCTCTTAATGGAGATAGTATGTTGTATTGCAATGAAGGACTTTTCCACTATAATTAGAGTATATTTTATAATAATGAAGGGCTTTTTAAAAATTATAATTAGATAGTATGTTTTATAATAATGATATTATTAAAAATAATAATTATCAGCAGTCCCATTAATTTATTACATGGGAAGACTATATTATACTGATATAATTTGAAATACTAACTAATGACAGTTATTAGTGCAATATAATTTGAAATATTACTAATGACAGTTATTAGTGCAATAAATTTGAAATACTAACTAATGGCAGTTATTAGTGCAATATAATTTGAAATACTAACTAATGACAGTTATTAGTGCAATATAATTAAGGATTTTGAAAACATTTTACATTTTGACTGCATAATGCACTATAATGATACACTTTGAAATATTTAAGAAAATGGAATTTGTATTGCAGAAGAAAATGATCGTAGCTTTTCAAAGTTGCATGCCCTTTTAATAATGTTTTCAAAGTTGTGTGCCCTTTTAATAATGTTTTCAAAGTTGTGTGCCCTTTTAATAATGTTTTCAAAGTTGTGTGCCCTTTTAATAATGTTTTCAAAGTTGTGTGCCCTTTTAATAATGTTTTCAAAGTTGTGTGCCCTGTTAATAATGTTTTCACAGTTGTGTGCCCTGTTAATAATGTTTTCAAAGTTGTGTGCCCTGTTAATAATGTTTTCAAAGTTGTGTGCCCTGTTAATAATGTTTTCAAAGTTGTGTGCTCTTTTGATGGTGGATTCAAAAATGTGTCATTTCAATAATGCATTCAAAATTGTGTGCTCTTCTTAAGAAAGGATTCATAAATTGTATACCCTTTTAATAAAGGAGTCATACAGTGTGTACCCTATTAATAAAGGATTCACGCGTTGTGTACCCTTTTGATAAAGGATTCAGACTTGTGTACCCTTTTCATAAAGCATTCAGAGTTGTGTTCCCATGTGATAAAAGATTCAGAGTTGTGTGCCCTTTTGATAAAGATTCAGAGTTGTATACCCCTGCGATAAAACAGTCGGAGCGTGGTGAGGCCTACAAGGGACAGATAAGATGAGACAAGCAGAATGTCTGGACAAACACTTCCTAGGCAAGACTGCAGAACGATAAATCAATTGCTCATAAATATATAAATAGGGTCTATCTATCTATCTAACCCTTAGTCCTGTCAACTATGAGATGTTATCCTCCCATCTTTTCCTCTGTCTTCCTTTCCTTCGCCCTCCTTGCACAGTACTTTGCATAATTGTCTTGGCAAACCCTGTTGATCGTGTGACATGCCCACACCATTTCATTTTGCGTTTTTTAACAATGGCCAATAGCTCTTCATAGTGCCCAATGGCTTGCCTAATTCTGTTTCCCATTTCAGCATTCGTAACATGATCTCTATATGAAATGCCAAGTAACCTTCGAAAGCATCTCATTTCAGTGGCTTGTATCCTCCTTTCGAAATCTACTGTGAGGGTCCATGACTCACAGGCATATAAAAACACATATACAACCAAGGAGTGAATCAGTCTGATCTTTGAGCTGACTGAGATGTTTCTGTCTTTCCAAAGTGTCTTCAGCCTTGCCATTGCTGTTATTGTTTTAGCAATCCTGGACAATATTTCAGGTTTTGATCTCTCGTCTGTCACGATGGCTCCTAAGTACTTGAATTTATTAACTATTTCCAATTTCTGATGATGTCATTGCCAATGCTACTGGTGTTGTTGGTCATCAATTTGGTCTTCTCTGCACAGCAGTAGCTGTCCTGTCCAGTTTTTCCACCAATTGAGCTAGTTCTTCCTCACTTCCTGCAAGGCCATCGATGTCATCAGCAAAGCGTAAGTTCGTTATTGTTCTGCCTCCAATACTGACAGTTCCTTCATGGTCTTCCAGAGCATCTGTGATTATTCTCTCAAGGAAGATGCTGAATAAGCGAAAGTAAGCAGCCTTGTCTGACTCCCACTGTTGTTCTGAACCAATCTCCTATTTGGCCGTTGAAGCAGACTGCGCTGGTGGTCTTGCTGTAAGGGCTTTCTTTTCTTTGATCAGGTTGGCATTGGTGATGTAAAGCTTCATGGTGGACCAAAGGGTTGCATGCCACACCCTGGTGAACGCCTTCTTAAAATCTACAAAGATATGATAAAGGTCTTGGTGCTGCTTGCGGCTTCAGTCTGTGTAATATGATCTTTAGCATGACTTTACTTGGGCTGCCTGTGGCTTCAGTCTGTGTAATATGATCTTTAGCATGACTTTGCTTGGGCTGCCTGTGGCTTCAGTCTGTGTAATATGATCTTTAGCATGACTTTGCTTGGGCTGCCTGTGGCTTCAGTCTGTGTAATATGATCTTTAGCAAGACTTTGCTTGGGCTGCCTGTGGCTTCAGTCTGTGTAATATGATCTTTAGCATGACTTTGCTTGGGCTGCCTGTGGCTTCAGTCTGTGTAATATGATCTTTAGCATGACTTTGCTTGGGTGGCATATAAGACTTATCGTACGATAGTTCTGACATTGCTGCAAAGCCATTGCCTTTTTGGGGGATCGTTATTACGAGTGACTGAGTCCATGGTGTTGGCCATGATCTGACTTTCATACTTTCATTACGTCAGCAAGTACACTGTTTGGTCAGCTTTTGACAAATCTGGACAGTACTCTTTCATTACGTCAGTAAGTACATTATAAAACGTACCTATTGTGCAATGGGTTACTTACTATAAGCTTACTTTAGTAAAATAAAGCACTTAGATATTTTTTTAAAAGATTAAGCATTCTTAAAAGTCATCTTTATTCTTACAATGTTTCAGTTTTAAACAAGAGTGGGTACAGCCCACAATCGTGAATGACTTGATCATTTTAGGAACCCCGGGAATGCTTTTCTTGTCCTGAGGTCAAACCCCGGAGTTGGTAAAGAGAGATAACTCCTGTGCCTTTGAAAACTGGCCCCTGTCACAAAGGCCATTCACTGTTGCATTGTAGCTCTATGGTATCCCAAATATAATTAAATTTACAATACTGTACAAACTGTATCCCAAATATAATTAAATTTACAATACTGTACAAACAAGAATAGAAAAGATCCGCAGATAATAATTATAATTATCAATGAAATGTATACATGTAAAGCGATACCCTTATGTTGTGGAATATTTTGCTCGTTCTACTTAACAATTCTTAAGAAAGATTTTGAAAAATTGTTTTCTTGAAAACCTCCACAACGACATACAGCTGACCCACCCTATGCAGCTGACCCACACTCCACATCGGCATGCAGCTGACCCACCCTCCACATCGGCATGCAGCTGACCCACCCTCCACATCGGCATACAGCTGACCCACCCTCCACATCGGCATGCAGCTGGACAACCCTCCGCCTCCGCCTATGCAACACCAAGACACCCTTCCTCTCCTGAATCCAGTGTGGAGAGGAAGTATCACAGGAAACAACCAAGACCGAGAAAAACCTCGGATAAAAAAAATCTGCTGCGGTTCCTGTGAGGAGAAAAAAACAAAATAAAAAAGCTGGCCTTAGATTAAATTCAAAATGAAAGCCAGGCAGGTAGTGGAAAGTGGAAAGCTGGGCAGGTGGTGTCTCACTGCAAATGTTAATTTCATAAGGCCATAACATTTTCTTTCATCCTACATTTCACTGCAGCCCACAAAGACCAATGACAAAATTGTGTATGTCAGCCATCGTTAAATGTCACAATTAATAAAGTATGTGCCCTTTACAATGCCCGTTCTTGATATAATTCCAAGGGACACAACTCTAACAGACTGTTGTATAATTTGATAGGCACGCTGACGGCAGTCCTGATGCAATTAAATGTGCGAATCTTCAAACGGACTTTGGGTTCGATTGTACTCTACAAAAGATAATTTTGAAAACACTCACTGTAGTTAATGTATTGCGAGCTAATTTCCAAATGCTATTAGTGTATGCAATAGGCAAATATCATTGTAACAAGTGAGGTACTACCATTGTAAATAATATGTAAATATCATTGTAACAAGTGAGGGTGTACTACCATTGTAAATAATATGTAAATATCATTGTAACAAGTGATGGTGTACTACCAGTGTAAATAATATGTAAATATTGTAACAAGTGAGGGTGTACTACCATTGTAAATAATATGTAAATATTGTAACAAGTGAGGGTGTACTACCATTGTAAATAATATGTAAATATTGTAACAAGTGAGGGTGTACTACCATTGTAAATAATATGTAAATATTGTAACAAGTGAGGGTGTACTACCAGTGTATGCAATATGTAAATAGTGTAACAAATGATGGTGTACTACCAATGTATGCAATATGTAAATAGTGTAACAAATGAGGGTATACTACCAGTGATTGCAATATGTAAATAGTGTAACAAATGATGGTGTACTACCAATGTATGCAATATGTAAATAGTGTAACAAATGAGGTGTACTACCAGTGTATGCAATATGTAAATAATGTAAAATGTGATGATGAGGGTGTACTACCAATGCATGTAATATTAGACCAAAGTTCTTGACATTGGGGTCCAAGGGCAATATTTGACCAAAGTTCTTGACATTGGGGTCCAAGGGCAATTTTAGACCAGACAAATTTCTTGACATTGGAGTCCAAGGGCAATTTTAGACCAGACAAATTTTAGGGCAATTTTAGATCAGACAAAGTTCTTGACATTGGGGTCCAAGGGCAATATTAGACCAGACAGAGTTCTTGACACAAGATTGCAAAGGAATTCAGGCAAAAATAAAATATAAGTAGTGCGAGCCAGGGCACGCGTGTTGCATGAGTACTGCAAAACAGAGATTCTGCAAATATGAGTACAACAAACACAACTAGCAACATTAATTCGACAAAACACCCAAGTAGCAACGTTAGTTCGACAAAACATCCAAGTAGCAACGTTATTTCGTCAAAACACCCAAGTAGCAACATTAATTCGACAAAACACCCAAGTAGCAACGTTAGTTCGACAAAACACCCAAGTAGCAACGTTAGTTCGACAAAACATCCAAGGAGCAACGTTAGTTCGACAAAACACACAAATAGCAACATTAGTTCGACAAACACAGAAGTAGCAAGTTTAATACGACAAACACACAAATAGCAACATTAGTACGACAAACACACAAATAGCAACATTAGTTCGACAAACACACAAATAGCAACATTAGTACGACAAACACACTAGTGGCAAGTTTAGTACGACAAAACATACATTGCAGCTTGAGTCCAATAAAACACAAGAGTTGAAACATTAGTCTTCACAGCCAAACACAAGCGTTCCGTTTTCAGTACACTATTAAAGCAAAACACTAGTGTGTCGCATTATTATGGCAAAACAACAGTATTATAACATAATTAATACTAAATAATGTAAATTTGCAATGAATACAACACAGTATCTAAGATTTGTAATGTAACTACATTATACCAAAACATTTGTTTTTTAGGAATCATACACTAAAATTTGTAATGTAACTACATTATACCCTAAAATCTGTAAAGTTATATCCTAAAATTTGTAATGTAACTATATCATACCAAAACATTTATATTGTAAGTATCATACACTAAGATTTGTGATGTAAGTAGATCTTACCTTAAGATTTGTAATGCAACTACATTATACCCTAAAATCTGTAATGTAACTACATTATAATTTGTAATGTAAGTAGATCTTACCTTCAGATCTGTAATGTAACTACATTATATAAGATTTGTAATGTAAGTACATCATGACCTAAGATTTGTAAGTATATCGTTCGTTATTTAAGATTTGTAATATAAGTACATGATAAACTAAGATTTGTAATGAAAGTAGACTGTACCCTAAAATTTTGAATGTAAGTGCATCATAGCCTAAGATTTGTCATCATTACTAAGATTTGTAATGTAATTACCTCATATTCTAAGATTTGTATTGTAACTATATCATAACCTAAGACGGATATCTAATGTAAAGAAATCTTAAGATTTGTGACACAAATACAACCTATCCTATGGTTTCTTTCTTTTTTTGTTGACTTCTTTTCTCACTATCTTATGGTTTATACCATGGCTATTTATAGAACAAACACCACCACCCTCTCTCTCTCTGGACGCCTATTACCCTGTAACCCTGTTACCTGTGTGTATCTCAAGACTAGGTGTGGAGAAAGGGAGAAAGGTTTTTAAATATTGGCAGGATGTTGGCATGATGTTGGCAGGACGTCGGCAGGAAGCAGGTCTCGATCGCGAAAGAAAGCGAACAAATCGATCAATGCTCCACTTACTCGCGTAGTTTAAATTATGCGTAACTGTTGCCTGGGTGATGTATAATGCTCGGAGAAAACAAATAGGTCGTTTTGCTAATCAATGGCTGAACTGTTGCCTGGGTGATGTATAATGCTCGGAGAAAACAAATAGGTCGTTTTGCTAATCAATGGCTGAACTGTTGCCTGGGTGATGTATAATGCTCGGAGAAAACAAATAGGTCGTTTTGCTAATCAATGGCTGAACTGTTGCCTGGGTGATGTATAATGCTCGGAGAAAACAAATAGGTCGTTTTGCTAATCAATGGCTGAACTGCATGGAATACCAACAGTGGCGGGCAGTCAATACTAAATTTCAGTGCCATCGTCCAAGCTGTAACCACACTTTCTGTGATTCTGCTGCAATCTACGGTCTTCTGCAATGTGAAAACGATCGCAGACAACAGATCTATAGAGTGGCACGCAATAGAAATAATGCCAACACTTTTGCTACTTTATTGTAAAGAGTTCTTAGTGCCAACACTTTTGCTACTTTATTGTAAAGAGTGTGCTGATTCGTTGTAAAGAGTTCTTAATGCTAACAGTAGTGCTGCTTCGTTGTAAAGAGTTGACGACACTGCAAGCTTCAGTTATACTGACCTCTAATTAACTGTCAAATTCAAAATGGATCTCCATTGTGAACTGTGAATTGGGGTATATCCTGTGCATATCTACTCTTAACTCTCAGTTGTGTGGGCCCTCCGATTTCCATTAAATGCCACTTGTGTGGATATTCTCATGTTCGTTATTGTCATTGTGAGGACATTCGTTTGTCGATTACTGACTGTGTCGATAGTCTAGCTAGGCCTTCTTCTGTCCAATACTGACTGTGTCGATAGTCTAGCTAGGCCTTCTTCTGTCCAATACTGACTGTGTCGATAATCTAGCTAGGCCTTCTTCTGTCCAATACTGACTGTGTCGATAATCTAGCTAGGCCTTCTTCTGTCCAATACTGACTGTGTCGATAGTCTAGCTAGGCCTTTTAATGACCAAGAATTGTGTTTGCTGTGCAAAAAGTGTGAAATCTATTATTAACAAAATGTTACTTCTATGAATGCGTACTGCACTGTCATTTGTGTGCATACTGATTATATATCTATGTTAATTGACTGCTAAAATCTATGCTAGGTTAAATTGAATGTTTGTCCAGCAGTAATCAAACAATACCGTCAAGTGGTGTAAATATCAACACTCTTTTGATCATATTAAATTACATGTTTTATATTTGATTGTTGATTTAATAAATTTATTGAATTTATTGACCTTTTAATAAATTTATTGAATTTATTGACCTTCTTACGCATATTGATAACCATATGTTGGAGAGAAAGTAGGTGGATGGGGGGGGGGTTGCTAAATATAGATTAAAGATGGATTGTTTTCTCCTTTGGTAAGAAGTTTTCCACCTATGGAAATATTGTGTGAAGGTAAATATTTATCTTTAATGTTGTGGAAGAGTGAAAAAATTTACAGTGCCCGCATATCCGCCAATTGAGAGAGACGAGTGGTGTATTCCGGAGTATTATTAATAACATAAATTAAGATTCCTATCACTTGTAATTAGTTATGGATGATTAAGTAATAATAATAGTTATAACCGATAACTATGGTGGCGTTGGCGTCACACAATGTTAATAATGTGACATAAACTGCAAATAAGATGGTGTAAACACTCTAATAATGCAGATATAATCAGTATCAATAATGTGACATAAACTGCAAATAAGATGGTGTAAACACTCTAATAATGCAGATATAATCAGTATCAATAATGTGACATAAACCACAAATAAGATGGTGTAAACACTCTAATAATGCAGATATAATCAGTATCAATAATGGTGACGTATAAACTGTAAATAATGGTGACGCGTGCACTGTAAATAATAAATAACTTTGCAAATATAGCATGTGGTATAGGCCTAGAAGGCTAAAGCAAATCAGTGAATAGATAATAGGGTGATCTATAAACAAGAACCATGCTGAGTATTTTACTACCAGTCTGGAAATCTCAGCCCTGAAGACTGTAATCCCACACCCAGCAGGGAATCACTACCAGTCTTTCATCAGCTCTCCAATTTTTTATAAGCTTCGTGCGGTGGTGTTTGCCACTACTCACCAAGGTTCATTTGGTGGTGTTTGCCACTACTCACCATGGTTCGTGCGGTAGTTTTTGCCACTACTCACCAAGGTTCATTTGGTGGTGTTTGCCACTACTCACCATGGTTCGTGCGGTAGTTTTTGCCACTACTCACCAAGGTTCATTTGGTGGTGTTTGCCACTAACCACTAATGTTCATATGGTAGTGCTTACCAATACTCGCCAAGATTCATGCGGTAGTGTTTGCCACCAAGGTTCATATGGTAGTGCTTCCCAATATTTGCCAAGGTTCATATGGTGTTGTTTGCCACTTTTCGATCAGCATGTCTTAATATGCTATTGACGTAATTTTCGATCAGCATGTCTTGATATGCTATTGACGTAATTTTCGATCAGCATGTCTTGATATGCTATTGACGTAATTTTCGATCAGCATGTCTTGATATGCTATTGACATAATTTTCGATCAGCATGTCTTGATATGCTATTGACATAATTTTCGATCAGCATGTCTTGATATGCTATTGACGTAATTTTCGATCAGCATGTCTTGATATGCTATTGACATAAAAGAAGTGTCGGAAACTTTACAACAATTAAAATTAATTATTTTAAATTAGGTAAACACACAGAATTAATTATGTTAAAAATGATAAAAGGCAGTTACAACAATTAATTATATAAAATGGATTAAAAAGTAATATACTCGAAAACACGAGTGTCACAGTCTCTGTCTCTCTCTCCCTCGTCCTTTTCATAATCTCTCCCCACCCCCCGCCGTTTTATTTCTGCCTTATTATTTTAACCTTTGTGATGCAGTCTATTGATTGACATGAAACAGAAAATGACCTCTATTCCCTGAGAGGAGAGAGCAGCATGATTAGCAGCATTTTCCTTCTAATTGTTCCCCAGGCACCAGTCAGGCCAACGTTAGAATGGAAAACAGCAGAATTATTGCACATCCCTGTAACGTTACACCGTCTGATATTCTCGTCACTAAACAGTTAGGGGAAAGCACTCTTCGCTGACCTTGGTATTTGAATGCCCGCAGGAAGTGTTTAAATCCTCATAAAGCTAAACATACAATTACGTGTTTAGAAAATGAAATATTTTCTCTCTGCACTAAAAAATGTAAATATTTCTGCGTGACTAGACTGAAGCTGCCAGTTTGCCATTTCTGTAGGTCTATGACATAAATTTAACATTTCTACATCTTTGTTTGATACAAATTTGCCATTTCTATATATCTGTTTGACACACATTTGCCATATCTCTATGCCTATGAATGACACAAATTTGCCATTTTTATATATCTCTGACACAAATTTGCCATTTCTTTTTACCTTTTAGTCTGGTTTGAGTTTAACATGACCAGTTATATATTACGACCCTGTCGCAGTATCAGACTCAGAATTATTAATCATCAAATTTATTAATTAGCTCTAGTACTGACAACAGCCAGGCGGCCTTCAATCTTTAAGTCAGACCCATTCTTTGGGACCTTTATTCGTTTAACAGACAAATTAGCTGACATGCCTTGAGTTGATAAACGTTAACTTTCCCTTTGATTAATTATGACATGTAACATCCACATATCCCTGGCTCAGAACCCCTAACCAACTCTTCTTACTCACACCCACAAAATGTGGGTTTAAGAACAAGAAGATTTAATAATAACAATAACAAATTGTCCAAAATGTAGGTTTAAGATAACAAGAACAAGAAGATTTAATAATAACAATAACAAATTATCCAAAATGTGGGTTTAAGATAACAAGAACAAGAAGATTTAATAATAAGGGAACAATAGAATTTGATTTCAGGTGAACACAGGTGAACCAAGATCGTCTATATACTGTCCCAATAAAATGTTCATTTAACAATACTGTTCATCTGTTCAATTATAGATTGGTAGCTTAGACAACTTGACCTTGTCATTGTGGATAGAGATGAGCTTGTCATTATTTACTCACCAGTACCTCTTACCTACATTGTGACAGAAATAAGGTGTGCATTTCAGAGTCAACATGAAAATCAACTCAGCAACAAGTCAAGATGATAGGACTGAAATAGACAACGTATCTCTCTGTAGCTGCCAATAAATACAAACAAGGTTAAGGCTTTATGGCACAGCAATAGTAGACTCTGACGTCATTAAACATCAGCTTTATGCTAACTTATACTTTACAAAATCTCACGGAGAATTACTCACAAACGAGTCAATAATATTTCCATTTCCACATTTACATGAATCTCAATAGATACAAGCATAACCAATGAATGGTTTACACTATATTTGCCTTGAATGATTATCTCTTTCTCCCATTTAGCTTTACTCTCTGCAAATGGTTTTACAATACATAAAGAATAGCACACAACACTTGAATGATTATCTCTTTATCCCATTTAGCTTTACTCACTGCAAATGGTTTTACAATCCATAAAGAATAGTGCACAACACTTGCTTGTCTCAATTTTGTCGTCTGTAATTGCTAACACACAGAATACCTTCGTGAATGCATTAGTCTCATACAACAATCATCAATACAAATCTACACAACATTCTAATCAATAATATATAAGAGTAATTTCTGAGAAGTCAATATATATATATGTTTATAAAACGGGCAAAACCTATTTCTCATCCAGTCCATTTCACCTCTTTATGACTGATGTGAGAACAGTGTTTGGTGTGCGGGTTTAGTAGCAATATATGTGTGACCTACTCTGGGTCAAAGTAGAAGTTCTTGTATCATTGATCGGAACGCAAACGTCCATATTTCTTGTCAACATTCACCCGTCCTTACTGTCACCTCCCACCCCACCTCTATACATCACCACTGCCCATGCGTGATCAATGAACTTGACCTCAATCCTTTATTGCATATAGAGTAGATGGGTGTGGCAGATTGTATAATCGGCCATTCGGAGGTCAACAGTAGCTAGTAACTACCAATTATTGATTATTAATATAGAAAGAAATAATAGAAAAAAAACGCATTATTTGCCCCATGGTTCGACCATCACAACAAGTAAGCCATTGTTTCTGTTATCGATATGCCACACTACCGAACGTATCTTCTATCAGTACGTCATATTGCTTTATCTGTTATCAATAAGTCATATTGCTTTATCTGTTATCAATAAGTCATATTGCTTTATCTGTTATCAATAAGTCATATTGCTTTATCTGTTATCAATAAGTCATATTGCTTTATCTGTTATCAATAAGTCATATTGCTTTATCTGTTATCAATAAGTCATATTGCTTTATCTGTTATCAATAAATCATATTGCTTTATCTGTTATCAATAAGTCACACTGCTGTGCGTTCTATACTCAGTACATGTCATTCCACTTTTATCGGTATATGTCACACTGCATTGCCCATTATCAATAAATATCAGCTCACTGTGTCTGTTATCAGTACCTGTCACTTATATATCACACTCTTTGTCATCACTGCATGCCAAACTGATGTGTCTGTTATTATCACGTCATAGCGCTGTGAAATTTATCAGTATATGTTACATTGTTATATCTATCATAAGTACATTACAACCCACTGTCTATTATCAGTACCTGTCAATCACTTTACTTCTATTATCAGAACAAGAATAACTGCTGTCTGTTATCACGATATATTAATTACACTGTTGTATCTGTTATCAATACATGTCATACTGTTGCCTAATATCAGTACTTAGTCCATATACTATCAGTATGTGTCAACCCACTTTGCTATGAATACACGCTTTATTGCTGTTATCAGTATTTAATCCCACTTTATCAGTGAATGTCACACTGTTACACTATGTAACACAATTTTTGTTCCTGGCTTCTAAGTGTTATATTTCAATTGCTTATGTCTAAAGTACATGAAAAAATGACTTCATTAAGCACAAACTTTGCTTACACGACAACAGCACGAAGAAAACTCGTTTTTTTGTGAAAATAGAACGATTTTTTTCTCATTTTCGTCATTATGATCAGTTAAAAACAAAATTTGCACACGGAATAGACAAACACAGTCGGAAACCACTCAACAAGGTTCAGAAATGTGTAGATTTTCTAGATTTACGATTGTACTGTGAATCACTCTCTCGAAGTAGCCCCAAAATGTAGTCCCCCATCATGTTTTCGTTATACTGTCCTTGGTAACGACGTTCAAAGTTCAATATATCTTGATGAAAGCGCTCGCCTTGCTCCTCCGAGTAACCGCCCATGTTCTCCTTGAATTTGTCGAGATGTGAATCAAGGATATGGACTTTCAGAGACATTCTGCATCCCATTTTGGCGTAATTCTTTATGAGAGTCTGCACCAACTCCACATAGTTTTCAGCTTTGTGATTACCTATGGAAGCCCTGAACAACTGCAACGAAACTGCTCCAAGCCGCTCTCTCCATCCTGTTCAACAGCTTTGTGAAATCCTCACATTCTATGATCTTCTTGATCTGTGGTCCAACGAATATACCAGCCCTGACCTTAGCCTCGGACAGCTTTGGAAAAAGATCTTGGAGGTATTGAAATGCTGCTGACTCCTTGTCAAGAGCAGTGACAAATTGCTTAATGAGGCCTAACTTGATGTCCAGCGGTGGCATAAGCACTATGAGGTTCTATCAGCGGCACCCACTTCACATTGCTCTTCCCAACAGAAAACTCGGTCCGTTGTGGCCAGTCCTTTGTGCGATAATGCGCCTTAGTATCACGGCTGTCCCAGAGACAGAGGAAACAAGGAAATTTTGTGAAACCTCCTTGAAGACCCATGAGGAATGATACCATTTTGAAGTCACCGATGACCTCCCATCCGTAGTCGTCATACTTTAATGCACTCAGCAACATTTTGACACTGGTGTAGTCCTCTTTGAGATGCACAGAGTGGGCCATCGGGAGAGACGGGTAGTTGTTTCCATTGTGAAGCAACACGGTTTTGAGGCTCCGGGATGAACTGTCTATGAATAGGCGCCATTCAATAGGATTACATGCAATACCTATAGCCTGGAATAGACCGGCAACATTGTTGCAGAAGCACAGCCCATCACGCTGACTGAAGAAGTTGGAGAATCTTTGATGCCGCTTCCTCTGATCCGTGACTTGTACGCTATCATCAACCAAGTAATTAAAACACATCTAAGCGAGAAGCAACTGTTCAGTTTACCTTCAAGTGTTTTCTTGCAATATTCGCATGTGAAATGCGGTGCCCAAGATTTGTCTTGGTCCCCGACCGGCACGCCGAAGTATGCCTTGTAGGCCTCGCACATTATACGACTTGCTTCCAAGGAATACTTTTTCGCTCTTGTCTTTATGAATTGTTCGCACACGTAGCAGAATGAATCAGCTGGATGCAAACAATCTATTGATGCCATATCAAATAAATAACTTTTCTTCAACTACGAATCGTTATCCTTTCAGTCTACAATAACACGAATTGGAATCTTGGTTCGAGACACCTGTGCTTTTATACTTGTACAGCTACTTTTGGAACGTTCAAGAACGTTCTAGAAAGTTCTGAGAGTTTCTCGAAAGTTCTGGAAGTTTCTTGAACGTTCTAGAGTGTTCAGGAGAATTGTAGAAACATGTGGACTACTCTAGCAGTTCAGGGAGGAAGCTCGGCATTGAAAGCAAATCGAGAATTTTCTTGAACACACGCGATTTTCCAAATTTCATTGTCCCGATCACAGAAGCAAAGTTTTTCTGGAATAACAGCGATGTCCTTTCTGTTCTAGACCTAACGGATTAGGAAAACACACTTTCAACCCAGGAACAGAACAAAAGTGAAAATTTGTTACATAGTGTTATCTATTATCAGTTCATGTCAGCCAAATCTCTGTTATCATCAGCACATGCGCAAAGCTGATCATATGCATATATTATCAGTATGTGTCGACACAATTTGTTATGAATACACGTCCTACTGCAGTCTGAGTACGTCAGCCTACTGTGATTGTTATCAATGCATGTCAGACTATTATCAGTAAATGTCATCCAACTCTGTCTATCATCAGTATATGCACATGGCTGTATAATATCAGTACATGACACATGGACGTGTGTATTGTCAGTAAATGTTATCCATCTCTATTATCAGTATATGCACACGGCTGTATAATATCAGTACATGACACATGGACGTGTGTATTGTCAGTAAATGTCATCCATCTCTATTATCAGTATATGCACATGGCTGTATAATATCAGTGCATGACATACGGATGTGTGTAATATCAGTAAATGTTCCCCTGCTTACTGCTTTCAGTACGTCACAATGCCATGTCTATAATCTGTATGTCAGCCCATTGTATCTCTATTATCAATACGTCACATTGCTATGTCTATAATCTGTATATGTCAGCCTATTGTATCTCTATTATCAATACGTCACAATACTATGTCTATAATCTGTATATGTCAGCCCATTGTATCTATATTATCAATACGTCACAATACTATGTCTATAATCTGTATATGTAGCCCATTGTATCTATATTATTAATACGTCACAATACTATGTCTATAATCTGTATATGTCAGCCCAATGTATCTATATTATCAATACGTCACAATACTATGTCTATAATCCGTATATGTCAGCCCATTGTATCTCTATTATAATTATTAATACGTCAAATTGCTGTGTATGCTATCAGTGCGTGTCATACTTTATTCTGTTATCAGTACATGCCCTTGTCGCTGTGTCTTGCAGTAGTATATATTGTCTGCTATCAGTACATATTGACACTGTGTCCTGTGTCTTTTCAGTACTTACTGACACTGTCTATTATCACCGCAAATTGATACCGTGCTGTTATCAGTACATATTGTCTGTCATCAGTACAAATTTACAGTGTGCTGTATGTTGTCAGTACATACTGACACTGTGTACCTCTATTATCAGTATATAGCAATGATATATTTTCAGTAAGGGACCAAATTGCCAAATTAATGTTTACATCGGAATCGAAAAGTTATAATATCGGCACGTACTGTTAATGAAACATAATTAATTAATTCACAAAGTTTAGTTGTTATAGATAATTTTCATAGTATCATCTATGTCTGTCAACACATGACACGCCTAGGAAAGGGAGGACAGTAATCATCGCTTGGAAAGGGGGGGGGGGCAGTAATCATCGTTGGAAAGGGGGGGGGGCAGTAATCATTGCTTGTAAAGGAGGGCGGTAATCATTGCTAGGAAAGGAGGGCGGTAATCATTACTAGGAAAGGAGGGCGGTAATCATTGCTAGGAAAGGAGGGCGATAATCTTTGCTAGGAAAGGAGGGCGGTAATCATTGCTAGGAAAGGATTTTTTGTGTTTTCCTGTTAATATCACTACTTGTAGTACTACGCAGTCTGCATTGGAATTAATGTTATTTTTGTATGGCACGTTTTTTGTTAAAAATAAACTGTAATTAGAGTTGCATTGACCAGTATTATAAACACGTACGTTTTTTGTCAAAAATAAACTGTAATTAGAGTTGCATTGACCAGTATTATAAACACGTACGTTTTTTGTTAAAAATAAACTGTAATTAGAGTTGCATTGACCAGTATTATAAACACGTACGTTTTTTGTTAAAAATAAACTGTAATTAGAGTTGCATTGACCAGTATTATAAACACGTACTTTTTTTGTTAAAAATAAACTGTAATTAGAGTTGCATTGACCAGTATTATAAACACGTACTTGTACTATACACTGTAATGTACGTACTTGTACTATACACTGTAATGTACATACTTGTACTGACTGTCAAATGATGAGTAATTCTCTCACATAGTTTTTAAATATAAATTTTAATATTCTGATCTATAATTTTAAAAGAGATGCTATTTATGATTTGTATGATTTAAAAGTGTTACAAAAAGTTTATTTTGGAAGTTAAGTCCACAATGGACAAGGATGAAGGGAGAAATGAATTTGTTGAATGAGTAGTAGCTGTGGGGTAGGGAAGTTGTTGTTGTCTGGTAGAATCCTAACCTCTAAGCAATAGTGCATTGGCTTAAACATTGGATCTGGAATCTTGGTTTTGGCCTTGGTTTTGTGTTATACAATTCTTAATCTGACGTAATCGTGAACTTGTTTTTGAATAGGTAGCAAGTGTGTTGACAGAATGTAGGTTGGAAGGTGTGAGAAAGTCACGGATTGGAATTTGATTGGAACAGGAGTGAGTACGAATAGAAATTCAATTCCTCACTATTTACAAGACGACTCTTTGGGTGAGTGTTGAGACTGAGTCCCTCCCTAGCAGGGGATGTATATGGAACAGGAGACACTTGGCTGGATAAGGTAAAGACATCTCTGTATTGTGTGGATGGTTAGGTTTATTAGGAATGTTATATTATTTGAAACATGTTTAATCTTCAGTTTGTTTTGCAGAGGCATATGCCAAATTAGTATTTATTAATGTACTAAATTGCAGTATACTTAGGCTCTGCAATTACTTGTGTTTCAGGGTTTTTTCTTTGTGTCTCCTTCTTGGTTCATTTTCTATCTTATTCTGAAATCTACGATGAGGGCTTTGAGTGTCTGATTTTGATGCCATGTCCTATGGAGGGTATACCAGCGTGACGTACTTCATGCCAGCATACTGAAGCTGAAGTTAAATCCTAATTGTAAGAGTGACTACAGTGTGACTTGAACTTAATTAGACTTTTTAATCCAAAAATCGCCGTATGATGAGAAACTAGGCATAACGTATGTGCTGGTTCTTTAAAGAAAGTTACACTTTTCTTTTATTAATTGTTCAGTCTTGTGCATCTGTTAATGAAATGAAAATTCTTTGTTGGTACTTAATCCTAACTTGTAGTGATTGTCTCATGATTATGTTTGTTTTGTGTCTGTCTCTACATCTATTCATGTACCTATTGTATAAAATCTATTTCTCGGAATTGACCTCAGCGCACTCGCATATCGGCGTAACAGACAGTTGCCGATATTCAATTGTAACCAATGGCTCATACTCTGCATCAGCACTTGTAGATATTTCGTATCATATATAACCAGTGGCCCATACTCTGCATCGGCACTTGTAGATATTTTATATCATATATAATCAGTGGCCCATACTCTGCATCAGCACTTGTAGATATTTTGTATCATAACTAAATGCTAATATTGATAGGATTCATTATTACAAAGTCACCCCAGGGTACAGCAGTGGCCAGTACTATAAGAACGCACGTGTATTATATACACTGCGCTACGTGGAAATATACTCTTGAAAACATTATTGACTACATACTTGTACTGGAATTAAATACATTGCACTAACGTGGAAATATACTCTTGAAAACATTATTGACTGCATACTTGTACTGGAATTAAATACATTGCACTAACGTGGAAATATACTCATAAAAACATTATTGACTGCATACTTGTACTTGTACTGGAATTAAATACATTGCACTAACGTGGAAATATACTCATAAAAACATTATTGACTGCATACTTGTACTTGTACTGGAATTAAATACATTGCACTAACGTGGAAATATACTCATAAAAACATTATTGACTGCATACTTGTACTTGTACTGGAATTAAATACATTGCACTAACGTGGAAATATACTCATAAAAACATTATTGACTGCATACTTGTACTTGTACTGGAATTAAATACATTGTACTAACGTGGAAATATACTCATAAAAACATTATTGACTGCATACTTGTACTGGAATTAAATACATTGCACTAACGTGGAAATATACTCATAAAAACATTATTGACTGCATACTTGTACTTGTACTGGAATTAAATACATTGCACTAACGTGGAAATATACTCATAAAAACATTATTGACTGCATACTTGTACTTGTACTGGAATTAAATACATTGCACTCACGTGGAAATATACTCATAAAAACATTATTGACTGCATACTTGTACTGGAATTAAATACATTGCACTAACGTGGAAATATACTCTTGAAAACATTATTGACTGCATACTTGTACTGGAATTAAATACATTGCACTAATTACACACATAATCTGACATTTCAAAGAATTGCCGGAAGTTGATTCATGCGTGGAACTAATAGGAGCTGAAACCTCATGCTTTTAGATCAGATGAGTCAGCATTTATTATTCGGCGTAATTAAAATTCAGTGAAACTGAGAAAACACTTGACTCCTGATTTGAAATACGAAAAATAAAACCCACTAAAACACACACACACACACACACACACACACACACACACACACACACACACACACACACACACACATACACACACACACACACACACACACACACACACACACACACACACACACACACACAAACCTACAACAAAACAAAGACAAGTTTAATAGGCCGCTTTATTAAAACGTTATAGCACAAATCTTCAGTAGGTTATTCGACTGGGAAAATAAATAATTGAAATACTTGTTTGTAAAGTTCGAACAAATTCTGGCACCCACGTTGTAGTTGTAGGGCGGTGTTGATACGGTCCCGACGAGTGTTTTTAAACTGAGAACAGGGCGGTACGTGTTGTTACTGAACTAGACTGGCTGGACTTGGTGAGTGTTTTTAAACTGAGAACAGGGCGGTACGTGTTGTTACTGAACTAGACTGGCTGGTCGTGGTGAGTGTTTTTAAACTGAGAACAGGGCGGTACGTGTTGTTACTGAACTAGACTGGCTGGTCTTGGTGAGTGTTTTTAAACTGAGAACAGGGCGGTACGTGTTGTTATGGGACTAGACTGGCTGGTCTTGGTGAGTGTTTTTAAACTGAGAACAGGGCGGTACGTGTTGTTACGGGACTAGACTGGCTGGTCTTGGTGAGTGTTTTTAAACTGAGAACAGGGCGGTACGTGTTGTTACTGAACTAGACTGGCTGGTCGTGGTGAGTGTTTTTAAACTGAGAACAGGGCGGTACGTGTTGTTACTGAACTAGACTGGCTGGTCTTGGTGAGTGTTTTTAAACTGAGAACAGGGCGGTACGTGTTGTTACTGAACTAGACTGGCTGGTCTTGGTGAGTGTTTTTAAACTGAGAACAGGGCGGTACGTGTTGTTACTGAACTAGACGGGCTGGTCTTGGTGAGTGTTTGAAAAAACTATTTTGGGAAATGTGAAGGAAACAATTTTGAGAGCTGATAACTGCAATTATCTGGTGAAAAACAAAAGAAAGAAGCAAACACGTGGTTGTTTTTTTCTCAAGCCGTCATTTTGATGAAAGAGAGAGAGGACTGTTTAATATACATTTTCCCCAACGCTGCCAGTCTTTAGAGACAAGTAATAAGTTAACAACAAACACATTTATTAATATGTCAGTCATTAAAAATAAGGAACCAGTTAACAATGAAAACATTTACTAACAAAGTCGTTAGAGACAATTGACAGGTTAACAATTTAAACATTACTAACAAAATCAGTCACTAGAGACAATTGACAGGTTAACAAAAACAACAACAACCAGAACACATAAAATCAGTCAGTAGAGACAATTAACAAGCTTGCAATTTAAACATTTACTAACAAAATCAGTCATGAGACATGTGACATGTTAACAATGAAAACAGTTATTAACAGCCAACCATTGTATGCAAACTCTCACCAATACGTACGTGACGTCACTCAGGTGTGTGTAGCTTTGGACAATAAACTACACAACAATAAACTAACACTACAAAAGAATGACCGTTTAGTGTAAGATGAACTCAAGTTACTTGAAATTGTTGGGTGTAAATAAAAGTTGTTGTTCAGTATAAAATAACGAACTCAAACTACTTGAGATTATTTAGTGTAAATGAAAGTTGTTGTTCAGTCAAATTACTTGAGATTGTTTAGTGTAAATGAAAGTTGAGATTGAGATTGTTCGGTATAAAAATAGCGTTGATTGTTCTTTAAGATAATGAATTTTAACTAACAGAGACTATTTGATATAAATAGCACTTATTGTTAAGTATCAGATAACAAAGTCCAACTACTGGAGATTATTCGGTATAAATAATACTTATTGTTAAGTGCGAGATAAGGAATTCCATAATGGACATTGTTTAGAGTAAATAATACTTATAGTTAAGTGCGAATAAGTAATTGTTCAGTCTAAAATAATGAGCTAGAAACTGGTGACTGTAGGATAACGAGCAGTACTGGTACGGACAGATGAGTGTAACATAACAAGCCCATATTGCTAAGAATTGTTCCGGCATTAAAGAATTAAGTAGGCTAAGGGTGTCATCAGTTTCCAAGAGGGAAGTGTTTGTAGTGTCTGTACATCCGGCAACATAGTATAGATAGTTAGCAGTTCAACTGTATGCTTCAAAAAGTCTAAGGACAGATGAGGAACAAGCCCGCGCGGCTATTCTGCCACCGAAACGCGTCTCTTTAACGTGTAGCCTGTTTAACGCCCTGCTATTCTGCCACCGAAACGCGTCTCTTTAACGTGTAGTCTGTTTAACGCCCTGCTATTCTGCCACCGAAACGCGTCTCTTTAACGTGTAGCCTGTTTAACGCCCTGCTATTCTGCCACCGAAACGCGTCTCTTTAACGTGTAGCCTGTTTAACGCCCTGCTATTCTGCCATCAGAGTTAACAGTACTGTAATGTACTAGTTATCTGTAGTCAAGTTTGATGACCAGATGTATATTGACCCATAAACTTATCGGAAACGGTGTATTTTTATAGCTGATTGTCTTAAGTGTGAATGAGGGCCTTCTTGCATTATGTTTTGTTTTCATATTACTATTAAAAGTCTTTTATCTGTATTATTGAAGATTGTTTACTTGTTGGATTTTGAGCTGGGAACATACAACATTAAATCAATTCTGACCTTCTAATATTAACACTCAGATTCTTATTATGAACTTTCAGATTTCTTCACAGAGTGCATTTGTTTGTTTTAATTTTGAAATTTTCTTGGATTGATACTTGAAAATTATTTCTATATGCACACTGTTTTGCCATTTTACATTTTATGTAGTAGAATTTGTGGTGTTTAACATACCTTCTTTTGTGTCATGTAAATTTGAATTTACATTTTGTTTATGTTTAAGAGATGTGTTCATTTGTTTTTATATTTTATTATAAGTTTGTGATCTTCCTTTGTTGCATAACCACAGAGGGGGATGGGGACTGAGTCACATATAATTGAATAGGTAGATTGAGGAAGGTAATTTCCCTCCTGAAGAGTGGCTTTCTTGTAAGTTGAGGATTATGGATACTGTTTATTAAATTTCATAACTGGTTTACTTCTATAATCTTTACATGCTGGGGTGCCAGATGGGGCTTGTACCCATGACCCTGCTTTAGACTTGCAGTTCATGATGTAGTGTATGCGAACTACAAAATATTTAAAAACAATAATTTTGCATATTATAAAGAGATCGTTTGAGAAATGCCTCTAGTATGACATTAGTGAGTTGTTACTGTGAAAATTACCATAAACTGAGGTTTTTAGTATAGTAATACATTTTATAATATGCTACTAAATGCACTAATTTTATTCCATACATAATGCATAGAGTTCCAAATCATTAATTGGTAAAATCCGGACAGACCTGATTTTGGTGAGGAGTTAACAGTTAATTTTTAATGTTAACATTTTTTTCAAAGTGTACCCTAAATATATGATTGTGCTAGGCTTTTATTATTAATGAAGAATAAAATACAATAGGATGTATAAAAATGCACATGCAAGAAAAGCACACAGTACACAACGTCTGGCATTTTGATCAATTCCGTACGTCACAGATTTTAATTAGTTCACAAAATTATACACACAAACATAATTTTTCTGTGAACCAAGACGGATCAGAGCCGGCTAAAATTGTTGACCTCAGCTACAACATGATAAAATCAATAAAATTATATATCATCTATTGGTTGCACCAACCGATTAGTAGTTTGGCGACAAATGAAATCCCTGTAATTATCCTAACAATTAGCTATCGCAACGAATGATTCTAATTATGACTGACTACCTGTGCTTTGACGCCATTTTGATCATATCACATGATCCGCTCACCTTGTGTAGCGGAAAGCAGCGAACGGGGCCGAAAGCAAGTTCGCGCGACGCCTGTTCGCGATGTCTGATTCGCTAGGGCAAAGCCCAATCTTCAGTATATTCACTAAAACAGTCAACATGAATATCGCGGCAGTTTGTTATGTGTGACAGCCAGCGTTGTGCTGAAGACAGGGTTAGATAACAGAAAATCTTATACGGCCGACGTGTGCTCTAACCGATCCTGCATTTTCCCAATGGCTGAGATTTGTGCCTAATAAAGTAACAAAGGAAGTATTTGTCTGCAGCTTCCGAAACAAGTACTCATTGGAGTCGATTGTACAGATCGTCAGTTTGCGACCGTGAGAGTGAAAATTTAAGTAAAATAAATATCGTCTGCATGTTTGCAGTGCTTCAATACCGTGTGACTATTGCGTGTAACCTGTGCCATGTCCTCCGTAGTTGTAAACACCAGGTTGATGTTAACGCCGAGGATTAACCAATTCTGTCGTACGTGTTTATCCAAACATGAGGATTAACAACATTAAAACCCTCAACGCCATATTATTCTGAGAGCTTGACAAAACAACCTGAATCATGGCTAGTGCAAAACCCGGTGTGCATGTTGTACAGTTGAAACCTATCAAGGTTCCTGAGAGTCTGTACAAGGGAAGCAAATTTCTAATGTGGAATGAGGTGATTATTATTTCTATTTTTCCTTTTTTTTAGTTTCTACTTATTTCATTGTTGCTGAGAAAACGTTCTTCTTATACCATTGTGCTTAAGTGCCAATATATTTTCTTTTGTCGGTCACTTCCAACTCCCCTTTGGTAAACTTCATTAAAGACGCTCTTATTAGTCTTAAGCTTCACCGCATTAATGCATGTCAATCACCTAACAGTAACAAGAACAAAAAAAATTAAAAAAAGGGAGACAACGTGAAGATTTTTCATGCACAAAACTTTCTATCTCCCTACTGCTAGAAATGTGGCATTATATTTAGACCTATAAGTTACTATTGGGCCTATATATATCAATCAGTACAGTGCATTATAAAATAAAACTATCGAAAGAATATTTCTATTTTAATGATACTACGATTGATTTAGCTTAGAGTCGATGCGACTGTGGTTTAAAAAAAAAATTAGATCTTGTATGTCTGCAGTTAGTACTATAGGCCTATATCATGTAATTTAGCTTATAACGATACATAAGCCTAATTTTTAAAATTAGATTTTACATGCACCAAATTTGCAGTTAGTACTAGTTATACTATAGGCTTACAGCTACAGCAGATTAATGGTAAACGTTACTAATAATACTAATCAGTAGTCCCTATATTGTTTGAAATACTATAGCATCAGTAGAAGTTAGAACTAGAAGGCAGTACTGTGTGTATGAAGAGTCAGGATAGTCCATGTAACGTACTTATGCCTAAATTAGAACTAAGTAGAAGCTGCTACTGTGCCAGAGTGGACAGCATAACAAAGAAGAATTTGCTAAAGTGATAAGTTATCATTCCAATCTAGGCCTAAATCTTTTTGTGAATTAGTGGCTTTAAGATATTTTTAAACTACTTTTATAGTAGGACCTATATGTTGACAGTTTGGTAAAGAGATTCAAACAATCTTGCAAAATCATTGAAGCAAATGTAGTGGTTGAAATATACTATTATTATTATTTTTGTTTTTTTTTAAATCAGAAGTACTTTATTGTGCTATGTATTATTACTATATTAGTAACACTAATAGTAATACATGACATTTGTAGTCTGTAAAATGACATTTATAATCTTATATTTATAATGATGCTTAATAATTGTTGTAAAGTACCTGTATTACAATTGGGTGATTTTATATGCACCATATGTTGGTTTAAAATAAAAAATTGCTTAACAAATAAGTTTGAGTACGTGTTTTTGTATTTTGCAGTTAAAAGAAATTATCAAATGCATATTGGTAAATTTTAAAAATAACAATAATATTAATACTTGTACTTTTAAGATATTATTAGGTTACACATTTAATAAATATATAAAGCTTATATTCACTGTAAATTTATAAGAATACAAGATTTTAAATTAAAGTTTATATAACTAAAAACTTAATTTAAAATTATAAGTTTTTGTCAGATTTATTGGAGTTTTAGAATTATTATAGCTTCAATTAAAAGCATCTTAAGCACCATCTAGTGACTTCTACTAAGTTCTAGCACAGTAGCAGTAAGATTTAGTGATAAGTTCAAAAAAGATCTCTGTATAAAAAAATAAGAAAAGATTTTGATGTTGCTGACATCTACATTAGCTCACCTGACACTTTAGAAGTTTTCCAATACTAATTGTTGCAGGTTGGCATTTCATTTACTACTTTTTACTAGTAGTAGTAGTACAAATTATGTCCCTTTTTGAGCTTATAATACTGTTACTAAATTAATACTAGTACAAATTATGATGCATGTCCCTTTTTGAGCTTATATTATAATACTGTTACTAAATTAATACTAGTATTATGATGCATGTCCCTTTAGTTAGTATTACTAGTTAGTTGTCATTTAACCGTCCCTTTCTCAGTTTCTGAGCTTTCAGTTATTGTGAGTATTTCTTGGGTCTCTCCTTTCTAGTACTACTAGTATTAGTTATTATTTAATTTTAAGATACCTTTCTTGGCTCTCCAGTGCCAGCACTATTACTTTTAGTAGTTTTATTAATTCTTGTCCCTTTAGGAGTTTTCTGCTTTTTGTCTTTACAAAGCAGTTAATAAGTATTAGTTCAATAGTTCATTAATTGGCACTGAACCTGTCTTTTTAGTATTAGTTTTACTGAGCTTCTGGTAATACTAATTTAGTAATTACTACCAAGATGTTTTTATTGTTCATCACAACCTATCAGACAACAATGATAAATCAAATGTTGTCTAGTAAAATTTAAGTGTCATTAGTTCTAATAGTAGTACCAGGTACTCTGCTAAATGACAAACACAACAAATTACCACTGAGTTAGAGGTATTAATTTTCACCCGCAACAGACAGAACAGTGCTTAGTTAACATTTAGGAAACAACACAGTGTCATTTCTTCTCAGTTTTAGCAGATTTAAGAATCATTAGGTCTACTGTAGTAATGTTTACTTTTGCTTAGCTTTATTCCCAGTTAATAAGAGTTACAGGTAAGATTTCATTATATGGAAACCATTAGTGAAAATAAATATTTGTTTACGTTATATCATGTAGGTAACACAGCAAATCAAGCTGTATACAATTGTTTGTTTAGATGTAACATTTGCATAGTAAATTTATTATTATGTATAGTAGTAGTACTAGTACTAGTAGTTAGTACTACAGTTTACATAAAAATGCAAAGGTGCAGTATTAGTTGTTATACATGACATAGTTAATGAATTTATTGAAGTACTTTTGAAGTCTTGAGGAGGAAATCTAGAAGTATTTATTTAGTGGGATGGTTTGACAGTAAATTAAGTGATAGATAACATGTGCACTGGTTGAATAATTTTTAAATGTAAGAGTTTTAATCTTTTAATCATTAATGTTTTATCATCTTTTAGTTTTACTACTAATACTAGTGTTATTCACAATTAATTGTGCTATTTAATTTATTTTAATAACTTTAATAAAATTATCACTTTTTTGACCATTTGTTTATCATTAATATCAGCTCTCCATAATCTTCTCTAAAGAATCTGCATTGATTTGATTTTAAGTTTATTAATAATAATTTATATGATCTGTTGGTCTGTTTTTTATGTACATAGACTGATACTTTCCAAATACTGATCCCATTAAGTCTAGATTACTAGATCACTGATCAGTAGACAGTTAAATTTAACCTTAAAACTAAGTTCATACTTGAATTCACTATTCAGAGACTTTATATTTTAATTATTTATTTAATCATTATGTTATTTCAATTGAAGTATGTAATTGTAATGGGTACCTGATTATTGTTGTCATCTAGTCTAATTCTAATCTTAAAATTTTGTGGAACAAATTCAACTTACTGTTTTTGTTCATGTGTTTATTAAATAATATTGCAACTTTTATAGTCTGGTAGATTTAAAAATAAAAATATTTCCTTACCCAGTCTGCTTTATTTTTAATATTATGCAAAGACAATAATTGAATCAAGTGAGACTCCTGAGAGTGGACAGTTTGCAAGAAAAAAGTTTGTTACATAGAACACAAACATGAAGTGATGAACACATCACTAAGAATAAGATGTTTTATTTCAGCATACAGGACAAAACTACCTAGTACTCCTATTCCTAATAGTAATAGTAATAGCATGCCATGGCATTTGACTATGTAGGTCACTACTTCATTGATTTAATACTAGGATTTCATTTTTACTATCCACAGTGCATGCCCGTGTTATTCATTATTATATAGATCACCACCTCATTGCTTTGATACTACATTACTAGGATTTCATTATTACTATCCACAGTGCATGCCCGTGTCATTTATTATATAGATCACCACCTCATTGCTTTGATACTAGGATTTCATTATTACTATCCACAGTGCATGCCCATGTTATTCATTATATAGATCACCACCTCATTGCTTTGATACTACATTATTAAATACTAGGATTTCATTATTACTAATACTAATACTATCCACAGTGCATGCCCGTGTCATTTATTATATAGATCACCACCTCTGTCATCACTGCAGTGGTCAGTTTCAGTATTATTAGTATTATTATAATATTAATACAGTGAAACATTATTAATTTAGACCCTACTACTACTACTAAAGTACTAGTCCAAATATTGCATAATTTGGACATCAGACTAGACTGATTGCATATCTTGTCCCACCAAAGCCCTACTACCTAGCTTTTTTTTCCTTCTCCTTGACCTAATTAGTTACTTGTTTGTCTCTGTTCATAATGAGGTTTACTGTATAGTTAACAGTAAAAAAAGTCACCATCACTTCTCTGTGTATAATGAGGTTTACTGTATAGTTAACAGTAAAAAAAGTCACCATCACTTCTCTGTGCATAATGAGGTTTACTGTATAGTTAACAGTAAAAAAAGTCACCATCACTTCTCTGTGTAGATCATCTTATCTATCCATATTGCAGTGATACTTGGATCTGTAATACCATTGGTATTAATAGTATTAGTAAAAGGGGTATACTTTTACTTGTACAGTATTAGCAGAAGCCATTAACTATGTAAAACACCACTTCTGTCTTCATAGTTCATGGTAGTGATACAAGATCTGTATAACCATTAGTATTAGTACTTTTAGTAAAAGTACTGTACTTTACAGTATTAGCACTTAGCAGCAGAAGCCATTTGATTAAGTATGTAAATCACCACTTCATTGTAATGATACAAGATCTGTATAACCATTAGTAATACTAATAGTAATAGTAGTAACAGTAGTATACTTTACAGTATTAGCAGAAGAAGCCATTATTAAGTGTGTAAATCACCACTTTTGTCTTCACACTGAGATCTGTTTAACTATTATTGTATTAATATTAGTAGTAAAAGTAGTATACTTTACAGTATTAGCAGCAGAAGCCATTGATTAAGTGTGTAAATCACCCCTTCTGTTTTCATTGTACTTTGTAGTGATACAAGATCTGTATAACCATTAGTATTAGTAGTAAAAGTAGTATACTTTACAGCATTAGCAGCAGAAGCCATTATTAAGTATGTAAATCACCACTTATGTCATTAGTATTACTATTAGTAGTAAAAATAGTATACTTTATGGTATTATTATTAGTAGCACAAGCCATTAAAATCAGTATGTAAATCATCACCTCTTGCGTCATTGTAATGATACTGGGATCTGTATTACCATCAGTATTATTAATTTTAAAAAAAGTATACTTTTAGTTTAGAGACGAGCACTGTAGCAGCGTAAGTCATTAAACCTCCTTTCACTACAGTAAAACTGCTACTTTAGTCTTACTGTTAGTGTTAGCAAATTGTGGATACATGTAGATATGCATTAGGATATAAATTTGGAAAACCTGATCAAGAAGAGGGAATTAATAAAAGATATTAAATTTGTTAAACTAAAACTGATAATTAGTACACATACATATACATTTTTTGTTCACTACTTTCGTAATAAATTAGACATGAAAATTAAAGCAATGACCCTGAAGCAATAGCTGAGTAAAATCTGACAAATGGGATGAAAATGATTGCATTTAACATTAACAAAGTGTCATTGCTTACTTGATTTCACCATAGCAAACTCCCCCCCCCCCTCCTCCTAAAAAATTTTCAGTCTGTGAGAACCAGTATTGAATTACACAGAAGGCTGGAGGCAATAAATCACATAAATTAAGAAGAAAGGCTGCAATAGTCATGGTCCTAAACTGGTGCTGGTGAACATGAAAATTTTGAAATGTTTGGAACAGAATAGCAGAAATGAAGTGGGTCAAAGTAAAACAATATATCATAATCAACAGTCTGTACTGGGTGAAATTTACATAACTGAATCATAGAATATACCACTTTACCAATTAAAAACTGTTATACTTATAGTTATACTATAGAATAGCAGAAATGAAGTGGGTCAAAGTAAAACAATATATCATATTCATAATCAACAGTCTGTACTAGGTGACATTTACATAACTGAATCATAGACTATACCATTTTACCAATTAACAAAAAAAATGAAACTGAAAGGACACTTATACTGTTAAGTGTTATACTAACTTATAGTTATAGTATAGCAGAAATGTACGAGTGAAAATCTGTGGTGGCTGAGATGATAGCTCGTATATCATAGTATGCACCAATAAAATCTGTATTACTATTACTGTATTAGTTGATGAAAAAGACTGGTACATTTTATGATGCAGTAAGAGAGCTTACTTCATCATAAAATGTACCAGTCAAAATATCTGGTAGATTAAATGAGATTTTGCTGTGTATGCTAACTGAAGATAACTGACTCTAGTACAGTAGTAGTTGAGTGAAAGAAGTAATTTAACAACTGATGTAGTCACTGGACAGTGTAAATATTTATTAACTTTTACTGAAATGGCACTTACCTGAGTCAAAAAGCAAATCACCGCATCTTTATTTTATTTTTTCCTTGAAATAATATCTTACTGGGTTTTCCTTTAAAGATAAATCTATACTGGTTGAATGATACTGGCTCAAAGAAATAGGTTTCTAATAACTATGAATCTGCTGGCTGAAGTGCCATCTGACTGGACCAAAAATCTAAGCAATGTACCAGTCATATATTTTCTTTAAAAGTTTTACATAACTGGGTCATAGGAGCAAGACACATAACTGGTTTATAAAAACAATGTTCCAGTAGAATTAGATTTGTACTACCTAAAATGTTATCTAATTGTATATATTGTTTGCTCAAATGACACATAACTGGGTCCTAGGAGCAAGACACATAACTGGTTTATAAAAACAATGTTCCAGTAGAGAATTAGATTTGTACTACCTAAAATGTTATCTTGTATATATTGTTTGCTCAAATGACACATAACTGGGTCCTAGGAGCAAGACACATAACTGGTTTATAAAAACAATGTTCCAGTAGAATTAGATTTGTACTACCTAAAATGTTATCTAATTGTATATATTGTTTGCTTAAATGACAGATGACTGGGTCAATAAAAGTAATGTTCAAATATCTATACATATACTATAGATATATGTATAGATAGAATGACACATAAATGATCAGCAGTGTTCTGATACAAATATATCTTTGCTAGCTAAAATTACTATAACTGGGTCAATAAAACTAAAAGTAGTGTTCTAATAACAGTATATCCATGCTAGTTAAAAAGTAGTGTTCTAATAACAAGATATCCATGCTAGTTAAAAAGTAGTGTTCTAATAACAGTATATCCATGCTAGTTAAAAAGTAGTGTTCTAATAACAGTATATCCATGCTAGTCAAAAAGTAGTGTTCTAATAACAGTATATCCATGCTAGTTAAAAAGTAGTGTTCAAGTACATATACTGATAGATTCTTATTAAGAATGTGTTATAAAATATCAGCAAGGTTGTGTTCTAATAGTGATTTACTAATAGTAATACAGATATATAAATGCTAGCTAAAATTGTCATTACTGATTCAGTAAAAGTTGATTCGAAAAACAATATATCCATGCTAGCTAAAATTAGCATCACTTGATCAGTAGTGTTCTAATAGTAATACAGATGTATGGGTCAATAGCTAAAATTAGCATCACTTGATCAGTAGTGTTCTAATATAGATGTATGGATCAATAGCTAAAATTAGCATCACTTGATCAGTAGTATTCTAATACAGATGTATGGGTCAATAGCTAAAATTAGCATCACTTGATCAGTAGTATTCTAATACAGATGTATGGGTCAATAGCTAAAATTAGCATCACTTGATCAGTAGTGTTCTAATAAAATACAGATGTATGGGTCAATAGCTAAAATTAGCATCACTTGATCAGTAGTGTTCTAATAAAATACAGATGTATGGGTCAATAGCTAAAATTAGCAACACTTGATCAGTAGTGTTCTAATATACTATATAGATGTATGGATCAATAGCTAAAATTACCATCACTTGATCAGTAGTATTCTAATACAGATGTATGGGTCAATAGCTAAAATTACCATCACTTGATCAGTAGTATTCTAATACAGATGTATGGGTCAATAGCTAAAATTAGCATCACTTGATCAGTAGTATTCTAATACAGATGTATGGGTCAATAGCTAAAATTAGCATCACTTGATCAGTAGTGTTCTAATAAAATACAGATGTATGGGTCAATAGCTAAAATTAGCAACACTTGATCAGTAGTGTTCTAATAAAATACAGATGTATAGGTCAATAGCCATCACTTGTTCAGTAGTGTTCTAATAAAATACAGATGTATGGGTCAATAGAAGCAGAATTCTAAAATGACATGTAGCTGGGTAGACACATTAAAAAATAGTAGTAAGATTCTTAAGTGTATTTCAGCCTGTTGATTGTATTAAAGTCTAATACACAAATGCATACATATATATATACACATAAATGACTTTTTGGATACAATTGACAATTAATTATTGTCAGTTGGTTTTTTTTTTTTTTTTTGTTTGTTAAAGGAACTGAACATTTTTATTGCAGATTCTCTGATTAGTTTTGTGGTTGAATTGTTCACAGGCCTTTGGCTTTATGAAAGTTTATCGTGTACTGAAGCTGGCATTTCCTCTAGAGGCAGTGTATGGTTGTATTAGTAATTTAGTCCACTATTACCCAAGAGAAATAAGGAGTAAATGTTGTTGTTTGTTTTGTTTCATAAATGTACATGTACTTTAGTAGCATAAATGTTGATGCAAATTAGCAGATGTATCACAATACAACATATTGGCATACATTCTAAAACAAGATTGTGGATCACTTGGTTTACTTTTAAAAAATTGATCATGCCTTTGCCTTTGGAGATTCATTGAAATGGATTTTGCATCATCAAACTGGGCATCATTAGCAGTGTTATTATCTTCAGGGACCTCAATAGAGACATCATTCTTATCAGAGCATTCTTATCTAGTCTTCAGAGAATTGGATGGAAAGAGTTTGAAGGGTATCTAGCAATTAAATTGTCAGAATCAATAAGAATTACAAATATTTGTAAAACAAACAAAAGCACAAAGAAAATCACACACACACACACACACACACACACACACACACACACACACACACACACACACACACACACACACACACACACACACACACTATACATTTGTACAAAAGAAATGAAAGCTCAAGCACTAAATTACTAAAATACATGTTAGGGCATTTTGATCACACTCTGAGTGAGTCAGGCTCATTTACATCTGCCACTTAGCCAAATACATGTATATATGCTGTAACCTGCCCTTTGTGAGCCACTTGTTACATACATGTAGACCTGTGAATGCAAGCCAGATAGCGCATACACTGCGATCTGCAAAGTGAGCCAAATGCATGCACTTAGACCAGTCAGATTTGAGCCATATTTCACATCAGCATTTGTGCACTGGTAAGAACAGCCAGGTGTCACTTTTACCTCACTTAAGTGCAATTGCTTGAATCTGATTTGTGTATTTCACTTGAAGGAGCAACCTGTAGTCACTGTTGGAAGGTGTATTCCATGTGTAAGGGCTGATGGACTGACGTATAGTCACACTCTATTTGTGTGTATTGTATGTGTAAGGTCTGAAGGACCAGTGTACACTCTATTTGACTCTGTGTATTGTATATGTATGGTCTGAAGGACCAGTGTACAGTCACACTCTATTTGACTCTGTGTATTGTACAGTCTGAAGGACCAATGTATAGTCACATTCTACTTGAAGTTGTGTATTGTATCTGTAAGGTCTGAAGGACCAGTCTGTAGTCACATTCTACTTGAACTTGAAGTTGTGTATTGTATATGTAACTTTGTAAGCCATTGTAGTGAACAGGCAGCCACTCTAGTGAACAGAAAGTCTGAAAAATGAACAGATGAACTGACAGCTATTATAGTGAACAGCCAGTCATTGAAGTTAACCGGTAACCAGTTTAGGGAACAGTCAGCCGGTAAAGTGAACAGGCATGCTCCAAGTGTAGAGGCAGCCATTTGCAGCAAACAGCCACCATTGCAGTGAACAGCCATCCAATGTGGGAATCAGGCAGGTAGTATAGAGAGTGAAGGGGAGTAGTATGATGGGTTTTAGGAGCACTCAGAGTGATCGAAGAAACTATTTTGGTGAATTTTCTGGAGTTTCTAACGCAGATACTGTAGTGAAGCAGACAAGAGAGTTATAGTAATATTTACTAATATTAGATACTGTTGTGAAGCAGACAAGAGAGTTATAGTAATATTTACTAATATTAGATACTGTAGTGAAGCAGACAAGAGAGTTATAGTAATATTTACTATTATTAGTAATCAAGCTAGCGAACAGCGCGAGTTTTTGTGGTTTCCAAGATCGAGTTCATTCTGTGTCAAGATGATATGAAGCAATGGCTTTAGTCCTTTCATTCATGAGTTGTGTTCCGTCAGGCAATCATAAATGCACTTTACATTACCTTCTTCGTTTATTCACTTGTAGTTGTACAGTGCACATCACTAGCGCAGGCATTTGGTGTTAACCATAGGCTATGAATTGTTTAATCTATTTTTCTGATGTCGTAACACCATATTCATCCACGAGGTTCAGTGTACCGAGCTGTTTTGTTGCTTTTGCTGAGTCATTCCCTGACGTAATCTGTACTAAACGGTTCTTACAAGGGGTTGTTCAGTTAAAGTAATCATACTGTTGCACTTAGTTATCTGTACACCCTTCTATCTAAAACTGCCACAGACTCTCGGTCGTGCAGATCTCACTCCACCCTGTTTCCACTAAAACTTAAACCAGTGCCGACGAAAATGAAATTGCTGTCAGGAATTTATTAGATAGACGGCACACGAGGGGGACATGTTAAATTACTTTATGATCATAAAGTGCCCGCTTCAGATGTGTCAACTGAAGATTATATATTCTGGTGAATGTAATTTAGTAAATGTTTTAAAAATCAATGATACAAATTAAGCAACCAAAATTAATAATTTTACATATAGTATTTTTTTATTTTTTAGTTACATACAGTTGATTACAAAGATGCTGTTGGCTGTTGCACTCATGAACTAAAATATGTCAATACTGATAATAATGTGCATTGTTCATGCTGGGGTATGTCATGTTGAACTTTTACAGTATAATTCTGTAAAATAAAACTCCCTTGGCAGAATGGGTAAAGGTAGTAAAAATAATTATAAAGATATGAAGTTATTCTTGCTGCCCCCCCTCCCCATTTCTTCCCTGTCACATTTTCCCACCTATTCGCTACAAACTGCCAGGACAGTTCGCACTAATGCACTATTACAACATTTTTTCTTTTTCTTTTCTTTTTTTTTTAACCTATTTTTGCCAGCTGCTTAACCTCCACTCCCGACCTTTGCTGATTTTGCGGAAGGACGCTAAAGCTAGCTAGAAATTAAGATGAAGAAGGAACAGTTTGATGGTGAAAAGACGAGAAAGAATGACGTAGCTGATAGAGGCGTGGTTAAGTCGTGAAGCGTGGCACTTCCAGCAGACGGAAACTGAGATAGGGATTTTTTAAAAAGTATATATTAAAAAATCATTTTGACCTGTATCGGTACTGAAAGGTCAAAAGTCGTAGAATTTGTCTTTACCACTTTGCAATCAACATTTGCATAGCACTTAGCCTAATTTCAGGCACTTCTAATGGAGTCAGAGATCCTCGGGCGCGAGAGAAACTTTTGCACGTACTTTAATTGCCAAGTGACACGGTCTGCTGCATTTGCACCCAAGTTGTCATTTTAAAGAAAAAATATTTATTTTCTCCCCCCCCCTTTTTTTTTTTTGGGGGGGGGGGGGCGCTGGTGGCAGGCGGTTGACCCAAGTGTAGTACATTAGCTTCTCGCTCAAGATTGCAGTGCTCCATCCGAGCTTGGGGCAAAATCGTTGAGTGACCCTCTTACCGCTTCCTATCTCAAGGTCTCGATTAGGTATCTAGTCATAGGCCGAGATGATAAATCAGGTCCCATGTGCTACAAGCTGTACAAGATTCCTTGGTAGTTAAAACTGGAGAGAGCTTTAGCCATCTACCGCTATCTGGGCAGTATTCACACACAATAAATTCCCCCCTCCCCTTTCCAGAGATTTCTCTTTTCTCATGACATTAAATCTCCTTTCCAAAACTGAAAACGTTTCTTGTGTGCTTGCCCCTTTCACAAATAGCTAAAGTTGGAACCAGTCAATGAAACCAGCCCACGAAAATATCGTTTTTGTATTGTAGTTTTGTACGAGAATTAGCATGATTATTTGGTGTCTGTAGAGAACTGAACAATTACAAAAAGAAACTGAAGGGTTGGAGTGGGAAAAGTTTTGTTAGCACACAACATGTATTAGACAAGTAGTTGGGAGATGTGATAGGTTGGGGTAATATTGGCGATCTTCTATTGACTGTTATTTATATGGATTTACCTGATTGGTCAAAGAACCAAATAATATTTTGTGCATTTTCTGTTTATATTATATATAGTGTTATTTGGGATGGTGATTATTATACCTAATTAGGGGTGTAGTAGTATGGAAAACCACAAATATATTTTACAATTCTTATCACAAAAAAGGCTGGTTAAAGTTAACATCATGGTCTTAAGGCCCATAACTTAAATGCAGTCTTGGGTATTAATATAGTCTTGTATAGAAAATTACTTTGTAGACCTGTTTATATCTTAGAAATCCATATTATATATCTTGTTTATGTAGATCTTTGGATGAGCATGTTATGTCTTATAGATGTGGATATCATGTTACACATCTTTTTAAATGGGTCATTGGATGATTTTGAGTTTATTTTATAGATTTATGTTACACAACTTGTGTCCTTGGGATGATTTTGATTTTATCTCTCAGATTTATGTTACACATCTTTTTACATGGGTGATGGATGGTTTTGATTTTCTTAGATTTATATTACATATCTTGTGTCATGGATGATTTTGGTTTTATCTCAGATTTATGTGACATCTTGTTAAATGGGTCCATGGATGATTTTGGTGCCCAACAGCCCAACCTACTCCTCCTATCACTATCACTATATTAACACCTGTTGAAATAATTTAACAGGACAATTGAGTTATTCAACAACATATTGATGAGCCTCTAGAATTGGTGGATATTATCTCCTCTAATTAATTCACCCTCACATATTTACCCAATTTTATATCTCGGGTTTTGCATCATCCCTTTAGCTTGCCTTGTATTCTGGTGACTGCTGACAGTATTGTACAATTTTGGCCGACTTAGTAAATCAAGTTGTAATAATTTTGTCAGATATTTAGCCTGAATGACCATTTGACAAACTCAGTTTGTCTTTGTGTGCACCAAAATCAGCCTCAAAGATCAGTCTATCCTACCATTGTCTGAGAAACTTTGTTCAGAACCCTCTCACCCCCGATAAAAAGGTTTTGCTCAGTAAGGTCACTAAGGTGAACTTATGATTATACTTGTGTTTATTTATGTGTATACTTGTTATTTTAATTTATTCTTTTCTATTTTTTCTTTCACTCATCTATCATGTGACCCTCCTTTTTCTATGCATGAATGATGTGCATCACTTGTTATTCTAGTGTCTGCTAGAAACTAATGGCACCCTGTACATCAAGTACCTAAGTGTCAGAGTTGGAGTAAACACTTGATAATATGCTAGAAATTGCTGATGATGTTTACAGCACCCGCATTTCTGCCAAGTGAGACTTGAGAGAGACAAGTAGTGTCTGCTGGAGAATTATTAATAATATAGATTAATATTCTCATCACTTGTAATTAGTTATGGATGATTAATTATATTTTATTATTAACTAGCTGGCATTGACTTCACACTATGTAATACAGTGGATGCTCTGCAATAATCTTACTCAGAACTCGCATCATTTTTATTTTATAACCATCTTTCTGCCACCATTACTTTATTTCTATAAAATTTTCATCTATCCCTAAGTTTACAGTATTTGTTTTTTCCTCTTAGCTGTTTTGATCATCTTTATATGAGGTTGGAATTGGCTGTTCACAGCTTTTTTTTGGTGATTATTAATATTTACTTTTAATCATCAAATACTTTGTAACACCTGACAGTACTGAAGTGTAGTGTGATTTGTGGTTAGCCACTTTAAGGTTTAAATGTGGTTATTAGAGATGAGTATATGCGTTCGTTTTTCATGCCATCCAATTATGTCTTGTGGTTATTAGAGATGAGTATGTGCGTTCGCTTTTCATGCCATCCAATTATGTCTTGTGGTTATTAGAGATGAGTATGTGCGTTCGCTTTTCATGCCATCCAGTTATGTCTTGTGGTTATTAGAGATGAGTATATGCGTTCGCTTTTCATGCCATCCAATTATGTTTTGTGGTTATTAGAGATGAGTATGTGCACTTGTTTCTTGCCATTCAATTATGTTATTGTTTATTTGAGGAAGTATGTACATTTGTTTCTCATGCCATTTTATTATTTCTTGTTGTTCACGTTATTTATTACTATTAGTTATTAAGTGTAGAAAAAGACTGATGATGGTTATGCTTATTTGTTTTTCCTGCAGTCATTTAGTAAATGTACTTTTAATCTTGTGTGACCAAAGACTTAATGAAGCCAAATGGCTCACTTTGTACTCAGATTACACTTTTATAGCTTATATATGTTTTTCCTGCAGTCATTTACTGATTTAGTAAATGTACTTTTAATCTTGTGTGACCAAAGACCTAATGAAGCCAAATGGCTCACTTTGTACTCAAATTATAGCTTGTACATGTTTTTCCTGCAGTCATTAAATAAATGTACTTTTAATCTTGTGTGACCAAAGACCTAATGAAGCCAAATGGCTCACTTTGTACTCAAATTATAGCTTGTACATGTTTTTCCTGCAGTCATTAAATAAATGTACTTTTAATTTTGTGTGACCAAAGACCTAATGAAGCCAAATGGCTCACTTTGTACTCAAATTATAGCTTGTACATGAAGGATAAGAAGTCCAGACAGTCAGATACTAGCCAGTGCCCCACTCTGGGTGAAAACCTCATAGGTGATTTTTAACCTCTTCATAGCTCAAGATGTTGGGCTCAGCTCTAGGCCATTGGATGGAATGATAAATTTCTTCTGTGGTACCGGCTGCATACACTAAAGAACTCTTGAAAAGAGTGGGCTCTTTGCATCTGCCCAAACAAAATTGCTTCTTGAAAATTCACCTCATACTTTACTCATTACACCCTTAGCACTACACATCTCCTTTCCAGATATCTCACTCTTCTCATCCATAGCAATACACCTTTTCCTGCTACTTTGCTAGATATCACCCTTTCTACCCATAGCACTACAATCTCCTTTCCAGATATCTTACCCTTTCTACCCAAGGCACTACAATCTCCTTTCCCGATATCTTACCCTTTCTACCCAAGGCACTACAATCTACTTTCCAGATATCTCACCCTTTCTACCCAAGGCACTACAATCTACTTTCCAGATATCTCACCCTTTCTACCCAAGGCACTACAAGTACAATCTACTTTCCAGATATCTCACTCTTCCCATCCATAGTACTAAGCCTGTCTCTTCCAGATAAAAAAGAGTCTCTCTCCTGGCCCTGGTGCCTGTCTGCGAAATCAGTGCCAGTGGAAAGTGGATTATGCTGCAAATCAAATTTGTCTCCCTTTCTTCCCTCTCTCCCCCCTCCCCCTTGTAAACAATTCACTCAATGCAAACTGACAAACTAGACATGCAGGTGTTGGAAGGTGATATACTGACTGTGTATTTTATTCATTTCTTTTTTCCTCTTTTCATTGCCCAGATAATGGAATGTTTGGATAATTAATTCACTGACCAGTAAACCAGTAAACCCGGTTATCAGGTTAATTTTTTTTATTGACTAATTCAGTGAATGTTTAGAAAAGTGGTTTTGCTATTTAATTACTGAATAATTGGAAAAGTGTTTGGAAAAAAGGTCTTGCTAATTTATTATTAACAAATTTTGGAAAAAATGTTTGGAAAATAGGCCTTGCTAATTTATTATTAACTAATTTAGAAAAAAGTGTTTGAAAAAGAGGCCTTGCTAATTTATTATTATTAATTTTGAAAAAAGGGATTGGAAAAGAGATCTTGCCATTTATTATTGACTGTTGAAAAGAATGTTTGATAAAATGATTTAATTCATTACTGAGCAGTGTGGAAAAACTGACGGTGCTCTAGATATAATCGCTAATTAAGTAATATTGATTTATGAAAGAATATATCTAGCTAGTTGTTTATTTACTAATGAAAAGATATATCTTTTCTTTTTGCTAGCAAATGAAAAGAAAATATCTGGTTCTTTTTCTGACTGTTGAAAATAATATATCTGCTTAGTTCTTTTACTTTAACTCCAAAGTGATTTTTGAATGTTGATGTCAGGCTATTTTTATTGTTTCCTTTATTGACCTTGGATTTGGAATCTAAGTGCGGTGGCTAAGTTATTTATTGACCTTGGATTTGAAATCTAAGATGTTTGTCTTGATTATGTATTGACCTGCTAAAAGGAGTCTTGGAATGTTGTAATTTGTATGGATAAGTTATTCATTGCCCTGTGAAAAGGAGTCTTGGAATGTTGTAATTTGTATGGATAAGTTATTCATTGCCCTGTGAAAAGGAGTCTTGGAATGTTGTAATTTGTATGGATAAGTTATTCATTGCCCTGTGAAAAGGAGTCTTGGAATGGTCAGTCAAACATGGATTAGACTGCTTGAGTGTTACCTTTGTTTTTGCACATTTATCTATTATTCAAAGAATGAAAAAGCAAAACTTATTGCAAAACCCTACTGAGACTTTTCTAAAAGGAAAGCGATAAAGACAAAACGTACTGTAAAATATCAGTAAATGGTAAACACAGACGTCCATCTTAATGTTAATAAATGAGTACTTCAGAACATTCATTCTGCAGATTAGTTAACAAATATGCCAGGCCATATTGAAAACATTTCTTTCGCTGTTCAATGATGAATAAAGCAATGATTTTGCTGTCGTAGCAGCCAGGTCTCTTGTTACGATCAAGTTCCATTCTTAATGACGTTCATAACCTGGAATTTATACGTAAATGTTCTGTCCGTTAATGAAATATTGACGAAAATAATATATTTTAACTGTTTGCCACTAGTTATTCCTCGATACTAACATTAAGTCTGTTTGCCAGCAGTTATTCATTGATATAAAAATCAAGTCTCTTTACCAGTAGTTAATCCTTAATATAAACAGCAAGTCAGTTTGCCAGTTATTCAAGTAGTTAATCCTTAATATAAACAGCAAGTCTGTTTGTCAGTTATTCAAGTAGTTATTCATTGATATAAACAGCAAGTCAGTTTGCCAGTTATTCAAGTAGTTATTCCTTGATACATATATAAACAGCAAATCAGCTTGCCAGTTATTCAAGTAGTTATTCCTTGATATAAACAGAAAATCAGTTTGCCAGTTATTCAAGTAGTTATTCCTTGATATAAACAGCAAGTCTGTTTGCCAGTTATTCAAGTAGTTAATCCTTAATATAAACAGCAAGTCTGTTTGCCAGTTATTCAAGTAGTTTATTCCTTGATATAAACAGCAAGTCTGTTTGCCAGTTATTCAAGTAGTTTATTCCTTGATATAAACAGCAAGTCAGTTTGCCAGTAATTCAAGTAGTTTATTCCTTAATATAAACAGCAAGTCTGTTTGCCAGTTATTCAAGTAGTTTATTCCTTGATATAAAACAGCAAGTCAGTTTGCCATTTATTCAAGTAGTTTATTCCTTGATATAAACAGCAAGTCAGTTTGACAGTAATTCAAGTAGTTTATTCCTTGAAACAGCAAGTCAGTTTGCCAGCAGTTATTCATTGATACAAACATAAAGCAAATCAGGCACACAACTACCATGATACCAAGACAGGTGATAAAACAGGTACACAGCTGCAACATCAGGAGAGCTAAACAGACAGCAAATCAGTATCCGATAATTGCTAGCAAAGCACAGGCACAAATCTACAACTTGAAAGCAAATCAGGCACAAAAGTACTATGAGTATGATATGACAATTGACGGAAAAGCAGGCACAAAAGTACTATGAGTATGATATGACAATTGACGGAAAAGCAGGCACAAAAGTACTATGAGTATGATATGACAATTGACGGAAAAGCAGGCACAAAAGTACTATGAGTATGATATGACAATTGACGGAAAAGCAGGCACAAAAGTACTATATGATATGACAATTGACGGAAAAGCAGGCACAAAAGTACTATGAGTATGATATGACAATTGACGGAAAAGCAGGCACAAAAGTACTATTACTGTGTATGAGTGTGACGTGACATGGCATGACAATTGACGGAAAAACAGGCACAAACCTACAGAGACAGCAAACAGGATTACTACTTCACCATGACAAATGACAGCAAAACGTGTGCAAAGCAGACACAAACTTTCGCATTATGAAATTTGACACATGGATAGAGTTAGGTAGACCGAATTTTATTCTATAATTAATTTTAGTATTGTCCAATAATAACATTGCTGTCTGTTGCCACACGACCTTGTCCTGAACTACATGGTGGCCCGTAAGTCTATACCCATCCGTATATCTTATGTCCATAAGTGTATGTGTATCTGTGTGCTGTCCCTCATTCTCACTGTATATTATTTTGCGAGGCCATGTTTTTGCGCTCATGTACCCATATACTTGTCACAATACGCACTTCAAGTGTAAACGGGCTAAAATGTTTTTATAATGAATGCATAATTGAATATAACATAATAACATGGACGGGTCGGGGACTTACGGGCCACCCTGTAGATTGAACACTCTCGTATCACACTATTGTTGTTTTATAAATGCTAGTGCTACTTGTGATAAAATTAGATTTTTGTTGTCCAATAAAGCTAGTGCTATATAATTAAGCTATATTGCTCATGTTCCGTAATGCTGGATTAAATGTTGTCCTTGATATCGCTAGATCAGAATTGAATATCATACGATTACGTTGAATTAAATGTCCATTGATATTGTAAATCAGAGTTGAATATCATACGATAACGTTGAATTAAATGTTGTCCTTTGATATCGCTAGATCAGAATTGAATATCATACTATAGTATAACGTTGAATTAAATTGTTGTCCTTTGATAAACTAATGCCATTACCGCCCAATATCCCGAAAGACGCTAAATTAATTTATCCACTGGCTTAGAAACGTTGAACTATAGAGAGAGAGAGAGAAGAAGGGACACTCCTATATAATGACATCACAAAAACTAGTTTCTTATATGTATTTCCTGCGGCCATTTGTAATTTTTCTGTAGCAACGAACCGCAAGCACGTAAACAAAATATTGTGGCGAGGAAAGAAAGTTGTGAGACAAATGCGCTGTTCATTGATATATTAAGGAAAAGGTCTAGAACTCTTAGATTAAGTAACCCCACTCCCCTTAAGTATTTAAGACAGTTATCTTTGCGTATGTGATCTGAATAGATTACCCTAAAGTATATAACAAACAAACAGTAAATAATAAAATACAAGAAGAAAACAATGAAATACATATAGGAAAAAATACCAAACATAATAGTAATAGTGCGAGCTGTTCTAAAACGATTGACAGTCATATAACCCGTTTTGTGTGTGTGTGTGTGTGTGTGTGTGTGTGTGCGTGTGCTATATCCATATCAGAAAGCAACAAAAGCTTCCTGTTACTGTATGTGTCCGTGAGTGACAAAGATTATATATATTTGCACTTAAAGACTGTTTAATGTGAGTGACAAAGATTACATATATTTGCACTTAAAGACTGTTTAATGTGAGTGACAAAGATTATATATATTTGCACTTAAAGACTGTTTAATGTGAGTGACAAAGATTATATATATTTGCACTTAAAGACTGTTTAATGTGAGTAAAAAAAAATTATAATCCACAGAAAACATCTAATTGTATCTTGTAGTTAACCTTGACAACTCAAGTAAAACATCTAATCCATTTTATCTTGTAGTTAATCTTGAACAACTCAAGTAAAACATCTAATTCATTGTATCTTGTAGTTAACCTTGAACAACTCAAGTAAAACATCTAATCCATTGTAACTTGTAGTTAACCCTACAATATATAAACCAAGTAAAAGTAAACATTTAACTCTCCATGCACTTGAACCGAGAGCAGAGACTGGGAAAAAGACGCAGCTGCAGGATTATTGGTATTTGTAATCACAGACCTGGGTGGGGCTGCTACTGTGCTAGCAGATTTCCTGAGTCAGAATGGTGTCTACAGTACTAATCAGCTGAATTCACAGTGCACACTCCTTCAGGTCATTGATTTAGATCTATTAGGTGACGTCATTTGGCTGAGTACTTGAATAGATCAGATTAGCATCACAATTTTATTTTATTTCTGATGAGAATTATTTCTAGACAACTTTTAAAAGCATCAAGACTCACCTTAATCATGAGAGATTATTCTAGTAAGGATATGGAATAAACATTTATCGTAACTTAGAAATATTATTCTAGTAAGGCTAAGAATTATATAACTAGAATACGATATTCTAGTAAGATTAAGATACCAACATTTTTTAACTAGAGAGAATTATCTATATCAAAAGAATTTTAACTAGTAAAGAATATTCTAGTAAGGATAAAGTATCAAGAGTTAACTACTAGTACTAGTAGTAGAGAATATTCTAGTAATGATAAGTATTGTGAGTTATCTTAACTAGGACTTTGTAGGAGAGGATATATTCTAGTAATGATAAAGTATGAAGAGTTATCTTAACAAGGAGAGGATATTCTAGTAAGGATAAAGTATCAAGAGTTATCTTAATAAGGAGAGGATATTCTAGTAAAATAAAGTATCAAGAGTGAAGGAGTTGATGATTATCGTTATAAGGTAAATCTAATCAAGATAATTTACAAAACAGTCAAATTATTATGTATCATTAATGAATAATGTAGTATGTAATTTAATTTTATATACGGTCATGGACTTAAATTTACTCTTTTATAAATTTCCCATTGTGCCATCGATGGTGCTTATATGAAAAAGTAATATTTTATAAACTTATTTCCCAAGTTTAATTTAGACCTAGCTGATGCCACAGTATACATATTTATAAAACCTTGAAACATTATGTAATGATAGATTAAAACACATCTTTAATTTTAAATTAAAAGAATGAAGGTAAGAATTAGATGTGAAGGAGATTCTGAATCATCTTCTAAAGGTGAAAGTTGAAAAGGAAACACTGAATACTTAGAATATGAGTTTCAAAAGATAGTGTACAGAGAACAGGCATGTAGTGAATATGTATGAGTTTCAGAAGACAGTGTACAGAGAACAGGCATGTACTGATGTAGTGAATATGTATGAGTTTCAGAAGACAGTGTACAGAGAACAGGCATGTAGTGAATATGTATGAGTTTCAGAAGACAGTGTACAGAGAACAGGCATGTAGTGAATATGTATGAGTTTCAGAAGACAGTGTACAGAGAACAGGCTTGTAGTGAATATGTATGAGTTTCAAAAGATGGTGTACACAGTACAGTGAACTTGCATGCAGTGGATGTGTATGAGTTTCAGAAGATAGCCTACAAACTGTACGGTGAACAGGCATGCAATGGATGTGTTTGACTATGAGTTTCAAAGATAGTTTACAAATACATGTAAGTGTACACAGAATAGGCAAGAAGTGAATGTGCATGAGTTTCAGGAGATAGTTTTCTACTAAGTGTACACAGAACAGGCATGCAGTGAATGAAGTGAATGTGCATGAGTTTCAGGAGATAGTTTTCTACTAAGTGTACACAGAACAGGCATGCAATGAATGCGCAGTCCAGATTTATTTGGGTTTTAGAATTGAGACATATTTATTTTATTTTAAAAGCCAGCCAGTGGATGCTGGCTGTATGGAGTTATTATGCCTGTTGGAGCAATGCATTAGAAATTTAATCAACAAATCAACAACAAATGTTTCAAATGGATGATGAGGATCTATAGTTACTGTTACTGTGTGTGGCACATTAAGTTTACCTAGTGGGTGATGAGTATGTAAAGTTAATTATGTGGCTATAAGTGTTACACATTAAATAGATTTAGTTTAATACAATAAACAGGTTTACCTAGTTTTTTTGGGGTGTGTGTTGAATTATGACAAAAAGTGTGACACATTAATGTGGAAGAATTATGTTATTGTTAATACAAAAGACAGGTATCCATTGGATGTGCATCATTTTGTGGTTGTAAGACTAAGAGTAATACATTATGATGGAGAGATTTGGTGTTCAGCCAATTGGTATGTAACAGATGTTGGCTGTGGTGTTTAATACAGCCAATTGGTATGTAACAGATGTTGGCTGTGGTGTTTAATACAGCCAATTGGTATGTAACAGATGTTGGCTGTGGTGTTTAATACAGCCAATTGGTATGTAACAGATGTTGGCTGTGGTGTTTAATACAGCCAATTGGTATGTAATAGATGTTGGCTGTAAATTTCAAATGTTGTAAAAGTGACAAGATTCCTTGTTAAATATATCCAGTGCATGTTTGGTGGCTAGATTTATTATATGATACCACTGAGCACTTTCAATAACATTTTACACAATATGAACACCCATTATAATATAAAATTATGAAGTTATAACAATATAGAACTGAAGACATGAATGCAGTTTTAATACACTCGAGAGATGCGAGAGATGTAACACACTTATGAATCATACCATTTACCTGTTACGAGTGTAAGTATTAGATAAAGATGATTCATAATATTTTTTTAAAAGCCATTTTTTAATATAACTTTTTTAGAAACACATTTAAAAAAACAACTAGTGGTTACACTTATCAACCTGAAATTAGTATAATATTATTTAATTTATGTTTGAAATTTTTTTAAAAAGGAATTTAATTATATATTGCATGGCAGAGTAAATTTGCCTATCCCTATTTCAGAACTTAATTATTATATAAATTGTTAAATGTCAACTTGATATGACCTTCGGATACTATGCCTGATGATATTTTTGTAAGTACCAAAATTAAAACACTACTGAGGTGAAGAATATACTAGAACTTGCTGACGCAATCCAAACCAGTTCCAAGCAGATGTGTAGTTTTTTCTGACTGTCTCATAATTGCTCATAACAGTTTCATCCAATGGGAATAGATCAAAACTTACTTTGTTGAAGAAAGTTCTATATTTTAATCACTTTGATTTTGACATAAATCAAGTCTGGTCATAAAGGTGATCATTAGCTTATGGTAAATTAACTGATTGATAAAGAAAGAATGGACTTAGAAATATTTTTTTACGTGTATAAATTGAATTGGAGAATGCTTTATGTAATCAACCAATATTTCTGTGTTCACTAATTTGATTATGTTGTACATTTTGTGAAGTTTGATCAATGTTATATTTCTTATGCTGCATGTGTATGGGCTAATGAATATTATTGCAGGATTTGACAGTTGAAATATGCCTGAAACTTAGCACTGTCCTTAATTCAACTTTTGGTCTTTGAAGAAAGAAGCATGCCTTTTGATGTTTTTTAACCTAGTATCCACTTCAGACTGTAAACCTTGTAAAAGTTGTATCCACTTCAGACTGCATTGATTACTGTACTCTACCAGATCATAGTGTGTATCCAGCATTGTTGCCAAACTTATAAGTAAATGTGTTGCTGTAGTGTAAGTTGATTCCTGTGAATTCTGTTCAAGAGCCTATATGACAGAAATTGAGGTTTGAGTTTGGTCTCGAGAATGCACAAAGATTTTTGAACATTCTTAATTTTTTTTGTGCCCCTTGGAGTATTTTGTTTTAGAATTTATTTTTTTCTTGTTTAGTTTAGTTTTAGATTTTTATATCATCAATATAGGAATCATCATGAACAAATAGCACATAATATAAAATTCAAATAAAAAAGGTTAGACGATAATATTAATAGTTCTATAACTAAATTGTTTAGTTTTAGATTTTTATATCATCATCATCAATATAGGAATCATCATGAACAAATAGCACATAATATAAAATTAAAATTAAAAAAGGTTAGAGATAATAAGAATAGTTCTATAACTAAATTGTTGACTCATAACACTCATGAAAAAGATGACTCGGACAAACTGAGTAATAGAGTTAGGACCTTGTTTTAAAGTTTCGTTATTAGTAAATAAAAAAGGTTATATGATAAATAAAGTTATAAAACATTTCATAACATACACATTATTTGATGGGATATTAGTGAATAATTACTACAATGTGACAGCAAGAAGAAAAATTAATTGCTTGGGTTGTTTGATGTCCAATATCGCCAGCTTTCGTGATAGTTTATATATGATTGGGAGCCGATGAAATCAAAAGTATAAAATCTTTGTTAAATTTGCATAGCACAATGTAGTGATTTCGTCCTTACGCAAGTCGGTTGTATGTACATAGTCCGATCTTTTTCATTGCACTGCAGTAGATTTCATTTTTGCGTTGTTCAGTTGACGTCATAAAGGCCATACTTTCACATTGCACTGCAGTAGATTTCATTTTTGCGTTGTTCAGTTGACGTCATAAAGGCCATACTTTGCAATGCAGTACTCGTATACTTTGTCTTAGAAGTATAATTATGAACCACTAATTCGAGAAAAATATCAAAATACTTAATTGACAAGTTATTCTACAGAGGAACAACTTGGTGACGTGTCACAAAGCGGTACATTTCTACAGAGAAACAACTTGGTGACGTGTCACAAAGCGGTACATTTCTACAGAGGAACAACTTGGTGACGTGTCACAAAGCGGTACATTTCTACAGAGGAACAACTAGGGGACGTGTCATAAAGTTGTACATATGTACAGAGGAACAGCTAGGGGACGTGTCATAAAGCTGTACATTTCTACAGAGGAACACCTAGGTGACGTGTCACAAAGCTGAACAGCTAGGGGCCGTGTCATAAAACTACGTCCTCTCAAAGACAGCTTTTTAGCAAGTGTTCGTATTCAAACATTCAAGGTTATTATGTATGCACAGCGTAATATATAAGTATAATTTGGAGTCGATAATTAAACAAATATTTCGAACCATTTTTTTTAACGCGCGCTGCAGACAGTTTTAAAATAAATTATTTGTACTTTGTCAGGAATGACTAATGTATGCTGTTTTATTGGGATTCATCTATTGAACTTCTTGTAACTTCGCTATTATATGAAATATCTTCATACCAACCAAATAATACATTTATGGATATTTTGTCTAGTTAAGCCTCTTAACGGGGCAAACTTGTTTCTGAAGGGAAACAATATATTGACAGATAATATACTATTTAAGCTACTTAGATACTTAACTGGGCAAACTTGTTCCTGATGGGAAACAACATATTAACATTTAATAATAAAAACACGCCAGTTAAGCTACTTAACTGGGCAAACTTGTTTCTGATTGGAAACAATACATTGACAAATAATATATTAAGCTACTTAACTGGGCCAACTTTTTCTGATTGGAAACAATATATTGAAGATAATATAACAGGTAAGCTACTTAACTAAAGAAACTTTAAGATAGAAACAATATCCACAGATAATATATTAGTCAAGCTACTGACTTAAGCAAACTTGTTTTAGATAATCTTTATTTGCTCCATGGAGAAGGTAAACTTTTTGATTGTTCGACAAAGAAATATTAACCGACAAATAAAAGTTCTGTTTGTATGGACGGCTTTCCTAATGTAATTATGATACAAACACCCGCCCTTAAATCAAATAATGACATCGACAACATCTGTATCAGTACCCGAGTCTTTAAGGTCGTATCAAGAGGCAGAGTTTATGCAGCTGACACCTCGGCACTCTCCACAACCTGCTGCGCGAGCAAAATCACGCATTTTGCACGTGCATCTTGGTGCTAAACAATCTGTTTGACAGTTGCAGCATATTGTGAAAGGTGGTTTTCCGGGAGCACTGGCATATCTGTCAGGATAGGAAAACATAAAACCCTGTTTTAGTTCTCTCCCCTGACCAATTGGTCCGCGTGAAATTCTTCTTTAATCTATTTTCATATCTGAAAGTAGGTTCTGTAAGAATGATGTAGAGGAAGTAGATGGAATGGCACATTCATGCTAGGGTGATTGTGCCATTTTTGTTGTTGTTGTTTTGGTATTTTGCACGTGCGTTTTGTAACGTAGACTGTCAAGGTCGTCATCGCTATTTCGGCCGTAGAGAGAATATGTTCCATAGACAGCAGCCTCATCTGTGCACTTATCTATCATTAAACTTCAAATATTTACTAGCATGTCATTAGTGCTATTTTAAAAAAAAAACCATAATCAGTGACTGATAATGAACCTGATTGTTTAATTTTATTGTTTAATTTTCTTAAAAAGCGTATTAGTGACCGGTAATGAACCCGATTGTTTGATTTTATTGTTTAATTTTCTTTAAAAGTGTATTAGTGACCGGTAATGAACCCGATTAATAAACTTTAAAAGAGCATTAAATAAACTAAATCCAAACAATCGGGTTTATTATCAGTCACTAATACGCTTTAAAAAAAAAAAAAAACTAAAATCAAACAATCAAGTTCTTTACCAGTCAGATTTTAGTTGTTTTTAAAGCTTGTTAGTGACCGATAATGAACCCGATTGTTTGATTTCATAAAAAAAAGTTTGTAGCAATTGGCTTTTAATTATAAGGAGCCAGCATTTTTTTCAGATATCTACTGCAATTGGTTTTAAGGCTGTGACCGGTAAATAGTCAGCTGGGTTTTGTTTGTTTGTTTGTTTTGTTTTTTTAAAAAGCATATTAGCGACCGGTAATGAATTAGTGGCTTAAAAGCCTCTTGTATGTAATTGGCGTGTAAATATGTGACTTATAACAACCATTTTATTTAAAGTCTTAATGCGTGGATGCTCATCCTTTAGACATTAATCAAACAATATTCTTCTCCTGTAAAACTATACTCTTTGTCTGTAAAACAGTACTCATCCCCTGTAAAACAATACTCCTGCCCTGCACATATATAAAACAGCTTAAAAACTCTCAGGAGCGACAGTATCTCATTTCAAGTAGCACACTTATCACTGCACCACGTGAAGAATTTTGAAATTCTCGAGGAAACATTCCTGCTGTAAGTCTACTTTCAAACTCTTTGACCACGGCGTTTGCTAGAGTGAATGATAATGACCTAACTGAATGTAATTGACCTAAAGTGAACAGAGCAGTTTCGCTCTTTGTAAGTGCTTAACCAAGTGGTTGGTATTTGGTGTCAAAACATAAGTGTACATACTTGTTTAAGAATTACCTCTGGATAATGATTTTGTTGAGACTTGATGTCACCACTTCGTGTACTGATAGTGAAGTGGGATATCATTTTAAGTATCCACTTAGGGCATTGGATATCTAGTCCTTTTAGCATACATTACCATTACAGTTTAACAGGATCACAGCAACGCGCGCGCATGTGTGTGTGTGTACTTGCGCATGAATGTGTATTCTTTAGGTTTATTTTCAGAATGTTGCAGCAATTTGACAATAATAATTTATGTCTTTTTAATGCAGAATCAAATTATTGTTGTCAAACTGGTATGATTTAACATGTCTTTAATAAATGTAACACCCATGGGTTCAGTGTATTATTTTGTCTTTACATGCATAGCATTTGTTACTTAGTTAATGTTTTGTGTGCGCGTATCATAGTGCCTGCAGACGCAAGTGTGTGCGCGCGCGTGCATGCATGTGTGTATAGCGTTTATTTATAAGTAGGACCACTGCTAAGTCAGCAAATTAGATCATGACCACTCCCTTTGTTTTATGTATCTGGTTTAAGTATTGTTTTTGGATAAATGACATGATATGATGACAGTTGCAGGGAGCGTGAGTGACAGGTGTTGATTTGGTGTGGGTGCCCCAACAGCACACATCTGTATCTGTCCTTAGTTTTTATCTTTGTACTTTCTGATATTTTCTCCCAGGCTGCATACCTTTAAATAGGGTGACAGAACTACAGACCTACCACCCCCAAAAGGACAGACAGTACAGACAAGAGAGACAAAGGACCAACCATGTAGACTGCAGAGAATCAGCAGAGACCCTTGGCCTTAGGCCTTGGGTCACATTAGATTAGGGATTAATCGACTTAGATTTAGACATTGTAAGGCAGTTGGAAATAGAGAAATATGAAGTAATTTGAATAGATATAAGAAGCATTAGTATTGTGTTGATGGTTTTCCTTTTAAGTGCTGGATTTGTGTACATTTTATTGTGTGTACTCTGACATCTGTACTGCTGTTTGGCTGCTTTGGTCCCCGTTAGTTCAGAGACGGGCGATTTATAAAAAATAAAACGATCGCTAATAAAGGAAAGAACCGGTGTATCATTTGGTGGATTTGTACAAAAGTCGCTGTATGCAAAAGACAAGAAGAGAACACGAACAAGAAGATAAAACCAAAGACACACATCACATTGCACATCATCATCATCATCTTGAGACATCATTGTTCCGTTAACATTTGGCGTCCTCGGCACGATTAGTGACGGCCCTACGATCACTCCCGGTCCGACTCCCGATGTCCCCCGTTAACATTCTTAGCAAATTGAAAGGTCCAAGCGCTCAGCTACACTGCTCATTCATTAGCTCATGTTGAACCAAACGGCCTACTCACAAGAGTAGACTTAAGAACACAGCCTACTCACTAGAATATGTTGAACTACACAGCCTACTCACTAGAATATACTAAAGAACACAGCCTACTCACTAGAATATACTAAAGAACACAGCCTACTCACTAGAATATACTAAAGAACACAGCCTACTCACTAGAATATACTAAAGAACACAGCCTACTCACTAGTGTATGTTGAACTACACAGCCTACTCACTAGAATATACTAAAGAACACATCCTACTCACTAGTGTATGTTGAACTGCACAGCATACTCACTAGAATATGTTGAACTACACAGCCTACTCACTAGAATATACTAAAGAACACAGCCTACTCACTAGAATATACTAAAGAACACATCCTACTCACTAGTGTATGTTGAACTACACAGCCTACTCACTAGAATATGTTGAACTACACAGCCTACTCACTAGAATATACTAAAGAACACATCCTACTCACTAGTGTATGTTGAACTGCACAGCATACTCACTAGAATATACTAAAGAACACAGCCTACTCACTATTGAACTACACAGCCTACTCACTAAAGTATGTTGAACTATACAGCCTACTCACTAGAGTATACTAAAGAACACACCCTGCTAGCGTGTTCCTAGTCGGGAGTCGAGATCATAACTGAAGTTTTTAAAGACTAACTGAAATGGCCTCTTTGATAAGGTCATGTGACTTAATTATCAAAGCAGTTAATTTTATAAAAGTAGAAAATTAGTGTTGATCAGTTAAAATTAAGGGGGGGTGGGTGGGAGGTACGAAACAATAAGCGAACGAGTTCGATGACGTAACAATACTTTATTTGTATTTTTTTTGTGAGCCTTCATTACCTAGCCAATTTTCACTTTTACCCCATTTAGGGTCATTTAGACTATTTCCCAGGAGCCACGTCTTAGGAAAGACTGCTCTAGAGACTGTTAAAGTAACACAGAGTACTCATTAGAGAATGTTGTATAAAGTGTATTTTCTAGATAATACTTAAGTATTTGTGTAATATCTAGAGCATTCTTAAACACACAGAATACTTTCTAGAGAATATTAAAGTAACACAGAGTACTCATTAGAGAATGCTGTATACAGTGTATTTTTTAGATAATACTTAAGTATCTGTGTAATCTCTAGAGCATTCTTAAGAACACATAATGTTGTCTAGTCTGTTGAAGTACATAGAATACACATTTGAGAATGTTGCAGTGCATAGAGTACACTTTTGAGAATGTTGAAGTACATAGAATACACTATTGAGAATGTTGAAGTACATAGAGTACACTTTTGAGAATGTTGAAGTACATAGAGTACACTTTTGAGAATGTTGAAGTACATAGAGTACACTTTTGAGAATGTTGAAGCACATAGAGTACACTTTTGAGAATGTTGAAGTACATAGAGTACACTTTTGAGAATGTTGAAGTACATAGAGTACACTTTTGAGAATGTTGAAGTACATAGAGTACACTTTTGAGAATGTTGAAGTACATAGAGTACACTTTTGAGAATGTTGAAGTACATAGAGTACACTTTTGAGAATGTTGAAGTACATAGAGTACGCTCTTGAGAATAATGAAGTACACAGAGTACTTTTTTGAGCAGTAGTTTTGAACACTTTTGTGACACGATCAAATTTTCAGATGAGTTGGCGAGCGCCATCAATTTTTTTTAAGCTTATTTTTGTACTGGTCATTAAATAATACACAAATCATACACGTAGTTACCGTAGTAGTTTATGTATCTCTAGCCTATCAAGCGAAGTACTCTCTCACTATACTATGTGGCTTTGCCCTTTTGGAATCTATCTGTAGTATATGTATCTCTAGCCAATCAAGCGAAGTACTCTCTCACTATACTATGTGGCTTTGCCCTTTTGGAATCTATCTGTAGTATATGTATCTCTAGCCAATCAAGCGAAGTACTCTCTCACTATACTATGTGGCTTTGCCCTTTTAGAATCTATCTGTAGTATATGTATCTCTAGCCAATCAAGCGAAGTACTCTCTCTCTATACTATGTGGTTTTGCCCTTTTGAAATCTATCTGGAAGATTGAACAAAATAAATATCATTAGCAGGCAGTTTTCTTCTTATCTTTTTTTAAAAGTATAATATTGTTGAATAGGGGTGAAATATATTTATTAATCTTATTTTAACATAGAAACCAGTTATGGTTAATTAAAACTATTCATTCTATTTTTACTTGTATCTGGATTTGGACAAGCACACAAATATTAAGCACCATTTTTATTATTACATCCGAATTTCTATAAGCATACATATATGAATAATATTAATAAGCGCACACCGGTACTGAATAGATACAATGTTAATTTACGATCTTTTATTGTAATAAATCAGTATGATTTTTAGCACTGCATTTCATTAGCCAGCTTTGCCAGTAGAGCAAGTATAATGATATTCCCGTTTGTAAGCAATCTTCAAGATGCTCATCTTTAAGTCAAGATCTGTATTTTGACTTTATTATGCTCACAGTTAAAAACAGTTCACATAGATAAATGGACTCGAATTAAGATTTATTATGTACGGTATAGGTTCCAAAAATTATCATCTGTTGCAGTCGATTTAAGAACAACATAATTTTGAACAACATAATTTCGAATTCCACTTCTCTTCTTACTTGAGTTGAATGAGATTTGCAGTGGATGTAGACATTTTTGTTGGCAAGTAAAATGAAAATGATTCCCAAGGCAATCGCAGACCTCGATGAACTGTTAAAATATCTTTCAAACTGATCCTGAGGTTTTGAATGTAGTGAAGAGTTAAAATCAAAGCCACATACCATTTTCTTCATATCTGGAAAATGTACAAGAGACTTTCGTCTTCATATGTGACTTCCACAAGATCAATTCTGCTTTGAATGATTTTACATGACCTAACATGAGTGACGTGATTTTACATGACCTAACATGAATCACGTGATTTTACATGACCTAACATGAATCACGTGATTTTACATGACCTAACATGAGTGACGTGATTTTACATGACCTAACACGAGTGACGTGATTTTACATGACCTAACATGAGTGACGTGATTTTACATGACCTAACATGAGTGACGTGAAGTTGGATGGAACAGCTTACATTTGTACTATCTTTCACACCTCGTCGCGGGCACCTTGCTGGGAATCACTGCTCTAGAGAATATTGAAGTATACAGAGTACTCACTAGATCAGCACGCAGAACTGTGTTATAAACTCATTTACAACACGCAGAACTGTGTTATAAACTCATTTACAACACGTAGAACTGTATTATAAACTCATTTACAACACGCAGAACTGTGTTATAAACTCATTTACAACACGTAGAACTGTATTATAAACTCATTTACAACACGCAGAACTGTGTTATAAACTCATTTACAACACGAAGAACTGTATTAGAAACTCATTTACAACACGTAGAACTGTATTGTAAACTCTGTAAAGAACTTACAACTGCATTGCAAACTCTGTAGAGAACTTAGAACTGCATTGCAGACTCTGTAGAGAACTTAGAACTGCATTGTAAATTATGTACAGAACGCAGAGCTCATTGTAAACTACGTAGAACCGCATTGTAAACTCTGTATAGAACGCAGAACTGCATTATAAACTTGTAGAGAATATAGAACCGCATTGTAAACTCTGTAGAGAACGTAGAACCGCACTGTAAACGTTGTAGAGACTATAGAACCGCATTGTAAACTCTGTAGAGAACGTAGAACCGCACTGTAAACTTTGTAGAGACTATAGAACCGCATTGTAAACTCAGTAGAGAACGCAGAGCTTCAAGAATAAGCCCACAAGAAGTTCGAACTGCATAGCTACTCACTAGATCCATTAAACTACACACCATACTCACTACAGCCATTGAACTACACATTTATTACTCACTAGTCATTGAACTACACATTTATTACTCACTACAGGCATTGAACTACACATTTATTACTCACTACAGTCATTGAACTACACATTTATTACTCACTACAGGCATTGAACTACACATTTATTACTCACTACAGGCATTGAACTACGCACTATATTTACTACAGTCATTGAACTGCACAACACGCTAGAGACATTGAACTACACAACATACTAAAGTCATTAACTACACAGCATAGTTACTTCTGCTACTGAGCTACACAACATACTAGAGCCATTGAACTTTACAGTATACTCATTATAGCCATTGAACTACACAAAATACTCACTACAGCCTCTGAATTACACAACATGCTAGAGCCATTGGACTACATAACACACTCATTACAGCTATTGAACGACAACATTCTCACCATAGCCACTGAACTACACAGCATAGTCACTGGGGTCATTGAACTAAACAGCATACTCACTGGGGTCATTGAACTACACAATATACTCAGAGCCATTGAACTAAACATGATGCTCACTAAAGTCTTTGAACTACACTACATAACTCACTAGAGCCATTGAACTAAATATGATACTCAATAAAGTTATTGAACTACACAATATACTCAGAGCCATAGAACTAAACATGATGCTCACTAAAGTCATTGAGCTGCACATGTTCACCAGAGCCGTTGAACTAAATATGATATTCACTAAAGTCATTAAACTGCAAAATATGTTCACCAGAGCCGAGGAACTAAACATGATACTCACTAGAGTAATTGAACTATACAACAAAAGAGCCATTGAACTACAAAATATAATCATTAGAGCTATGGAACTAAACATGATGCTCACTAAAGTCATTGAGCTATACAATATACTCAGAGCCATGGAACTAAACTTGAATAAAGTCATTGAACTACACATCATACTCACTAGAGCCTTGAAGTACACAGTATACTCATTAGATTTAGAGCCATGGAACTAAACATGACGCTCACTAAAATTGAACTACACAACATACTCATTAGAGCCATTGAAGTACACAGTATACTTACTAGAGCCAATGAGCTGAAAATGATGCTCACTGAAGTAATTGAATTACACAATATACTAACCAGAGCCATTGAACTACACAATATGCTTACCAGAGCTTGTTGACCTCAAAGAATGTTCATTAGGGTAGGTTGGACAACACAGATTTCTTTCTAGTTTCGTTGAACCAAACAGCATGCACATTATATCATGTTGAACTCAAACCACACTCACTTGAAAACTTGGTCTCAAAGCATACTCATTAAAAATTAAACTCCGACCGTATTTAGCAGAGCATGTTGAAATGTACACAAGAATACACACAATTTTCTCAGCTAGACAGCATGTTGAAATGTACACAAGAATACACACAATTTTCTAAGCTAGACAGCCTGTTGAAATGTACACAAGAATACACACAATTTTCTAAGCTAGACAGCCTGTTGAAATGTACACAAGAATACACAATTTTCTCAGCTAGACAGCCTGTTGAAATGTACACAAGAATGCACAATTTTCTCAGCTAAACAGCATCATTGAAACATATTATGCTTATGATCTAGGTATTATGATATTCATATTTAGTCAGAAAATTTGTTGTGCTTTTATTTTCTCCCTCCCGCATTTATACTTGTTTCATATTTAGTCAGAATGTTTGTTGTACTTTTATTTTCTCTCTTCCGCATTTATACTTGTTTCATGGTGACAAATGTAGATAAAGCATTAATTGATGGAACGATTGTTGTCGTAAAAGAATGTATTTTTTTTTTTCTAAAATAGACTGGCTTGCTCAGTATATGTAACTAGAATGCTAAAGGACAGTTTATTTCTTCACGTTAAAATGTATAATTATTTCAAATCAAATTTGCTGATGTCAGCAGCTGCATGAGCGAACAGTTTGTTTTCATTTTATTTTAAATATTTAGCACAGTGAGACCTCATTCAGACTGCATGTGAAAAAGGAGGGAGAGATAAGGGGACTGTTATGATTGATCTTATAGCAACAGATACACCTACTGACTTTTGGTGCTAGTAGCAACACAGAGCGAAACACGTACACTCATCGTCACTTTGATCTTATACTGTTATAGCAACAAGTACACCTACCGACTCCTCGTCACTTTGATCTCGTACTGTTATAGCAACAAGTACACCTACTGACTTTTGGTGATAGTAGCAACACAGAGCGAAACACGTACACTCCTCGTCACTTTGATCTCATACTGTTATAGCAACAAGTACACCTACTGACTTTTGGTCTAGTAGCAACACAGAGCGAAACACGTACACTCCTCGTCACTTTGAGAACAGCCCTGAAAAGCCGCTTGAATGCCGCGCATCAGTCTGAAATCTGTACATATTGCCCATTAGAAAGATTTATTGATTGTATCATTATAATATATTTTCTTTACAAGATTACTGAATCTTTTTATTTATTGAAAGTAGAATGAATAACCATCAATTTCAGCACAATCTATAGCAAATGCAGTTTGCTTTGAAATGCAATTTTGGAGCGAACAGTAGCAACCTTTAGACCAACTTACTAGGAGTTAAATACACTTTGTTATATTAAGTTTACTACGTAAACTTACTACAATGGTGCTGGTGACGAACTGACTTTATTCGTTACGTGTACTGTGTGTATCTAGTGAGGAATGCACTTTACTGGTTATGTTTACTGCATATTCTTATACTATGATGCTAGTGAGGATTGCACTTTACTGTGTTATGTTTACTGCATATTCTTATACTATGATGCTAGTGAGGATTGCACTTTACTGTGTTATGTTTACTGCATATTCTTATACTATGATGCTAGTGAGGAATGCACTTTACTGGTTATGTTTACTGCATATTCTTATACTATGATGCTAGTGAGGAATGCACTTTACTGTGTTATGTTTACTGCATATTCTTATACTATGATGCTAGTGAGGAATGCACTTTACTGTGTTATGTTTACTGCATATTCTTATACTATGATGCTAGTGAGGAATGCACTTTACTGTGTTATGTTTACTGCATATTCTTATACTATGATGCTAGTGAGGAATGCACTTTACTGGTTATGTTTACTGCATATTCTTATACTATGATGCTAGTGAGGAACATAATTTATTTCATGTTTACAATGTATACTTATTACTAGCTGTGACACCAAACGTCACTTAATTAATGGATATAATTATTATTAATTAATTAATCACCCAAAACTAATTACAAGTGATGAGAATCTTAACTTATTTTATTAATGATCCTCCAGCAGACACCTCGTCTCTGAGTCTTTCACTTGGCGGATATCCGGGCGCTGTAAATGTTCTCTCTCTTCCACAGCATTAGCATTTACTGTCACACAATATTCTGTAAGCGTAGCATTTCTTACCTAAAGGAGAAGACAAATCCTTCTTTAATATATTTAGTGAGCCCCACACCCCCCCACTTTCTTCTCCAACATAAGGTTATCAATATGCTTAAGAAGGTCAATAAATCTAACAATAAATTTATTAAATATACAGGACAAATACAATGACATCAGTTACTTCCATGAAACCACAATCAAATCATTTCTATAATTGAAAATCGTATGCTTAATATACAACTCAACAGTAATGTCAATACAAATCTCAGGATTGTTTTATCAGAGAGCAGAAATGGAGTTATTAGAGATAAGCGATAATAGTTTTTACATAACCTTGTTCAACTGCTGTCTCAATAGTCCTTCAGAGCACTTTTGCAACAAAGATACAAGTTTTTTTGTCAGCTGTTATTACATCAGCTCCATGTGTTTTACTGTTATACTCTCAAGGTTAGCATTGGACACCTTGCTCCCTCAAGCAGACTAACAGTTGTAGCTACTTCACTGTTATTCTTTCAAGGTTAACATTGGACACCTTGCTCCCTCAGGCAGACTAACAGTTGTAGCTATTTCACTGTTATTCTCTCAAGGTTAACATTGGACACCTTGCTCCCTCAAGCAGACTAACAGTTGTAGCTACTTCTAGTAACTTCACTGTACCAGAAATTGCTCAGGTAGTCAGCATACAAAGAAGTGTAGTGCATTTCTTTACATTATACACACACTGTGCATTTCTTTACATTATACAATTTCCCATGTCTACCCCAGTCATACCAGTTTACATACAGTAAACTATGAGGTTCAAATAAAATGTTGAAATGAAAACAGAAAAAGGCTACTACTACTAGTGTAATAGTGAGGAATACTTTGTTATGTTTATTGCATATATTTACTACTACTGTACTAGTGATGAACAGACTGTATACTGCGTATACTCACTACTACCGTACTAGTGAGGAATAGACTTTGTTTACTGCATATAATTACTACTACTGTACTAGTGAGAAATAGACTTTGTTTACTGCATATATTTACTACTACTACTACTACTACTACTACTGTACTAGTGAGAAATAGACTTTGTTTACTGCATATATTTACTACTACTGTACTAGTGAGGAATAGACTTTGTTTACTGCATATATTTACTACTACTGTACTACTACTAGTGAGGAATACTTTATGTTTACCACATATATCTACTACTGCTGTACTAGTGAGGAATAGACTTTGTTTACTGCATATATTTACTACTGCTGTACTAGTGAGGAATAGACTTTGTTTACTGCATATACTTACTACTACTGTACTAGTGAGGAATAGACTTTGTTTACTGCATATACTTACTACTACTGTACTAAGTGAAGAATACATTTGCCTTTATTATATTTATATATTCACTCTGGCACTATACAAGTGAAATTAAGTACATGTACAGCTAATTTCTTTATGCTTACAATGTATAAGAATTTTACTGTTCTAATGCTGTACAAGATAGTTTAAATATCATTCATGCTTATTATACTTAATACATAGTAATAGTGCTATTCAAGAGAGTTTAATTACCTCCATGTTTAGTATACTTAATAATGTTAGTGCTATTCAAGATGGTTTAATTATCTCCATGTTTATTATACTTAATACATACGTAATTCTATAGTGCTAGTGCTATACAAGAGCATTTAAATACACAAGATTTCGTTATGCGTAATAATTATACACACTATAGAAGTCTATGCAAAAAGGTTTAATTGCATCTTATATGCACTACTGAAGTTATGCAAAAGAGATTAAATACATACACGCACTACTGAAGTTATGCAAAAGAGATTAAATACATACACGCATTACTGAAGTCTATGCAAAAGATGTAATTGTATCTTATATGTATTATTTTCATCTGTCGTGCAAGAGAAGTTAAATGTATACGCATTACTGAAGTCTATGTAAGAGGTTAAATACATCTTATAAGCATTACTGAAGTCTATGTAAGAGGTTAAATACATCTTATAAGCATTACTGAAGTCTATGTAAGAAAGGTTAAATACATCTTATGTGCACTACTGAAATTAGGGCTGTCATTTTTTTCTTTAAAAGCTGCCTGGGTACCCGTCCAGATTTTGAACGGGTATCTACTTGAAAATGAGCATAATCAACATCACAACTCGCGATCTCTACACAAAGCTACTTAACCATTAAGCATGTGCTCTATTTCACACAGTAGCCAATATAGTGACTTACTAATAGTTATGATCTTTATATGTACAAAACAATGTTTAAAATATGTTCAATCAACTAAATAAAATGTCAACAACAATAACATTTAAAAATAGGGCATCAAGTTCAATTGCCCTTCACCGACAAAATTTCATCGCACAGATTGCATTTCGCCGTGTCACTATCCAATCGCTTGGCGTGACTCCACACAGACGATGTCGTATTACAATGTTATTATTTAATTTATTGACGTTAAAATACTGACAAGTTTGTTTACTGAAGTCTTATTAACATGCTACAGGTGTTAACGAGAGTACAAGAAAGGGCGCGAGCTACGGTGATCCATGTCGTCCATAATTAGATCTAGGTACAGCGGCTGCCACGATTTAACAGGCCCAGGCCACGTGACCGGAGTGAGGGGAGTGTACTAAATCAGTGTCAGTTCTCTCATATATCGCGTGATTGGCTTGCCTCTCTGATTTTCCTTGCACCCCAATCTGCATTACCCATTTCTGTGCCAATGGCCACGTTATCACGGGTATCCTTCACAATGTTACTACCCGGGTATTAGCACGGCAACGGGTACCGGGATTCTCGTTGACACCACTAATTGAAATCTATGCAAAACAGGTTAAATGCATCTTATACTCATTACTGAAGTCTATTCAAGAAGTTAAATGTATACTTAAGTCTATGTAATTGTAAGACTAAGAGAGGTTAAATGCATCTTATACTCATTACTGAAGTCAATTCAAGAAGTTAAATTAAGACTATGTAAATAATTGTAAGACTAAGAGAGGTTAAATACATCTTATAGGCACTACTGAAGACTATGTAAGATAGGTTTAAAACATCTTATACATAATACTGAAATCTATGCAGAAGACTTTATAAATGCATCTTAATTTTTAAACACATTACTGAAGTATGTGCAACTGCAAGAGAAGTTAAATATATTTACACTACTGAATTATATGCAAGAGAAGTTAAATATATCTGGACTAGTGAAGTCTATGTAAAAGAGGTTAAATACATTTTATACACACTACTGTAAGAGGTTTAATACACATACACACTACTGAAGTCTACGTAAGAGAGGTTAAATACACACATACACACTATTAAAGTATATGCAAAAAGAGGTTAAATACATATACACACTACTGAAGTGATGTAAGAGAGGTTAAGTACACACACACACACACACACACTACTGAAGCCCTTGTAAGAGAAGTTAAATAAACTTACGCTACCGATGTCTTTTGCAAGAAAGGTTAAATACATTTAATCACAAATCTGAAGAGGTTAAATACACCTTATTTCAATATATATACTATATAGTACTAGTACATTATTTTAAAGACAACTGGGTTAGCAGACATACTAATACTACAGGAATGATCATACATTTATTTTAAAGACAATTGGGCTAGCAAATACTACATGAATGATCATACCTTTATTTTAAAGACAATTGGGTTAGCAGACATACTAATACTACATGAATGAACATACATTTATTTTAAAGACAACTGGGTTAGCAGACATACTAATACTACATGAATGATCATACATTTATTTTAAAGACAATTGGGCTAGCAAATACTACATGAATGATCATACATTTATTTTAAAGACAAATGGGTTAGCAGACATACTAATACTACATGATTGAACTTGAAGATACATTTAAGACAACTGGGCTAGTGGTCATACTGATACTACATGATTGAAGATACAATTAAGACAACTGGGCTAGTGGTCATACTAATAGACTAATACTATATGATTGAAGATACAATTAAGATAACTGGGCTAGTGGTCATACTAATACTACATGATTGAAGATACAATTAAGACAACTGGGCTAGCAGTCATACTAATACTACATGATTGAACTTGAAGATACATTTAAGACAACTGGGCTAGCGGTCATAGTAATACTACATGATTAAAGATACATTTAAGACAACTGGGCTAGCGGTCATACTAATACTAATGATTGAAGATACATCTAAGACAACTGGGCTAGCGGTCATACTAATACTACATGATTAAAGATACATTTCATTTTAAAGATCAGCAAAGGTATGTTCACAAGTCTGGAATCATAACACATTCTGTTAACACAGGAAGTAACATAAACAAATGTACATTCACAGAAATGAAGTCTTGATACATCTGATAAATATACACAATAAATATAAACAAAAGTACATTCACAGAAATGAAGTCTTGATACATCTGATAAATATACACAGTAAATATAAACAAATGTACTTTCACAGAAATGAAGTCTTGATACATCTGATAAATATACACAATAAATATAAACAAAAGTACATTCACAGAAATGAAGTCTTGATACATCTGATAAATATACACAATAAATATAAACAAATGTACATTCACAAAACTGAAATATTGACAAATTTGATAAAGTTGCACAAAATAAATATAACAAAATGAGCATTCAAAAAACTTAAATATTGACACATTTGATATTGCTGCATAATAAATATAACAAATTTACATCTGCAAATCTGAAATATTGACATATTTGATATGGATTTACACTACATATATAATGACACATCTGATAAAGGTACACAATTAACAACTGATGTAATTTACAGTATGAAAATAATGATGCATATAATAAAGGTACACATTTAGCAAAAGTAATTTACAATATAAAAGTAATGACACATCTTAGAACAACTATGAACATTACTCATACTATTAGAGCATCATATATTAGAACAACATTACTCGCACTACTAGAGCACAATGTAAACATAGGACAACACCATTATCTCTTAAACATTACTTGTACACTACTAGAGCACTATACAAACATGTAGGGCAACCCATTCACTCTTAAGTTAAACATTACTCAGTATTAGAGCATCATATATATATCTAGAACAATAGTGAATATTATTCCTACTATTCTTGAGCTAAACATTACTCAGTATTAGAGCATCATATATATATATCTAGAACAACAGTGAATATTATTCCTACTATTCTTGAGCTAAACATTACTCAAGTCATACTATTATTCCTCCTATTCTTGAGCTAAACATTACTCAAGTCATACTATTATTCCTACTATTCTTGAGCTAAACATTACTCAAGGCATACTATTATTCCTACTATTCTTGAGCTAAACATTACTCAAGTCATACTACCAATGTCATACAAATCTATAGGGCAACACCATTCTGTCTTAAGAACAGTGAACATTACTCATACTATTACAGCATTACATATTAGAACAGTGAACATTACTAATACTATTAAAGCATTACATAATAGAACAACAGTGAACATTACTCATACTATTACAGCATTACATATTAGAACAGTGAACATTACGCATACTATTAAAGCATTACATATTAGAACAGTGAACATTACGCATACTATTAAAGCATGACATATTAGAACAGTGAACATTACGCATACTATTATTTAAAGCATTACATATTAGAACAGTGAACATTACTCATACTATTAAAGCATTACATATTAGAACAGTGAACATTATGCATACTATTAATGCATTACATATTAGAACAACAGTGAACATTACTCATACTATTACAGCATTACATATTAGAACAGTGAACATTACTCATACTATTACAGCATTATATATTAGAATAAGAGTGAACATTACTCATATTATTACAGCATTACATTTTAGAACAGTGAATGTTACTCATACTATTACAGCATTACATATTAGAACAGTGAACATTACTCATACTATTACAGCATTACATATTAGAATAAGAGTGAACATTACTCATATTATTACAGCATTACATTTTAGAACAGTGAACATTACTCATACTATTACAGCATTACATATTAGAATAAGAGTGAACATTACTCATATTATTACAGCATTACATTTTAGAACAGTGAACAGTACTCATGCTTCTAAAGCAGGGGTGCACAAACTGCGGGCCGCATGTGGCCGAGACAGGGCTCTATTCAACCCCCAGAGTACTTTTGGATGTTAGCATTATTATGAATGTAAAGCACATTATTTCATTATTTGTGTTGTTTTTTCTATTGAGCCATCCATGTGGTGGCCCTCCAAGCACTATCAACTGGAAATTTGGCCCTCTGGCCTAAAACGTTTGTGCATCCCTGTCACTCCAGAATTAAAAACTAGAGCTATAGTGTTTTTTCTTCAGATGATCAACTGGAGAGATTAGGCCACACACGATAACCGCGAGTAAGACAGCAGCAATACGTTTCTCAAAACTAAACTTTATAGTCTATATTAAAAATATTAATTATACAGCAAAAGAGAAGTGAGTAAATCTGTGAGTTAAGAAAGTTTCTCATTAATCCTACGGGTTAAAAACTTTTAGTGTCTCAAGACGAAGTGAAATTCAAGAAACAAGTAATTTGAATTAATTTCCGTTTTCGAAAGCAAAGAATTTGGTCATCTATTTAAGTTTTCGTGACCACGTCACTTACTGTTTCATAATTACAGAATGTATCCGTGACATTGATCATAGTTATGTTCCTCAGACAAACAGTTTTAACTCAACCAGGAACACGATGTAGGCATATATCAGATCAACACATGGATGGAGTCCTGTATCTAGCAATGTCATAGACTATTGCATCCCGTCACGTGATTAAATTACCAAAGTACTCATGCACTCTCCACACTTTCACAGTTATCCGTGTTAGTACCACTACTAATATGAAGAAAACCTGGCAACACATTTTTAATGCAGTTGAATGTTAGGTTCCTTACAATTCACAGTATTGACATAATGACACATTCCCTTGTAAAGAGATATGTACATTCACATTCAAGACTAAGTTTAAATTAACCCTTATAATTGTGCCATGTTCATACATGTTCACATTTGTCTGTTCACATTAGTTCGAATCTCACTTTGTGATCTTAGTGTTCTAGATTTGGGTTCATTTACCCAAATATATGAGTTTTCCATTAAAAGATAATGTAGTAGGATACTGTTGATTTCCTCCATGAAACTTTTCCACAAAGTGACCATGAAAGATCAGAATTATTTCTGTCGAGGTATTACTTGTAACCACCATACCATAGTAGAATTATGATGTAGTGTTTATAACATTATTTGTTAGTAGTATTTGTAGCATCATAAATTAGTCATGTTTGTAGCATTATGCAGCAACTCTGCAGTATTCCTGTTTGTACTGTCATAAGGCAGTCCTGTGTTGCTTCATGCAGTAGTCCTGTTTGTACAGTCATAAGGCAGTCCTGTGTTGTGTCATGCAGTAGTCCTGTTTATATTATCAAATGTCTGTCCTGTTTGTAGCATCATTTGGTTATCCTGTTTGTATTTGTTAGCTATTATCCAATTGCAGTCCTGTTTCTATTATCAAATTAGTAGTACTGTTTGTAGCATAATTTGGTAGTCCTATTTGTAGCATCATTTGATAGTCCTGTTTGTAGAATATGTGTCGTTTAATTCAGTAGTCCATTTGTTTCATTTATTAGTCTTGCATGTTAATTCTGTTTGTAGTCTTATTCTGTAGTTCTGCTTGCTGCATCATATGATAGTTCTGTTTTTGTAGTATTATTTGGCAGTCCTGATTGTAGCATCATTTGGCAGTCCTGGTTGTAGCATCATGTGGCATTCCTGATTGTAGCATCATTTGGCAGTCCAGGTTGTAGCATAATATGCTAGTCCTGCTTGTACTAGCAATAGCATATGACATTTCTGCATTTAGCATCATTTTTGAAGAAATCTTGTTCATAGCATTTAAGAACATCAATTAATACTAATAATATTCTGTTTGTAACTACATTTGATAGTCTTGCAGGTAGCAAAATAATTTTACAGAAAACTCTCTCATAACTTAGGAAAAAAAAAAGATTAAAATTACAAATTAAAAGTACTTTTTGGATCTATGTAATTTTCCAGCAGACAAACAAGCTATAGTACTATTATGCAGACCCATCAAAATAGCAGTCACTTGACTCTACATGTCATAACTATTTCATTCATTTGTAAAAATTCTCTCTTCATTTTTTTCTGTTTGTATTAGTTGCAGAATGATAAATATTACTGTGACCTCGACTTGCTTTCCGAGGGATTATAACAGCACATATTCCCACTCAAAAACAAATGCACTGATTATAAATATTTTGATTACATTGCCCCATTACAGATGTACTGTATCATTGGATGTTTGATTGGTCTTGTTATAATCAACATATTGTTTAATATAATTTCATGTGCTTTTCATATTTTAATTTCTCTTTCCAGAACACTCAAAACTCCACACCAGTGACATTAAAAGTTGATGAGAAAGGATATATTCTCTTCTGGAAAGACCAAAACAAGGTATTCATGTCATTTGAATGTTGTGTCCAGTCATTTTTCATTGTCTCATGATATTTTACCAAGTTCAACCTTATTGACCATTATATTTTACCTACTGAAGTACATATTGTCAAGTTACAAATTACCTAATTCATCATGCATTGTCCAGTAATGTGTCTATCTTATCTGGATCAACTTGAATTGTCCCTTTTTTTAAAACCTAATTCAGCATGTATTATCTAGTTCAGCATGTATTGCTCAGTGATGTTTTGCCTGGTGGAGCATGTATTGCTCAGTGATGTTTTGCCTGGTGGAGCAAGTATTGCTCAGTGATGTTTTGCCTGGTGGAGCAAGTATTGCTCAGTGATGTTTTGCCTGGTGGAGCAAGTATTGCTCAGTGATGTTTTGCCTGGTGGAGCATGTATTGCTCAGTGATGTTTTGCCTGGTGGAGCAAGTATTGCTCAGTGATGTTTTGCCTGGTTGAGCAAGTATTGCTCAGTGATGTTTTGCCTAGTTTAGCATATATTGTCCAGAGATGTTGCATCCAGTTATTACCCAATGATCTGTCTGATATATTTTATTTTTACCAAATTCAATTTGTATTGTCCAATGACATTATTCACATAATTCAGTATCTATTGTTCAGTGATATTTTGCCTAGTTTAGCATAGATTGTCCAGTGATGTTTCACATTTTAAATATGTATTGTCCAGTGATGTTTCACATTTTAAATATGTATTGTCCAGTATATGTTGCACACAGTTATTGTCCATTGACCTGTCTAATATTTTCTTTTTTTACCTACAAGACATTTTTTACATAATTCAATATCTATTGTTCAGTGATATTTTGCCTAGTTCAGCATGTATTGTCCAGTGATGTTTCACATAGTTAAATATGTATTGTCCAGTGATGTTTCACATAGTTAAATATGTATTGTCCAGTGATGTTTCACATAGTTAAGCATGTATGTCTAGTGACGTGACATAGGTATGATGCTGATGCCACCTAGTTAATGGTTATGATTATATATTATTAATAATTAATCATCCATAACTAATGTCAAGTGATGAGAATTGTAGGATCTGATTTAGGTTGCATCAGCAATTTCTAGCACATTCTCAGCTCGAGTTGTTTACTCCAACTCAGTGCCCAAGGTTGGGTCACTTTGACAATTTAATAATTTATATAACAATTAAATTTAGAAATAGGGATAGGCAAATTTACTTTGCCACAGTAGGTAATCATGTTTTTCTAGGTAAGCTGTTATTATACAGTGCTTTTTTTCTGGGTAAGCTTTTATTGTCCAAAGCTATTTTTCTAGGAAGCTATTTTTTTAGGCAAGCTATTATTGTTCAAAGCTATTTTTGTAGGCAAGCTATTATTGTTCAAAGCTATTTTTCTAGGTAAGCTGTTATTGTCCGCCATGAGACTTGTATTTTCATTAGCTAAAGGATCACAATAGTGGAGAACAATTGTACAAATCTCAATCAGAATAAGTTAATTTTAACAAGTAAAAATCCACAACTCACAATTAAAATCTTCCTTTATTCTCTCTCTCTCTCTCTCTCTCTCTCTCTCTCTCTCTCTCTCTCTCTCTCTCTCTCTCTCTCTCTCTCTCTCTCCACACACACACACCATTTTGAATCAATGCATATTTTTAAATGTGCAAAGAAGAAAAGGAGAAAAGGCATACTCCTTTCTGAAATATCATATCAGAGAGCAATGCTAAGTTCCAAGTTTAGTCATCTCCATTCTTTCTTTCAATCATTCGCAACTTACAATTCCCACAACAGTTTTTATTAGCCTGATACATCCATGCAACATAATAAATATGCCATAATCAAATTATGAATGTGTTTCTGCTAGAAACACTGCCATGTGTTTAACATATTACATACAAGTATCATAATTCACACACATCTGTAGGAATAATAGTCTTTTTGCATAATATATCTTGACATTAAATTACAATTATAAATATATCAATAGCAAAGTGTACAAAATATTTCAAAGTCCATTCTCTCTGAATTAATCAGTTAACTCACCATTTAGCTAACAATTGCCTTTAATGACTGGACTTGAGTTACATCAAAATCAAAGTGATTAGAATGTAGAACTTTCTTCATTTGGCTAGTTCGTTATTGTAAACTTTAAACTATTGGGTAGCAAAAATTACTCATCCACTCTGGACTGGTTTGGGTTACCTCAGCAAGTTCTAGCACATTCTTTACCTGAGTTGTTATTTTAACTCTGGTACTTACAAAAATATCATCATGCACAGTACCTGAAGATCATGTCACATTGGCATTTAACAACTATATAATAATTAAGTTTTAAAAAGGGGACAAGCAAATTTACTCCGCCACAATGTCCCATGAGCTAATGACAGTGGTGGAGTGTCATCTCTGGTCCCAATGTTTGAAAGCACAGTTTGACATCTTTTGCATGGACCAATGAAATGTTTAAATAGAACGGTAGAAATGAGCAGCCTGTTTCCTTTCCTGGTTAACTCATATGTAGTTAGAGGTAGTGGATGAATGAACAGCCTTTCCTTATCTTTGTTCATTTTTATTATTTGTTATGTTGTTCATTGGGTGATGACTTGAGAGAGAGGATGAGTGACAGTGGATTACGACTTATGAGAGAGGTTATAACAGTAGATTACGACTTATTAGAGGTTGTATGATGGTGGATTACGACTAGTGAGAGAGTTTATAATAATAGTGATATGGTGACTTGTGAGAGAGGTTATAACAGTGGTATGGTGACTTGTGAGAGAGACTGAGTCCAGAGGATGAAAAGAACTTGTTCAGGAACAAACTGACATGGAACATCAAAGTTAAATTAGATTGGGCAAAAGTTCTTGCTACTGACAAGTAGTCTGTATTCTCTCAGCTGGTAGGGAGTCCCAACATTTATAAAACGCTAACATTTATTGATTTTAAGATAAACCTTCAGAGAAAACAAAAACAAAACTGCAATAGATTATCTTTACTTGTTATCGTTCGAAGCATAGATATAAATTGTAAAAATATAAATTGTAAAAAAAAAAAAATCTTCAAATTACAGTTTCAAATAAAAATTAAATGTGCTGGCAGTGAAGTGGTTTGCAGCACTTACTAACTTTTATAAATTGAAACTATGAAATATTTCCAGAAATAAAACAAAAATAGTTTGTCTATTATTCATTATGTAGGCCTTAATAATTGTGGGTCGTAATCTTATGGAACTCACCACAGGGTTAAAATCATTTAAAGTTTGAAATACACTTATTTATAGTATCGTTTAAAGAGCAGCGAATCTTGTCAGACAGAAGTGCAGTTGCTCGGATATACAACGAAAGTACCCGGGTTTAAATAATTTAAAGTTTGAAATACGCTTTCTTTAGAGTGTCCTAAAGAGCAGGAAATCTTGGCAAAGTGCATTTGCTTGGATATACACCTTTAAGTACCTGGTTGTTGAGCAAACAATTCGCCGACTAAGCAAATGCTGGCTAATGAACGATCAAGATGAAATGGTACTTAACTGATGTCTTTAAATCAGAATTATTTTTCTTTACGGGAATATCCATTCACTGGAATCTCAGACATGACTATTTGGTAGATTAACTGCGTTGAATGTATTTTATTTAATACGTGATTGTATCATGGTAAGTGTGACCCAGTTCCACTTGCTTGCTGGATGTCGTTTGTTCTTGAAATAAACAAAACAGTTCCACTTGCTTGCTGGATGTCGTTTGTTCTTGGAATAAACAAAACAGTTCCACTTGCTTGCTGGATGTCGTTTGTTCTTGGAATAAACAAAATAGTTCAGTAAATACCAGGCACAGTCAAAAAAACAATCAAACTGAAATCAGAGGAGTACACTGAGTAATTGTTTAATTGTAAGAGTACTGGAAACAATTCATTTAACTAGTATTTTCCTTTTGTTTGTTTTTGTAAGAGTACTGGAAACAATTCATTTAATTAGTATTCTCATTTTGTTTGTTTTTTTGTAAGAGTACTGGAAACAATTCATTTAACTAGTATTCTCAATTTGTTTGGTTTTTTGTAAGAGTACTGGAAATAATTCATTTAACTAGTATTCTCATTTTGTTTTTGTTTTTTGTAAGAGTACTGGAAACAATTCATTTAACTAGTATTCTCATTTTTTTTTTTTTTTTGTAAGAGTACTGGAAACAATTCATTTAACTAGTATTCTCATTTTTTTTTTTTTTGTAAGAGTACTGGAAACAATTCATTTAACTAGTATTCTCATTTTTTTTTTTTTTTTTTGTAAGAGTACTGGAAACAATTCATTTAACTAGTATTCAACTACTATGCTTCGCTTTGTTGATTTAACACACCCATCTGGGTGCCGAATCTAGTGAAATTACTCAGAAAGTATCACTTTGCCTTCTTGTTGTTTAGTCAGTTTGGCGTTGTTTAGTCAGTTTGGCGAGGCACTGCCCCCTTAAGCGATAACATCCTTGTTTAGTCAGTTTGGCGAGGCACTGCCCCCTTAAGCGATAACATGATAACATCGGCACAGAGCCGGACAAAACAAATTTCAGGTATAACATAAGAATCATATTCGTGTATAGCAGCTTTCGCTGGGAAGAAAGTTAGTCCACATAGGTATTTATAAATTTAGCCACTAACAGAAATCGTGTGTGTGTGTGTGTGTGTGTGTGTGTGTGCATATATAATATTTTATGTAGAAAGATATTGTGAATGTGAGCACTTTCTGAAATTGTATATTTGACAACTTTAGTAAATTTTATACTTCACACCTTGCATTAAGAGTGACATCAGTGGCAAATATCAATTAGGAACATATGATACTTGGATGTGATTTATTATCAAACATTCTCACTTGGATGTGATTTATTATCAAACATTCTCCATCGGCATTCATTTTTTTATAAATGCACATAGATATCAAGGGGCCCTTTGCCCTCCAGTCAATATATTTGCATATTCTGCACTGGGGTGGGGGGATGGGGGAGGGGTTTGCCTTCCAGTCAATATACTTGCATGTTCTACACTGAGGGCCCTTTGGCATCCAGTTAACATTCTTGCATGTTCTACACTGAGGGCCCTTTGACATCCAGTTAACATACTTGCATACTATATACTGTTGGTTTGCATTTAATATATATGCATTTGATATCCACCTAATATTCTTGTGTTTTTTTGTGCAGGAGCTAGCCAAGTATCTTTGTCAAATTAATCTTCAGCATGTTATTGCTGTCTGCACTTTTCATAGTGTAACTTCCTGGAGGGCAGGCAGCATTTTGGGGGAATTCACTGGGCGCCACCTAATGCCTTTTCTCACACAAAGACTGATAGCAGTAAATCAATGCCAGGGGTCGGAAAATTGATTTTCATTTAATTGCAAGACCTGTGAGTCACACCATTATACTTTCCCAACCTTTCATCCTACTGTTAAGGACTACAAATTTCACAGGTGGTGTGAGAAGGGGTATTGAGAAAGGCTGCTGGCCAGTGCTAGTGATGTGGGAAGGGAATTGAGAAAGGCTGGTGGTCACTGCTTGGTGCTAATGGTGTGGGAAGGGAATTGAGAAAGGGTGTTGGTCACTGCTTGGTGCTAATGGTGTGAGAAGGGGTATTGAGAAAGGCTGCTGGCCAGTGCTAGTGGTGTGGGAAGGGAATTAAGAAAGGTTGGTGGTCACTTCTAGTAGGGGAAAAAAGCATCCAGCACTTGGTGGGGGGGGAGGGGCACTTCTTAAGTAATGTGGAGTAAGGTGGCAGAGTTTGAGTATCAGGAGCAGTACCATAACTACTGCACTTCAGGCCCCACATTGCCTTGGGGCCTTTCAACAGAAGAGGTCCAATATTTGTTCCTTCAAAAATTAAACCCAGTACTTGAAATCTGAAAAAATATGCACATGATTAAGTTTTCACAAACTGTGGCAAACTGACTGAATATTTTGTGCTAACTGAACAGGTAATTGAAAAGGTATTAAATATTTTGTGTTAACTAAACAGAGTAGTTGAAAAGGTATTAAATATTTTGTGTTAACTGAACAAATTTGAAAGGGTAATTGAGTACTAAAAATTATTCATGTATTTAATTTTAATTCGTGGCTTTCTCCTCTCCATATAGACATAAAATAACAAGCTGCACAAAACATACCAGTAAATGTGAGAGAAAATACACACACACCACGTAAAAACAATTTCACTAAAATTTAGTGACAGAAACATTAAACTAAAAGTTCTCATAAAAATGCATCAGTTAAAAAATTTTCATTAAAATTCTCCTCTTGAGAATTCAGGATTTAAAACTTTGTGATTAAATTCTTCTCCAAAGAATTTAATCATTGACATTTTATTAAAATTATCTGTGTTAAATTCAACAATTAAAATGTCTTTAAAACTATTCTCTTATACAATCGGAATTAAAACATTATCATTAAAATTATCTCAGAATTTAGTGAAACATTGACATTAATTTCTCATAATGATTTGGCAATTAAGAAATTGTCATTACCTTTTATGAATTCAAAATTGAAAATTTTGTCATTACAGATTTAAGTCTCTTCCTGAGAATTCAACCATTAAAAGTATTTCATTAAATTTTCTTGTATAAATTCAGCAGATAAAGTAAATGCATTACAATTGTTATCTTAACAAAATAGCAACGATGCAAAAGTTACAGTAACTTAAGTTCCGACTGCAGAGCTTTTCATATATTATATTTTGTTTCTTTTTTTCTTTCAAATAAACAGAAACTTCTTATCCTAGAAAATAGGTGTATTCAAGTAATGTCTATTGTCAACTTGGCCAGTTCTCTTGAATAGCAGGTTTAATTTCTTTTCTTTTTTTAAATATATATCATTGAGAATTCCTGTATTTTGGGGATTCTTATTTCAAACAACTACATATACACTGCAAAGTATGCTTTTATTGTATCTAACAAAAAACAAAAGAACAACCAAACCCACTCAACCATTTTATTTATTTATTTATTTTTGCTAGCTGGAAAATGTCTAGAAGGCTTTGTTTGAATTTCCAGGTTAGAGTCAACTGACAGCTGACAAGTGACAGCGGGGTTATGTCCTTGCAAGAACTTTTTCCCAAGAAAGCTCTTTAAAAAAAATCTTCCTCTGACTCTCTCTGCCTCCCGACTCCCTTCCGGAAATCTACTAAATGATTTTTTTTTAAATGTATAAGGGAAACAAAAAGAAATTACACTGTAACAAATAATATGCACTCTCATCAGTAGATTGTTGTTTAGTTACCAAACAATGCAATTTTCATTTAAAAAAAACAATTGATATTGGTAGTGATTTGAAGACAAGTTTTATGTCAGCAATACTTTTGTGTGTGAAGAATTTGTAAATAATATTTTGTTTGCTTTATTTATTTGTTTTCTGTTGCTTTTCTTATTAGATGGAAGCAGGTAGGATAGTGTTTTCATATTTTTTGTAAAGAATCCATGTTATGGCTGGAGATATTTTGCTAAAATATCTTTTTTCTAACATGTACACATTTATAAGTAAATCTCTCTCTCTCTCTTTCACATGAGCAATAAGAAAGATTTTTTCTTTTTAAATGGAAAGAAATAACCAACTACCATCTGCAATAAATTACATTATATTTTTTTTTTACTTTTTTTTTTTGCAAACAGATTATGTCCAACTGACTGAACTTTTGAACTTGAAATAGCTTACTTTGGGTTACATATTTTATAAAATCTTGTTGCCTGCAGCATGCAGAAACAGTCCCTGTCCTGTTTTGTCTTTCTTGTAGTTCTATTTTCTGTCTTGTAGTTCTATTTTTTTTTTCCGTCTTGTAGCTCTATTTTCTGTGTTTTACCACTATTTCTTTTCTTGTAACAGTTTCCTGTCTGGTTGTGCTGTTTCCTTTCTTGTAGCACTGTTTCTTGTTTCAAAGCACTGTTACTGTCTTTTAGCTGTTTCCTGTCTTGTAGACACTGATTTGGCTGTTTCCTGTCTTGTAGCAATGTTTTTTGTCTTGTAAACACTGATTTGGCTGTTTCCTGTCTTGTATTTTATTTGTAAGTTGCTTTCAGTTGGCTTCTTATTTCATTCATTTTATTGTATGTGTAACTGTAAGTCACCTTCATTTGGCTTAAGTTTGGCATTGTTTTATGTGTTTTCTTCTTCTCTTTTTTTGTTGTTTATTTATAGATTTTTGTCCTGTCTTAAGCTCAGTATTTCAAGCTTTCAAGAATGTGAACTTTATCAAAGCATCATCTTCATCTGATGTTATCCATTATAAATGAAAACTCTTTTGTTTACTCACTTTCTAAATCTGTTTGAAAATCTATTCACTGCTTCCATCCCCCACCCCACTTATCTGCTCATTTTCTAAGACTATTAACAAATGTATTCAGTGCACTCCGCCAACCCAATGTTCAATTTCTAAATCTGTTTACAAATGTAGTCAGTACCCAGCCCCCCCCCCCCAACCTTTTCTAAATCTGTTGAATTCCAATTCATTTATCACCTGTCTAATCAATGCCTGTATGACCTGTCTAATCAGTGCATTTATCACCTGTCTAATCAATGCATGTATGACATTGCAGGAAATGGACTTTTTGGATATATCATTGATCAGAGACACAAGGACAGGAAAGTATGCCAGGGTACCCAAGGTTGGTGCTGCCTTCTCTCTGTATGTTTAATTTGTCTGAAGACTGCCATTGCAAATACATCAGACTTGCTTTGTATTACTTTAGCAGAGATGTACTGATTATGTATGTTATATTACCTACTTGGCTTTCATTTATAATTCTTTGGGAAAACATCACTCTACAAAGGCCAGCTTACATAAAGTCTGCGTTAAATGTCTGCTTACAAACAGATTCCTAAAGTGGTCAGCATTTAATAGTTGTAAATGATCAGCTCAGATCAAGTCTAATTAAATGGTCAAATTAAAGTCAGTGAGAAAGCAAATGGTCAGTATAAATTGTCAGCTAAAATAAACCTGAACCACTCTAAATTGCCAGATTTAAGGCAAACTGAACTTCCTGATTTAAGGCTTAGAAAAAGTCAGTTTAAATGGCAAGCATTCATAAAGTAAGTCTCAATGATCATCTTAGATAAAGTTAGGCAAAATGATCAACTTACATAAAGAAAGTCTCAGTGATCATCTTAGATAAAGTTAGGCAAAATGACCAGCATACATAAAATAACATCTCAATGATGTCTTAGATAAAGACAGGCTAAATGGTCAGCTTACATAAAGAAAGTCTCAGAGATCATCTTAGATAAAGCCAGGCTAAATGATCTATAGTCATCTTAGATAAAGTTAGGCAAAATGACAAGTGTACATAAACTTAAAGTAACATCTCAATGATATCTTAGATAAAGACAGGCTAAATGATCAGCATACAAATCTCATTGATTATCTAGATAAAGCCAGGCTAAATGATCAGCATATATAAAGTAACATCTCAGTGATCAGCATATATCAAGTAAGTCTCAGTGATCATCTTAGATAAAGCCAGGCTAAATGATCAGCGTAATTAAAGTAACGTCTCAATGATCATCTTAGATAAAGTCAATGTGAAAAATTAACTTGGCTAAGTCTTTTATGCAGTAGTTCACTTCACATCAGTGGTGATATTTTATTTCCACTTTGTGGTTGTGATGTGAATTTGAACTAAACTGTGTACCAATGACTTGTATGAATAGAACAAAATTATAAGTTTACACTTATTATATATGTTTGGAAATGATTCATCTGCTTAAAGGGTCAACAGGAGAACATAAGGAGGTCTTAAAGGGATCATGTAAAGAAAGCATGGAAGTAATTTTTTTTTTTTAAATGAAAGATGTCAGGTCACTGTTGATAAAACACCAGTTGTACCTGTTGCCATTATGTAGATAGGCCTGTAGTTAGTCAGGAATGACATAAAGAAAATAAAGACTCAGACTTTGGTTTGGACTAACTAAACATACATAGTAGGAAACCTATCCTTGAAAGAAAAATAATCATTCATTTGTTTTGACTCATACATACACTTATATATCTTTAGACAGGCAACCCATACTTTTATTCAGCACCTTAATATGCATGTAACCATGGTTATAATATAGGGTCTGAAAGGAAAAACAAATATTTATAATTATGTTAAGAGGCTTAAAGGTGTCTTGAACTGAGAACTAACCTCATACTGGTTTCTTTTTATTCACAGATTACTCATAAGTTTAAATATCTAGCACAATTATATTTGTAATGGCACTACTCATAAGTTTAATATCTAGCACAATTATATTTGTAATGGCACTACTCATAAGTTTAATATCTAGCACAATTATATTTGTAATGGCACTACTCATAAGTTTAATATCTAGCACCATTTTGATTAACAATAACAGTTACATTTGTAATGGCACAACTCTTAAAGTTTTAATATCTAGCATCAGTTAACTCACCATTAAGCTAAAGGCTGCCTTTCATGGCACAATTCTTAAAGTTTTAATATCTAGCATCAGTTAACTCACCATTAAGCTAAAGGCTGCCTTTAATGGCAGGACTTCTTCCACATCGCATTCGAAGTGATTAGAAAATATTTTTTTCAACAGGTAAACTTTGATCTCAGCCCACTGGCTGGTGTTATGCTTGTAAATCTTAACCATTGGATAATAAAAAATACTCATCCACCTAAAACTGGTTTAGATTACATAAGCAAGTTCTAGCATTCTCCACCTGAGTTGTTTACTCCAAAAATATCATCATAAGCAGTGCCCAATGTTGGATCACTTAATATTGGCAAGAAAGATATAATTATTAAGTATAGAAATGGGGATAGGCAAATGTACTTCACCCCACACAGTCAAATTGCGAATTATCACTTTTCCCAACTAAGGAAAGAGAACAACTAAATAATTGTGTATCTTGATTTCCAAACGTTTTACAGTCCTGCACAAGAACTTTTCTAAGCATTTTACAGCTAGGTCGCTAGTCTCTTGAAATGATGTACACATGTACAAATACTAATAATTGTTTTACAGTTAGGTTGCGATGATGTCTGCATATACAAATACTTACCTAATTGTTTTACAGTTATGATGTCTACATGCACAAATACTTATCTAATTGTTTTACAGTTAGGTTGCTGAGTTGAAACGATGTCTAATGTACAAATATCTAAGCATTTAACAGTTAGGTTGCAACGATGTCTACATGTACAAATACTTATCTGATTGTTTTACAGTTAGGTTGCTGAGTTGCAATGATGTCTACATGTACAAATATTTATCTAAGCATTTCACTATTAGTTCGACAATCTCTTGCAGTGATGTCTACATTTCACTATTAGTTCGACAATCTCTTGCAGTGATGTCTACATTTCACTATTAGTTCGACAATCTCTTGCAGTGATGTCTACATTTCGCTATTAGTTCGACAATCTCTTGCAGTGATGTCTACATATACAAATATTTATCTAAGTGTTTCGCTATTAGTTCAACAATCTCTTGCAGTGATGTCTACATTTCACTATTAGTTCGACAATCTCTTGCAGTGATGTCTACATATACAAATATTTATCTAAGTGTTTCGCTATTAGTTCAACAATCTCTTGCAGTGATGTCTACATTTCACTATTAGTTCGACAATCTCTTGCAGTGATGTCTACATATACAAATATTTATCTAAGTGTTTCGCTATTAGTTCAACAATCTCTTGCAGTGATGTCTACATTTCACTATTAGTTCGACAATCTCTTGCAGTGATGTCTACTTATGCTTGCACTGGTCCCACTTCTTTAAGATAGGTCACAAGGTCACCAAATTTGACAGTTTGGAGCTTTGGAGAGAGAATGCATTTGAAAATGAAATTATTTATCGTCTTGCACTGCAGTTGAAAGGATTTATCTACATGCACTGTAGTTGAAAGGATTTATCTACATGCACTCTAGTTGAAAGGATATATCTGCATGCACTCTAGTTGAAAGGGTTATCTTCATGCACTTTCTAGTGGAAAGGATTTATCAAAGGATTTCTCTGTATGCACTTTCTATTTTAAAAGATTTATCAACATGCACTCTCTGTAGTTGAAAAGATTATCTACATGCACTCTGTATAGTTGAAAAGATTTATCTATATGCACTCTGTATAGTTGAAAAGATTTATCTATATGCACTTACTAATGGAAAGGATTCATTTATATGTACTTTCTAGTTGAAAGGATTTAACAAAGGAATTATCTATATGCACTCTCTCTAGTTAAAAAGTTTTATCTGCATTCACTCTCTAGTTAAAAAGTTTTATCTACATTCACACTCTAGTTAAAAAGTTTTATCTACATTCACTCTCTAGTTAAAAAGTTTTATCTACATTCACTCTCTAGTTAAAAAGTTTTATCTACATTCACTCTCTAGTTAAAAAGTTTTATCTGCATTCACTCTCTAGTTAAAAAGTTTTATCTGCATTCACACTCTAGTTAAAAAGTTTTATCTGCATTCACACTCTAGTTAAAAAGTTTTATCTGCATTCACTCTCTAGTTAAAAAGTTTTATCTACATTCACTCTCTAGTTAAAAAGTTTTATCTACATTCACTCTCTAGTTAAAAAGTTTTATCTACATTCACACTCTAGTTAAAAAGTTTTATCTACATTCACACTCTAGTTAAAAAGTTTTATCTACATTCACACTCTAGTTAAAAAGTTTTATCTACATTCACACTCTAGTTAAAAAGTTTTATCTACATTCACTCTCTAGTTAAAAAGTTTTATCTACATTCACACTCTAGTTAAAAAGTTTTATCTACATTCACACTCTAGTTAAAAAGTTTTATCTACATTCACACTCTAGTTAAAAAGTTTTATCTACATTCACTCTCTAGTTAAAAAGTTTTATCTACATTCACACTCTAGTTAAAAAGTTTTATCTACATTCACACTCTAGTTAAAAAGTTTTATCTACATTCACACTCTAGTTAAAAAGTTTTATCTACATTCACACTCTAGTTAAAAAGTTTTATCTACATTCACACTCTAGTTAAAAAGTTTTATCTACATTCACACTCTAGTTAAAAAGTTTTATCTACATTCACACTCTAGTTAAAAAGTTTTATCTACATTCACACTCTAGTTAGTTTCCACAGTCAGAAGCAATGAAGGCGTGTCCGTTGAAAGGATTTATCTACTTGCACTCCAAGTTCGTCCGCCTATAGCAGTGGAGAATGCGTGTTTGTTGAAAGAGCTCACTAGATCTCTAAGCCTCTTTACAGTCAGTTTACTAAGGTCAACAATCTCGAGCAGTGTTAAGGGTGTATCTCTTGAAACGATCCCCAAGTGGCTACCGAGCTCCTACTCAACCCCCCCACCCCCTCGACTGAGATAATGTTGAATAGACGAATGAGATGCTGTTGTAAATGAAATATTTAGATTTTCTTCCTTTCATCTCGAGCTCACTCCACTCTACTGCCAGTGCTTGACCGAATTAAAAGTGTCTCATCTACTGGGCACTGGTGTAGATTGCTCTTCCACCTCCCATCACATCCTTCCTTTCTGCTCCCGACAGCAACTTGTACCAGTGACTTGTATGCGTTCATTTGCCCACACGCAACGCCATTGTGACAAATTACACATCAAAGCCGTCTTTTACAATGCTAGTCAAATTTGCAGTCAGATATTCATTGGAAGCTGATCCAATCCATTTTTTCAAAGGTAAAATTACACTCATTATTTAAAGTCTGCATGTAATACGAGACCCCCCACATTGAACATCAAATTAAATATCAAACAATCAACATCTTTCATCATCACTTTGACTCATAAAAACTTATACGACTCAGGTGACTATCGTTCTTAAAGACCTAAGAACACCTCACCCCACCCCCAATACCCTTCTTTTTTACCTATACAAACGTCTAACTGGAAACATATTTGACTCTGATGAGTATCATTCTTTTGCGTTGTAAGACCCTACCCCTCCATAAACCCATTTCTGAGTTATACACGCGTCCCAACTAGCAATGTATATTTGACGAGTAATATCATCCTCAAGTACACCCCATTTCTAGACTAATCAAAAGACAGACAATTCTTCTGTACGTTATTGGCGCGGTGTCACTAATCAAAAGACATACAGTTCTTCTGTACGTTATAGGCGCGGTGTCACTCTAATCAAAGGATAGACGGACAATCCGTCTTTACTTATAGGCGCAGTGTCACTAAACAAAAGACAGTCTACACGTTAAGAGTGCAAAGCCACACTAATCAATAGACAGACAAAAGTCTGTACGCTATAAGTGCAAAGCCACACTAATCAATAGACAGACAACAGTCTGTACGCTATAAGTGCAAAGCCACACTAATCAATAGACAGACAACAGTCTGTACGCTATAAGTGCAAAGCCACACTAATCAATAGAGAAGCAGTCTTCACGTTATAAGTGCAAAGCCACACTAAACAATATGCAGGCAGTCTGTACGTTACAAAGCCACACTAATCAGTAGACACGCGGTCTTCACGTTATAAGTGCAAAGCCACACTAATCAATAGACAGTCTTCACGTTGTAAGTGCAAAGCCACACTAATCAATAGGCACGCAGTGTTCACGTTATAAGTTCAAAGCCATGCTTATCAATAGACATGCAGTCTTCACGTTATAAGTGCAAAGCCACTAATCAAAAGTCGGGCAGTAAGTGAAAAGCCACACTTATAAGAGCCAGTTTGCCCGTGCGTTATAAATTACTGACTACGCATATACATTGGGAAAGAAATTAATTTGAGAAATTCCGGTGCTAAGGATGGTGTTGACTTTGGGAAGAAGAAAGATTGAGCATAAAGCCAAATTAAGTAGTATTGAGGTACAAAGCCAAATTAAGTAGTATTGAGGTACAAAGCCAAATTAAGTAGTATTGAGGCACAAAGCCAAATTAAGTTTTATTGAGGTACAAAGTCAAATTAAATTTCATAAATGGAGAAAATGCAGGTGAAATGACAGTCCATTTAATTAGCTGACGTCATTGTTACCATTTATTAAAAGCCTTATAAATCATTAATTCTTGCTTTCTGCAAATTCGTTTGCACGGAAGACATGAGGACAAAGGACTTCATGTATACAACTAGTTTGACAGCTCCTGTGTTCTTAAAAAGGCAACCAGAATAATAAATGAAAAATATTTGTTGCAAGAAAGATAAGATTCTTGTTATGTAATCATTGAAATGAAACAATAGTTTCAGTGTCAGAAACGAGATGAAGAATTAAGTTAATTAACATTTAAAGATTTATTCTGCTCTTAACTTTAAATTCTAAATGATCAATTATTAACGATTAGGCTCACATTTATTTAATGGTACCTATGGCAGTTCTTTTTAAGCTGGAAAACCACTAAAAGTGTTACTCGATCTTTGCTCAGTGTTATACTGTCCTTGCTCAGTATTTTAGTCTCCTTGCTCTGTAATATACAGTCTCCTTGCTCAGTATTATACAGTCTCCTTGCTCAGTATTATACAGCTCCTCGCTCAGTATTATACAGCTCCTTGCTCAGTATTATACAGTCTCCTTGCTCAGTATTTTACAGTCTCCTTGCTCTGTAATATACAGTCTCCTTGCTCTGTAATATAACGTCTCCTTGCTCTGTAATATAACGTCTCCTTGTTCAGTATTATACAGTCTCCTTGCTCAGTATTTTACAGTCTCCTTGCTCTGTAATATAACGTCTCCTTGCTCTGTATTTTACAGTCTCCTTGCTCTGTATTATACAGTCTCCTTGCTCTGTAATATGCAGTCTCCTTGCTCAGTATTTTACAGTCCCCTTACTCTGTAGTATACAATCTCCTTGCTCTGTAATATACCATGTTCTGTAATATACAGTCTCCTTGCTGTGTAGTTTCTTTGAAGAAGCAAATCGACTTGCAAATGTCTCATGGAATTCCTCGACAATACACGTGTTCGGATTTATACATTTTAAAAAGAAACAAAGCACTTCACCGGACTAAGAGTGGCATAAGCAAACTGGTTTATATTTCCCATATGGCTGCCACCCTGTTTGATGACGTCAGTGTAAACTCCTTCTAGAATTGCGTGAACATTCATCACAAATGTTCATTTAAACTCTTTTGATCACTTGACAGAACTAATGTCCATGTATTTCCCCCAAATAGCTTTGATTGTGACGATCAGTGCCACAAACATTACACTCAGTGGACGAGAGTTGGTCGGAAATCGCCAACAAACTAGGTCAAAGTGAACGTTCTGTTGAGTGTTTGCGTAATTAGCTTGTCTCGTCACAAGGATTAATAAACAAACATTTAAATTGTTCCAATCACTGTTTTAGATTTGTAAAAATGATTTCGCAGAACAGCATTGATAACATATTTCCCATCTGTTACTTTTAATTTGATTTATTACATCAGAAAAGATGAATACTTCATATAGAAACTGAATGCTAGTCACTTTATACCTTGCCCCATAACTTCGGCATAAAGCCATTAAATGTACACGGTAATCATTTTTGGACACCATTTTAAGCGAAAAGAATTTCTTTTCTAATTTCTTCATATCGTAAAGACTCTCTTTACAAGGACATTTTTCGCATCATGTGTTTTTCAAAAATAAAAATTGCAATAAAAATTCGTTGCAAACTCAAATGAATTTAAATGTAAAAAAAAAAATAATACTAGTTTCATTATATGTTTATAACATATTTTGTGAATAAAATTTTATTCCTTGAAAGCAAAACTGATGCAAACATATGTACTATAATTGCCTGAGTTCAGTATCGCAAGCATTAGGCGAACATGTGAACTTTGCCTGTTTAGGCTTTGGAGCCGCACTCACTATGGGCTGCAGAAAAACGATAGACATATAGTGTAGTTTTGTTGCTGTTTCTCGGGAAAAAAAATAACGAATAGAAGAGTTGCGGAGCTGAAATAAAGAGCACTATTATTTTGTTGAAATAAAGAGCGCTTTTATTTTCTTCAATTTTTAAACAATCAAGAATCCGTGTGCGCGCAAACAGTCGCAGCAGAATCAGGCAGAAGAAAGCAATATCCCAAACACTGCCACTGTGTGTAGCTTTTCACCTGATAGTATAGCAAGGGAATACAACTCTAGCTTACCTCTTACTGTTATTAGCCTTGATCGGAATGCTTGCAACCCTCAGTTCCGGCCGGTAAATTTAGTCAGCATGGACAAGGAAATTGGTTGTCATTTACATGGTGTAGCATAGGCTCAGAACTTTTTTCCTCAAAGTAGAGAAATAAATAATGTACTTTTCATGAAGTGTCACAGAACATTTTTCCTCAAGTTAGAGAAATAAATAATGTACTTTTCATTCATGAAGTTTCACGGAACATTATTGTTTAAGTTAGAGAAATAAATAATGTACTTTTCATTCATGAAGTGTCACAGAACATTTTTCCTCATTAGAGAAATAAATATGTACTTTTCATTAAGTGTCACAGAACATTATTAAGTTAGAGAAATAAGTAATGTACTTTTCTTGAAGTTTCACGGGAAATTATTGTTTAAGTTAGAGAAATAAAAAATGTACTTTTCATTCATGAAATGTCACAGAGCATTATTACTTAAATTAAAGAAATAAATAATGTACTTTTCATTCATGAAGTTTCACAGAACATTATTGTTTAAGTTAGAGAAATAAATAATGTACTTTTCATTCATGAAGTGTCAGAGCATTGTCACTCAAGTTGTACTTTTCATTCCTGAAGTGTCACAGAACTTTGTTACTCATTTTGAGTAATAAATATTGTACTTTTCATTCCTGAAGTATCACATAACATTATTACTCAAGTTAGTGAATGCCACAGACCATTGATACTAAAGTTTTGCTTTGTCACAACAAAATTTAGAGAAATTAAAAAAATATATATATACATTATACTTTTCAGTAGGAAAGCCTCTTTGCTGCAATTACCTGATGGTCCCTGAGATCACGGACTGGTGTTGAGCACACTGTTAGGCATACATTATTTTCTTCAGTCATAGGTTTATTTGGTTGTTTTTTTGTCATCACTAATGTAGGCATGCATTCAGATAGTACACTAAAGCAAGACATTACTTTAAAATTAAAAACTGAGCAAGACATGGAATTTATTTTTCTGTCAACAACTTTCCCCAACCTTACTTAAAATATATTGCAAGGAAGGTGATATTTGTAAATCAAGGATTTTGTGGTCTACTTCCAGTTCTGTAAATTAGTTACTGAGAAAGTATATTCATTTTGAGCCATTCATTAGAAGTTAATATTTTTAGAATCTTTAAAAAAGAAACTTCTCCCAAATACTTAGGTCCTTTGAAAGTAAGATGGAGTCATGAGAAAGATATGTTAAAGAGAAAATCAAATGGGTTAGAATTGTGGCAACAGTCAGCAGATGACTTTCTGTTTCCAAGTTTGACTGGTATGTTTGTAGATGAAATTGTTGCTGGACACCTCACTAGCACTCTTTTCAAGTGTCTTGCTTTCATAAGAAAGATATAACTTTGGTTTAAGTTTGTCAACAATAGACTTTTCATCAGTGAAATGACAATATCATACATAAACATTCTGTGGAGGACTTTTCTGCTGCAAAGCAGACAAACACTCTCTTGAATCTGGCTCCGATGGCATTCGATAAAAAGCAAAGTGTGCATCACCTTGACAATCTCAATGTTTGATTGAAAAATGTTCAAAACATGTATTGACTTAATGATTCTTTGAATTTTCTCACTTGTAAACTCGAGCAATGCACAAGGAGTTCCATTGCTTCTCTCATGGTTAACAACTTTACAAAAGAATATTAAATGTTGAAAGACTATAACATGAGCGGTAACCAAAATATGTTCCATTACTTCTCTTATGATTAACAACTTTAAAAAAGAATATTAAATGTTGAAAGACTATAACATGAGCGGTAACCAAAATATGTTCCATTACTTCTCTTATGGTTAACAACTTTAAAAAAGAATATTAAATGTTGAAAGACTATAATAATGTGAGTGGTGAAAATCAGATTTTGACCACAAAAGTTTACTTACAATCACATGTTCAGGAAACACCTGCATTAAGACTGCTGGATGCAATCTTGTCATTTAACATTGACACATGACATAACATTGGCCATAATAATCTGATTTTATGTTTTGACAAAAGCAATGTTGGTTTTTCACTTCTTTATCTCTACTTTATAATGTCCACCTGCCTTCTTTTCGCCTGTTTTAGTTCAGTATCAGCCAGACCAAATCACCACTCTAAACTTTATCCTCACCTGTTTAAGTCCAGTGCCAGCTGGACCAAATCACCACTCTACACTGTACTCCTCGCCTGTTTAAGTCCAGTGCCAGCTGGACCAAATCACCACTCTAAACTTCTCGCCTGTTTTAGTCCAGTGCCAGCTGGACCAAATCACCACTCTACACTGTACTCCTCGCCTGTTTAAGTCCAGTGCCAGCTGGACCAAATCACCACTCTAAACTTCTCGCCTGTTTTAGTCCAATGCCAGCTGGACCAAATCACCACTCTAAACTTTACTCCTCACCTGTTTTAGACTATTCTCAGTTCGACCAAATCACCACTCTAAACTTTACTCCTTGCCTGCTTTAGTCCACTTTCAGTTGGACCAAATCAACACACTAAATTTACTCCATGCCTGCTTAATCCAGTTTCAGTTGGACCAAATCAAAACACTAAATTTACTCCATGCCTGTTTAATCCAGTTTCAGTCTGACTTAGACTTTGTCTGGTAGAGTTTAATATGCTGAGATTCACTCTCCTTCTTCTGTTTTTTGGCAGTACCACTTTCTATCACTCTCTACAAATAATTTTTTAAGTATAAAGTAACTTTATAAATAGCAGTTAAAATTTAATGCCGTATCTCACTTTAGCAGTCTTGATATTATTTTTATCTCTGTAGAATCATGTAGTAATGTTCGTACTAGTTCTGCTCTAGGCACAAACACCAGTTGTACTTACATTTTCTCATTTGTAGATTGTTTATTTACATTCTTTTTATTACTGAATTATTTTTCTTATTAATTTAGCTTCTTTGTGTGTGTGTGTGTGTGTGTGTGTGTGTGATATCAGATCTTGCTCAAACCAAAAAAAAAAAAAAAAAGAAAATTTGTGCAATTTAATTACTGTAGCATACATGGCATCACTTTGAAAATGGATGGTCTGTGAAATTGGGTCGATTGGAAAGGTCATATTAGCTAACAGAACAAACATCACAAAACAGTTGGTGCATTAGGACTGCTCTGTAACTGACATCTAGTGCCCTTGTCTGGGCCGTTTGGTTGAGGTCTAAGTGATGTAAACATAGATTGACTTGTCTCTCATCCATCAACAAAAACAGCTGTGCAACTTTATCAGAAACTCTACCCTATAATGTTCCATCACCATCAACTGTGCAATTCACCAGAAAGCCCAAACCTGTGGTAGTCATCACAAACATCCCCATGAGTTATTTTGTAATGACTTGTCATTCTAACAGTCTGTTCATTCATCTTGCTGCATCTAGTCACACTGACCTAATTATGCATCATTAAAACAATATAATTAACCTATGCTTTCAACAGGAATCAAAACAGTGTTTGTTATTGAAAAAAATTAAAGGAATATTTGTTTGATTTTTAGAATTTCAATGCCATATTTGTTAATCTGTTGTGTTTATTTTTCAAGCAACATGACCTTTGAACTCACTTGGTATATATTTTGTTCAAGGTCTGGACATTTAATCTCTCATACTATATACAGGAAATGTTCTGCTGTTTTGGCTGTTATATTTATTGCTGGTGAATCACATTCATTGTTCCATGTTTCAGTTTTCCTTGTTGCTGTATTATGTTATTGCCTGTGCATAACGTTTGTTTTAGGAAACATGACATTTAAGTTCTGCTTGTCTCTATGTTACCATTTATCATGTTTAATTTCAGCCCTCTTTTTTGGCCTATTGTAGGAAATTTCCTGTTTAGGAAATGTTATATATCATCCTATTTATTGGTGCATTTATTTTTTAGGAAATGTGATATTTCATTTCTGTTCAGAAAACGTGGCATTTCTGATTTTTTTTATGATGTTTTGCTTTTATTGTTTAGGAAATGTGACAGCTCTGTTTCTTAAAGTATTTACTACTAGGAAATATGGCATTTTCAGTTTACTGATTTATAATACTGTCAGGAAGTGTGACATTTTCAATATATGTATTTACTGACAGGGAGTGTGACATTTTCAGTATGTTGATGTATTTACTGTCAAGAAGTATGACATTTTCAGTTTGTTGATGTATTTTCTGTCAGGAAGTGTGACATTTTCACTTTGTTGATGTATTTACTGTCAGGAAGTGTGACATTTTCAGTATATTGATGTTTTGAGAAAAGTTTACATAAAGCTCTATGTTAGTGTATTACAATTTACATTTATTGTTAGGAAACAAGACATTTGGTTCTGTGGCTGATGTATTGTTTTGTTAGAAAATGTGACATTTGTTTTTTGGGGCTAATGTATTGTTTTTACTGTTAGAAAATGTGACATTTGGTTTTTTGGGCTAATGTATTGTTTTTACTGTTTGAAAATGTGACATTTAGTTCTTTGGGCTGATGTATTGTTTTTAGTGTCTGGAAATGACATTTGGTTGTGTTTGTTTGATACATTTACTCATTTGGTTGTGTTTGATACATTTAGTGTTTACTCATTTGGTTATGTTTGTTTGATACATTTACTCATATGGTTGTGTTTGTTGATACATTTACTCATTTGGTTGTGTTTGTTGATACATTTACTCATTTGGTTGTGTTTGTTTAATACATTTACTCATTTGGTTGTGTTTGTTGATACATTTACTCATTTGGTTGTGTTTGTTGATACATTTACTCATTTGGTTGTGTTTGTTTAATACATTTACTCATTTGGTTGTTACATTACTATCTGGAAATGTGACATTTGGTTGTGTTTGTTGATGGTATTTATTTTTAGGAAGTGTAACATTTTGTTCTGTTTGATGTGTTATATTTACTGCTATTAAATATGACATTTACTTCAGTTTGTTGTGTTATATTTACTGTTAGGTAACATAACATTAGGTCTGGGTGTGTTATATTCACATTTAGGAAATGTGACATTTAGTTCTGGGTGTATTATATTCACTCTTAGGAAATGTGACATTTAGTTCTGTATGTGTTATATTTACTCTTAGGAAATGTGACATTTAGTTCTGTTTGTTGATGTTATTAATATTACTGTCAGGAAACTTGACATTTGGTTCTGTACTGTCAGGAAAATGTTAGATTTTGTTTATTGATATGTTACTGTCAGGAAAGTGACTTTTGGTTTGTTGATGTATTACTGTCAGGAAACATGACTTTTGGTTCTGTTTGTTGATGAGGGCTGGAAACATGATATTTGGTTTGTTGATGTATTATGTCAGGAAATATGACTTTTGGTTCTGTTTGCTGATGTATTACTGTCAAGAAACATAACATTTAGTTTGTTGGTGTATTATTGTCAGGAAATATGACATTTGGTTCTGTTTGTTGATGTATTACTGTCAAGAAACATAACATTTAGTTTGGTGTATTATTGTCAGGAAATATGACATTTGGTTCTGTTTGTTGATGTATTACTGTCAAGAAACATAACATTTAGTTTGTTGGTGTATTATTGTCAGGATATATGACATTTGGTTTGTTGATATTTAAACTGACCTGCCTGCAATTCAGATTACTGAACAAAATGTAACATAGTTTATATATAACACATAACAGATACTACTCATGTAAAAACTAAGACTGTTACATTATAGATATGTAACATAGTCTTTGTTACATCAGTGTTGCGCAGAAGTTTGCCAATGTATTTTTTTAAAGTACAAGTTATTTTGTAAATATTACCCACATAATGCTTCTTTGCAGAAATTAAAAAAAAGTAATTAACACAAAACTATGCTATTGAAGAGATATTGACCAAAAGGTTAGTTATTTTGAATTTTATATAAAGAAACTAAGTGTATTGAAAATGAAGGGGCCATTAACGGTGAAAACATGATATTGTTCATACTCATTGTAAATGTAGTAGTTATTTGTTTTTTTAAAATTCTGGATGCTTTCTGACTCACCCTTGTGTGTGTGTGTGTGTGTGTGTGTTTTCATGATATATATAAAGAGAGAGAGGGAGAGATTTCTACATAGTGAGTTGCAAATCTTCAAATTATGAGAATTCTAATAACTGGACAGAGTTTAATCTGCAGTTATTTTGTTTATAATGTTGCAGGACTTAAAGTTATGTTGTGACAAACTTTATGATAAATGGACAAGCTTAATCAGCAATTATTTTGTATACAATGTTGCATGACTTAAAGTTACATGTGACATATTTTATTTTAACTAGACAGAGTTTAATCAGCAATTATTTTATATGCAAGGTTTTAAGACTTAAAAGTACGCAAGTCTCTGGTCACTGTACAGACTTTATTCAACAATTATTTTATATACATTTCAGGACTTAAAATAACACGAATCTCTGATCACTATACAGACTTTAGTTTAATCAACAATTATTTTATACACAAGGTTTCAGGACATAAAATTACATGAGTCTCTGGTCACTGTACAGACTTTAATCAATAATTATTTTATATGCAATGTTTCAGGACTTAAAATTACGCGAGTCTCTGATGATTGGACAACAGGATGTATCACTGGAGGACAAGACAGTTTCTGTGTGTTATGGCACTGACATGGTCAACATCGAGTGGCTCAACTTTGTCTGTGCCAATAAAGAAACAGCAGTGGTATACTGAATGATAACTTTTTTGTTTTAATATCTTCAGACAAAAGTATGATTTATACTGCCAAGAATGGTTTATGACATTGACACTAGACATTTAATTTATGCTATCTATGGACTGACATTATTAAATTGCAATGCGCAGAGACCTCAAGATTACAGTTACAGAACCTGAACTGACTGAGACCATAATAAGGGAGAAATGAGATATTTTATTTCAAACAGTCAAGACACAAGATTCAAAATAAAAATAATGTACACAGTATGATTTAATCAAGTGAATAGATAGCATAAGTCTACAACAGGTCCTAATGCTCGCATAAAAACATAAGTAAAGATAAAAATTATAAAAATGCTGATGTTATAGAATTGGAAATACATAAAAATCACATTTCTGTTGAAAACTTAGAAAGTAAGATTGAGACATATTTTACTTGGGGGGGAGGGGTGGGGGAATAAGCAGTATAATTATGCCAATGCAATGAATATATTTTCTTTATTTACCTAAATTATTAACTTAATCTGGATACATATTTATTTTAATACGTAGAAAACTATAACTTCATCATGTGGAAATCTTATTTGTCTTCAAGTGACAAAGAATATCAAAAATTATAAAAGAAGCTCCATTTTTCTCATCTAAACATTAAACAGGCTAAGTTATTATGCTACAAAGATAATATTAAGTAATGAACAAAGTATAGAAAAAAAATTAAATAAAAAAAATTAAATACAGCATTTTAAATATGTAATTTACAGGTTTTTCTATCCTTACTAGCTCGTGTTTAAAATATACACACAGCTATGTGAAACTTTAAATGCAAAAGAAACCACATAGATATATACATACATTTGTAAGCTGTTTACAAAGTTAATCAGTTTAATCAAAATGTATTGAGATTATCAGAAATCTTAGCTGTTTTGAAACATTGAATGTCATGACAATGTGAATGGAAACGAATTCTCCATGTTACGTGCACTGATCTTAGTGATGAATAACAGATCTTGTAACTCAGTTTTTTACTTGACATAACTGTGACCACGCAGACTTTGTCTTGGAGAAAGTGATGCACAACTGATCTTGTAACTCATTGTTAACTTGACAAAATGTTTGAAAATCTCAAACACATCTGAAACATCTTGAATTCTAATCAGAATTTTTGAATCTCAGTGGCATATCTTCTTGAAAGCATTTGATTTATATATGATAACTTTGATAACCAAAATCAGTGTCAAAGTCCTGTCTCAGAAACTTCACTGGGTTAGTATTCATGTGATAGCCTACAAAAACTTTTCTTGATTAGTCCTGCCTACAAAATCTTCTCTCACATTTAGTCCTGCCTACAAAAACTTTTCTTGATTAGTCCTGCCAACAAAAACAGTGGGTTAGTGTACACAGAATGTATGTGCACAGTCTGTAATATATAATGTGATAGCCTACAAAAACTTTTCTTGATTAGTCCTGCCAACAAAAACAGTGGGTTAGTGTACACAGAATGTATGTGTACAGTCTGTAATATATAATGTGATAGCCTACAAAAACTTTTCTTGATTAGTCCTGCCAACAAAAACAGTGGGTTAGTGTACACAGAATGTATGTGTACAGTCTGTAATATATAATGTGACTAGTATTATGTTATTAAATTTTGCATTTAAAATGTCTTAATTTTAAAGTAATTAATTTTTTAAATATTTGATGCCTGCCTATTTAAGTCAATTATGCTCTTAGGTTGTTTGATTATGTTTGTTGCAGCTTTGGGCAGATGAACTGTTGAAATATTCCGTCAACTTGCTTAGCATCAACAGTAGTGCTCTGTCATTTCTGGAGAAATGGTACATCCGGAGTATCTCAGTCCTGGGTACCGACAACAAGATACCCATCAAGAAGTAAGCATTTTGGGGGGTTTGGGGATACTTACCTTTTTTCCTCTCTATCAGTTTTTGTTAATATGTACATTTTTATTTTTAAACAGGATTATTATTATTAAACTGTTTTCTCATTATCATATGATATTATAGTTATTTTGTTATTGTTTTTTTTCTTGTTTATTTTAATTTTTTGTCATAGAATACAGTTTTCTCATTATTTTTATAAATGGATGTTATATTCTGTATTTTGCCATAAATAGTTATTGAACTTGTTGGCTTTGGTAGTGATTGGCCAGCTGTGTGCATGTTCCAGCAAAAGTTTGTTGGCTTTGGTAGCTATTTGCCAGCTATGTGTTTCAACAAAAGTTTGTTGGCTATAGTAATTTCTGGCCAGATGTCTCTGTATTCCAGCAAACGTTTGTTGGCTTTAATAATTGCTGGCTAGATGTCTGTGTTCCAGCAAAAGTTTGTTGGCTTTAATAATTGCTGGCTAGATTTCTCTGTGTTCCAGTAAAAGTTTGTTGGCTTTGGTAGATGCTGGCCAGGTGTATGTGTGTTCTAGCAAAAGTTTGTTTTGGGCCAGATGTCTGTACATTCAATCAAAAGTTTGTTGGCTTTGGTAATTGCTGGCCAGATGTCTGTACATTCCAGCAAATGTTTGTTGGCTTTGGTAATTGCTGGCCAGATGTCTGTGCATTCTAGCAAATGTTTGTTGGCTTTGGTAATTGCTGGCCAGATGTCTGTACATTCCAGCAAAAGTTTGTTATCTTTGGTAATTGCTGGCCAGATGTCTGTACATTCCAGCAAAAGTTTGTTATCTTAATTGCTGGCTAGCTGATATTAATTACTTCATCAGTCCACTCAGTCTCATTGTAAAACTGGAAAAATGCATCTTGCAACAGATCACTCAAACATTTTGTTTGAAAATTTGAAAAATTCTAATAAATGTCTATTTTTTATTTTCTTTTGTTTGACTTTATCTTTACTGGAATAGTGCCTGACTAGAGTTTGAAATATCCAACATTATCACATTATCTCAATGAGTCTATAATTGACCATTGTCTGGCTTATGTCCCTGAGTTTGTAATTGTCCATTGTCTGGCTTACCACTTTTTAAGTAAACGGTGAAATATCCAGTACTTCACAGTATCTCTGAGTCTGTAGTTGTCCATTGTCTGGCTTACCACTTTTTCCAGTAAACAGTGAAACATCCAGTACTTCACAGTATCTTTGAGTCTGTAGTTGTCCATTGTCTGGCCTACCACTCTGCCATGAAGATAGCAGTTATAATCATCAGAATTATTGTTGGATACTACATGATTGTTGCATTCAGTAAGAAACAACTCTAACTTTATATATTTTATATTTTACATTGTTTTCTCTCATTGTGTTTAGGTATTGACCAGAAATATATTGGTATAGAGCTCTGTGATATTCTCTTGGAATTAAAAAATATTTGACAAGCTTGACATTAAAGGGTTAAGATTTGGATATAACTTCATGTTTCAGTATCATCAAACAAGTGGCCAGTCACCGTGACGACAAAAAAAGGGTAGAAAAAGCTCTGGAGGCAGCAGGATTAATGGGGCCAAAGGTGACCAGTTTCATTTAGAGATTTACTAATTAATTTTGTTCCCCTCCACCCCCAGCATTTGGTTACAGTCACTAAATATGTTTGCTCTCTTTCATTCAGTCACTCATTTAATTGAAAGCCATTCTATCAGTCACTCATTTAATTGAAAGCCATTCTATCAGTCACTCATTTAATTGAAAGCCATTCTATCCGACACTCATTTAATTGAAAGCCATTCTATCAGACACTCACTTAACTCAAACCGGTCACTCATTTAATTGAAAGCCATTCTATCAGACACTCATCATTTAATTGAAAGCCATTCTATCAGTCACTCATCATTTAATTGAAAGCCATTCTATCAGTCACTCATCATTTAATTGAAAGCCATTCTATCAGTCACTCATCATTTAATTGAAAGCCATTCTATCAGACACTCATTTAATTGAAAGCCATTCTATCAGACACTCACTTAACCCAAACCAGTCTCTCTGACAATTAACCAATAGTCCTGTCAGGCATTTAATTAATATACCACACTGACACATAGTTTAACCATAAATCAGTCACTCTTGAACCAAAAGCCAGTCAATTATTCAGTTAATCAAGACATTCAGTTAACCAAGAGCCAATCTATCAGTCATTTAATTAAACAAGGGCCACAGTATCAGTCATTTATCTTTAACAAGAGCCATTCTATCAGTCATTTATATAACCAAGATGTCAGTCATTTATATAACCAAGATGTCAGTCATTCATTTTAATCAAAAAACTTAAACCTCAGTTACTCAGCAAAGCCAGTCTATAATTCACTTAATTCATTTAATCAAAAATCTGTATCTCAGTAGCTAAAGCCAATCTCTCAGTCACTCATTTAACCATGTTTATTTCTCCATCATATTACTCTTCCCACTGATCTGTTTGTTTGTTTGTTTGTTTGTTCCTTCCTTATGTCTGCCTGACCACTTATCTGACATTTGCTTGATTCTCTGCTGACTATCATTTTTAAAAATTGTTTCATGATCTTTTTATTTGTTGACAGATCAACCAGTTTTTATGATATTTCTCAATAATTTCTATCAATCCACAGATTAAACAGTTTTGATCATGTGTCATTTTCTGCCTTTCATATTAACAAATCAGGCAGTTTTTATCATGTTGCTTCATCATTTCTGGTTGACTACAGATCTGTCACTTTGTTAATTATGTTTTGCTATATGAGCTACAAGGAAATTTGCTCACTTTCATATTTTCATTACTCAAACTTTTCACTATTTTTACTGTTTTAACTCTCCTGGCCCTATTTGCAGATCACCAGCACCATTTATTTGTCTAGAACTATCCTTTCACCCTTAGCACTACTCACTCTTCTAGAACGATCCTCACTCCCCCAGCACTATTTTCACTTATTATTCTTCAACAAGCACCATTCTAAGCTGTGATAAGTTCCACTTTCTTTGTGTAGGAAGATTATTTTTGTTTTAATGCTAAAAGTGGAAGCATGATGCTTCACACAATGAGCTGATGTATGGGAGCACAATCTGATCAATAAGATTATTTTTGAATGAATAGAATACTTAGCTGCCACACACCCACTAGATCAATGAGACATGATAAAATGAAAAAGGTATCCACTACACACACACACATGCACACGCACGTGCATGCAAGCATACACAGTCTTACACATACCACTTCCTCATGCAAACAGTCACTAATATCAGGTTTGATGTTGATGTGCGGAATTATTTTAGCTTTCATTGTTTCATGTATATTTTAAAGTTGATTTTTCTTCTTCAGATTATATGAATCATTATTCTCACATAACATGTCTTTAAATGTTTTCTTTAAATAAATTAAACATTAAAATGGCATTACAGGTTTGGAATGACCAAAGAAGATCTCCAAATAACATAGGCGTACAACTCCAGTATGATGGTTGGTTACTCATTTGTAGATGAGTAACAAGAAATATATATCAATAAGCTTTTGATTTGGTGGCTTTTCACAGCTACTGTTATAATTCTGGTCATGTAGAAACCTGTTCTGTTGTCTTGGTAAAACTTATTTGTTCAATGAACTGTTTTATTGTCTTGGTTAACCTTGTTTTGTCTTAAAGAAGCCTGTTCTGTTTTCTTGCTAACTCCTGCTTTGGTCTTGATGAATCCTGTTCTGTTGTCTCGATGGATCCTGTTCTGTTGTGCTGATGGATGCTGTTCTGTTGTCTTGATGTATCCTGTATTGTTGCCTTGATGAATACTGTTTTTTTTTGTTGTTGATGAATCCTGCTCTGTGTCTTGGTGAATCCTAATCACTTATCTTAAATCCTGCTTGTTTCTTGTAAAAATCCTAATCTGTTGTCTTCTTAATAATTATTAATTATTTTTGTAGTATAGTGGAATTACTTTGTCTTTGTCTTTTGATTTATTACTTATTGACATACAGATATACATTGATGAGATGTTAACTGTCTATTGTTTTTGTTGAATGGACAAGCATTTTGTGGCAGAGTAAATTTGCTTATCACTGTTTTAAAGTTATATGGATTGTTGAATTGTTGGAGTGGCCCGACCTTGGACACTCCTTGTGATGGTACTTTTGGAAGTAAGCAACCCGAGTTGAGAATATGTTAGAAATTGCTGATGTAATGCAAATTAATTCCAACTGGGTGACTAGTTTTATTTATCCACTGGTTACAATTTATGAGAACGAGACCAACCAATGGGCTGAGATCCAAAAGTTTACCCGCTGTAAAAAATTCTATTGTCTGATCACTTGAATTTAAAATGGCAAAGAAGTCCAGTCTTGAAAGGCAGCCATTAGCTTAATAGTGAGTTAACTGACTGGTTGAGACAGAATGGACTTAGAAATATTTGATGCATTTTTGCTATTGATATATTATACTAGTGTTTTACATAGAAATGTATTATGTGAGTAGACTATTGTTTCTACATGTGTTTGAATTATGATGCTTATATGTAGTGTGCTAACGCTTGATATTGTTTGATATGCTGTATTTATTATGCTGTGTGCATATATCATGCTAATAAATACTTTTGCAGAAAATTGTAAGTTGAGACTGGAATGTAAGAAAGAATGAAGTCATAAAGTGATAAACTGGAACTTAGCATTGCTCCCCGATTATATTTTTCAGGGTAAAGCAGCCTTTCTTTTGTGTTTGATATGAAACTCCTGGTTTACTGGTTATAAACCTCTACAACTGTGGTATATGCAGGGAGCCTCTACCACATTGTATAAGTGTAAAGGAATACACTACACACCAATTGATGTATGGTGGCAAGATATGCTGACTACATGAGCAATTTCTGGTGCAGAGAAGTTGCTGAAAATCGCTACAATTATTGTTCTGCTTGAAGGAGTTGACAATGCAAAAGGAAGTGCACAGGTTAGCTTGAGAGAATAAATAGTGGAATAGTGTTTTCAATGTGTGAACTGGCCTAATAACGGTGGATGATAAATTTGTGATTTGTTGCAAAAAAAGGACTGTTGAGACAGCGCTTAATTCAGATTATGTAAAAAATTATTATCACCTAACTCTAATAACTCCATTTCTGCTCTCTAATAAGAACTATCCTGTGATTTTTATTGACAGTGATGCTGAATTGTATTTAGTATATAAGACTGTCTAAAATATAGAAATTATTTGAATGTGGTATCGTGGAATATTGATGTCAAGTAATCTTTTTCATTGTATTTGTCATTGACTGTTGATTTAATAAATTTATTGTTAAGTTTATTGATCTTCTTACACATATTGATAACTTTATGTTGGAGAAGAAAGTGGTTGGATGGGGGCTCACTAAATATAAATTAAAAATTGATTTATCTTCTCCTTTAGTAAGTTTTCCAATGTCGGAAATATTGTGTGATGGTAAATGTTATTATCAGACATTCTCCTCCAAGTCTGTGGTCACATTTTTTCTTAAAGCAGATTTTCTACTGCAAGTCTGTGGTCACATTTTATCTTAAAGCATATTTTCTACTGCAAGTTTATGGATGCATTTTGTCTAAAAGCAGATTTTCACCTTTAAATCTAAAAAAACATTTATGTTTAACCCTTTAAGTATCAGATATTTTTCTATAATACCCTTCTTAAAGTTCAGCCAAGGGAGATCACTCTAACCAAAAGTGTACCTGACCTCACAAAATAATTAATTTTTTAAAAATTTATAAAGGTAATGTAATGAAAAATTAAAATAAAGTCAAAAAATGGATGGGCTATCAATCTGCATAGTATTTAATAATATAATTATATTTTTACATTAAAATAAAAAATAAAATTCCTGAGAAAAATTAAAATGTTTTGTTGCATGCTTAAAGTAATTAATTTACAGTTTCTGGTGGAAATATACAAAGTATAAGCCTTTACAAAGGTGTACTTTGCAGATCAGGCAGCCAAACACCTTTTATATGCCTGTACCAGAGTTAGTTTTAGTCTTCTTTGCTCGACATTCATAACACTGATTTCTTCGTCCAAGAAGACATACAGGAACATGATCTGCTGGGCATGGTTTTGAAATACCAGTTACTGATGGTTCTTCTTTCGAAGCCTTTTTCCTGACTATGTTACCTTTCATGAGAGCTCTACATATACTCAAACGAAAATACAAATGAGACATTCGTTTCAATGTAGAATCAACAGCTGATTTCATTTCTTTATAAATAATCCAACCATTGATGATGGCCACTTGAAACAAAAACCAAGTTTTGACATAACATTTGATATTATATGTACATTTAAGAGGTCATCTGTGGGCCAATAATTATGAAAACTAGGCAATTTGGGGATGCCGAACATGATGTTGATATAGAGAAAAACTTTCATTTCTCCAGCTGAGGGCTTCTATAATTTGTCTATTTTGTTTTTGTAGCTCAGCATAAAGATTTGTTTGCTGAGCATTATGTTCATAAAAGTCTTGAGGAATAAATAAACTGAACACATCATAGGGTGTAGCTTCATTGTCTAAGTCATGTGTGGGGTCAGATGCTACTATAAATTCGTTTACAATCACATCTCTCAATTCTCTAGACCACTCGCTGACATCTCAGTTACTTGTGTTTGGTACAAAATCAAACTGTCATCGATCTCAGATTCTAGTTCAGTGTGATCAGACTCTTCAACTCTCTCTAAGTCTACATCACTTTCAGCATCTTCCTCTACACCACTTCAGCATTTCCTCTATATCACTTTCAGCATCTTCCTCTACACCACTTCAGCATTTCCTCTATATCACTTTCAGCATCTTCCTCTACATCACTTTCAGCATCTTCCTTGACATCACTTTCAGCATCTTCCTCACTATTATTTCTTCAAAACCTTTATCTGTATTGACTAGATCTTCCTCACTATTATTTCTTCAAAACCTTCATCTGTATTGACTAGATCTTCCTCACTATTATTTCTACAAAACCTTCATCTGTATTGACTAGATCTTCCTCACCATTATTTCTACAAAACATTCATCTGTATTGACTAGATCCCCAGCTAAGGCATCATTTACAAGATTATTCATGAATTGAAAAGCAATTTTAAAATGGTCAACTTTGAAAAATCACTAAAAATCAGTAGAGCACATCAACAAAGGATGTCGCCATTTTGAAAAAAACTTTAGATCTCACTGGAAGAAATATCCATGATACCAGCTATTTCCACAAAAACAGTTATTACAAAACCTAAATATAGAATGTCTATTAATAGTGGGCGATTTGATACCACAGTGGATAGAGGGTGCTAGAGGGTGATCATTTATTTTTAAAAGCAGATTTTTGCCAGGAAATCTATGGAATACATTTATTTTTAAAAGCAGATTTTCGCCAGGAAATCTATCAGACATTCAGTATTGTTAATTGAAATATTTTAACTGAGGATTTTTTTTAAATGATGATGGTAAATGAAGTAATATTAAAATATTTCCTTGGTCAACTATTCTTGACATAGTAAAGTAGTAATTGAAGAACCCCCCCAAAATAACATTAGACTGTTTGTAACTAGTGTTTTGTTATATCAGATTTAGGAGGGTTTTGTTGTTGCAAAGCAGCAAACTTTATTTATTAGTGCTTAATAAAAATCAGAAATTATTTTATCAATATTATAAACACATGCTCAAAAAGTGCACATACACATGCACACACTCACACACACACACACAGATTTGTAGATGAATTGTTTATATTGGTAAATACATATTAGTTTTTTTTTCTTAACTTCTGATTTTAAAAAACAAAGAGTAAACATATTGATGAGAACAAAAAAATAATATATCTTATCTATAGTTCTATTCTGTGTGTGTCTGCAGAATAGTTTAGCAGCCTAGCACTACTGCACTTTCAAAGCACTGTTCTGTGTGTTTAAATAATAATGTCAGAATAGTTTAGCAGCCTAGCACTACTGCACTTTCAAAGCACTGTTCTGTGTGTTTAAATAATAATGTCAGAATAATTTAGCAGCCTAGCACTAGTACATTTTCTGAGTCTGCCTGTAATGCTTAAGGACCACACCCATACCTGTGGCATAATTCCAGGCTCAATACAATTTTGTATAATCATCTCTGGAAAGGAGCTGCTAAGTGGGCAGCATGCAGTCAGATTTATTTACTGTGTTGTTTATGTTCCTTTCCAAGATTAGTTCAAATCTCTGCATTAGATGAGTTGTTTGTGGTGTGTTAACTTTGGTAAAGGTTACAATTTAGATTGTGTTCGCTTTGGCTAAGGCTACATTTAAACTGCATTCACTTTGATAAAGGTTACAATTTAGATTGTGTTCGCTTTGGCTAAGGCTACATTTAAACTGCATTCACTTTGGTAAAGGTTACAATTTAGATTGTGTTCGCTTTGGCTAAGGCTACATTTAAACTGCATTCACTTTGGTAAAGGTTACAATTTAGATTGTGTTCACTTTGGCTAAGGCTACATTTAAACTGCATTCACTTTGGTAAAGATTACAATTTAGATTGTGTTCACTTTGGCTAAGGCTACATTTAAACTGCATTCACTTTGATAAAGGTTACAATTTAGATTGTGTTCACTTTGGCTAAGGCTACATTTAAATTGCATTCACTTTGATAAAAGGTTACAATTTAGATTGTTTACTTTGGCTAAGGCTACATTTTGATAAAGATTACATTTTAGACTGTTAGCTACGATAAGGGTTTACATGAATTATCATCTTAAAAGTAAATATGTTACTATACAGGTGTTTTTTACATTGCTATTAAATGTCATATACTTATTCTTCAGAATTCATTATAAAAAGTGTCTTGTATAAAGGGATGTCTTTATTGGATTATAGACTGTTTTCAAATGTTAGCTGTTCTTCTGACCTCTTCATGGATCATGATGGTGAAATGAGGTCTTTGAAATGTCAGCCATCTTTACTTTCTGAATTGTGTATTGTGAGACCAAATCTTGAAATTTTGAAGTTTTTGTTTTTAAATTCCTGATTTATTTTTAAAGTGTTGGTTTTTTTTATAGTTCCTGAATTGTTTCTTAAAGTGTTTTTATTATTACACTGCCATTGCTAGGCAACCATATTATAATATGAAAAACACTGCCATTGCTAGGCAACCATATTATAATATGAACAACACTGCCATTGCTAGGCAATCATATTATAATAATTTTATGAACACCACTGTTACGTGTCCAGTATTTATTTAAGGACCCTGCTCAGGAATTTATAGAATTCTAATTTAACAATTTAAATTAATTCTCCTCGTTATCCTAAACAGACTGGTTGCTCAAGCTTATCCTTCAGTCTACCCGAAAATGCGTCTTGTAGTTAGAGACAGACAGATTCACAGACAGATAAACTTGCATACAAAGCTTGGTTCGGAAACCGTTAAAACTCTCTTAAATAATTAAGCATTCAATGTTTCATTCAGCTCACTTTCGCCCCCATCCAAACCGGATAATTTTGGTCCATAAAATATGCATAAAAATTACTACGATAAGAGGTCTTAACAAGATAAAGAATTTAATAGGTTTAACGTTTATAACAATAACAAATTAATTAAGAACAGACAACATTCTGTCTCTTAAGCTATGACTTATTGTTATACATTGGTCTCTACAACTACTGATCAACAATATTGATTAAAGTTTCTTAGAGCGCAGCACTTAGCTGTTCATGAGTCGTTGTAGACAAATGTTCCCCACAGTTCAATATGGTTCAGGATCACGGTCTTAAGCGACAAAAGTTCATCGGGGTACTTGTCCAGGTTTAGATATGCCAGTCGTCCACTCGACTTAACAGGCGACACTGGAGGTGTACTTGTGATGAATGTATCACCAAGATACAAGGCAACAGGCAGTCTTGTCACAGGCAAGCAAAACCACAGGTTAACGAAAAAGCCAAAGGATGATGACGAAGATCAACCTAACCAAGAAAAACCCGCTCTGGAAATAGAAGGATTCCTATGAGCCATAGCTTAACATTTCGCAGTCCAACGCACATGGTCGATAATAAATGCATAGCTTATTCATTAACTATTGTGTCTTTACAAATATAATTACGTTTATAAGAAAAGATACAATATAGTCCACATGTGTGTTACAATTAACATTTACATGACAAATGAATTCCCAACATTCACGTTATACAAAATGGAATTCATATAAAAGAAAATCCGTTACAATTCAAAATCACGCATGTGCGCCTTACAAGTCATAATGGAATTAAACGCAAAAATGAATTTGAATTATCATGAAAATTTCCCAACGTGCACAGATGTTCTGCGACATACATGAATTAAGATTTATAAATTAAAAGTTAAAAGATTACAATTAATTTATGTACAATGGAACATTTAGACTTAGCCACATTCTTATCGAGCCACATGTTTGGAGGATAATGCAACCATATATTTTCCTGCACAAAACACATACATAAATTCATACAAGCAAATCATAAAAATAAGAATACAATTAATACTTTAAGAAGTGGATGTGTTTTTAACCTTCTTATTGTAGACAATGCATCAAGACAACGGGTTTTCTTCACTTATACTTTTTCGTATCGACTCACGGAAATATTGGAGGCATCGATATCGTGTTCTATCGGCCGTGTTCCCTCGTGGAGTGAAGATTTACGCGCGTGTCAGTGTATTTATGAAAATGCATGAATTCGTCACGTGACCAATTACATGGTGACGCTACAGCTTCAACCTACAGTCGGCTATTGTCCAAAAGTTACATAATATGGAATGAGTCCTCTCTACTTCGAATACAGCAAAGCATGTCGGGATTGCTCTAACAAAGGAACTACATTCGAAAATACAATTTAAAATTTTAGAAACTGGGCCACGAGTTCGTGACACAGAATTTTGTCTTGACTCTGTCATAACCACAGTGTATTCCACTGCTGGCCAGTTTATTATTGTTTAAATAAAACATAGTACATCCAACTGCTAGGCAGGTATATTGCTTTGGGCTTTTTAAAAATGCATGTTGAACAGGAAGTTGTTAGACAAGGATATTTATAGAAATCCTGGGTTTTATGCTGATATATAAGCATATGCTGTTTAACCAAAAGATAAGACATATGATGTCATCATTCCAGGCATTACAAAGGCAGGCATGGTACATGTCATTGGGTGAACATATTGATGACAAGGGCAGGCATGTTACATTCTTCAGGTTAACATATTGATCACAAAGGAAAGCATGAGAACATGCCATATTGATGGCAAGGGCAGGCATGATGCATGTCCTTGGGTGAACATATTGATGACAAGGGCAGGCATGATACATGTCATCAGGTGAACATATTGATGACAAGGCAGACATGGTACATTCTTCATGTGAACATATTTATCACAAGAGCAAGAACATATTGATCACGAGGGCAGGTGTCAACAGGTGGACATTGATCAGAAGGGCAGGTGTATTACAAATCATCAGGTTATAATATTGATCAGAATGTCAGGTGTGTGCTTTTATCAGGTCACTGTATTGATTAGAATAGGTGTGTGTGCTATTGCCAAGTAGTTACATTGATGAGAAGGAGGAGGGGGAGGGGGGTACTATTATCATGTAGTTATATTGATGAGGCCAGATGTGTGTTCTATTATAAAAAAATTACATTGATTAGGACAGGTGTGTGTGTGCTATATCTGGTAGTTATATTGATTAGGACTGGTGTGTGTGTGTACGTGTGTGTGCATGTGTATGCGCTATTATCATGTAGTTATATTGATGAGAAGGACAGGTGTATGTGCTATTGTCTGGTAGTTGTATTGATGAGGACAGGTGTGTATGTGCTATTATCATGTAGTTATATTGATGAGAAGGACAGGTGTATGTGCTATTGTCTGGTAGTTGTATTGATGAGGACAGGTGTGTATGTGCTATTATCTGATAGTTATATTGATGAGAAGAACTGGTGTGTGTGCTATTATCTGATAGTTATATTAATGAGAAGAACATGTGTGTACCATTATCAGGTAGCTATATTGATTAAATGAACAGTTGTGTATGCTATTATCTGGTGGTTGTATTGATTAAAAGATCAGGTGTGTGTGGGGGGGCTATTTTCAGGTAGCTATATTGATTAGAATGCAGGTATGTCTTATATTATCAAAGAAGAATATAAGAGTAGATGTTATTAGATGAACAAATTGGTCTGAAGGTCAATAGTTTCTCTGTTATTAGATAAACTTTTTCATCATAGGAGCCAGTCTTTTACTATTATTAGATAAACTTTTGATCATAGGAGCTAGTGTTTTACTATTATTAGATAAACTTTTTGATCATAGGAGCCAATGTTTTACTATTATTAGATAAACTTTTTCATCATAGGAGCCAGTGTTTTACTATTATTAGATAAACTTTTGATCATAGGAGCTAGTGTTTTACTATTATTAGATAAACTTTTTGATCATAGGAGCCAATGTTTTACTATTATTAGATAAACTTTTTCATCATAGGAGCCAGTGTTTTACTATTATTAGATGAGCACAATGATCATGAGGACTTGTGTGTGTGTGTGTGTGTGTGTGTGTGTGTGTGTGTACTTCATCAGCTGTGCATACCTCTCAGAAGGATTTGGTTTGGGGTTTTTTGTTGTCTGATTAACAGTTTACTGCATTGCTCCAGAGTGTGGGTGTGGCTGGTTATGTCAGATGAGCATTTGGATTAGAAATGATGTGTTTAGGCTTCCGCCAGTTTCTTAAGAATCCATGTCAATGATTTTTGTATCTATCTATAGCAGTGTCAACTATTTTTTAAATTTTGATCTGATTCAATTATAGGAAGTTGAACATATTTTGATTTGATTAAATTATAGGCAGTTGAACATATTTTGATCTAATTAAATTATAGGCATTTGGATATATTTTGATCTAATTAAATTATATAGGCATTTGAACATATTTTGATCTGATTAAATTATAGGCAGTTGAGCATATTTTGCTCTGATTGTTATAGGCAAGTGAATATATTGATCATAATAAGTTACAGGCAGGTGAATATAGTTTGATCTTATTAAGTTATAGGCAAATGAATATATTTTGATCATAATAAGTTACAGACAGTGAATATAGTTTGATCTTATTAAGTTATAGGCAAATGAATATATTTTGATCATAATAAATTTGTTTGAATACTTCCAAAATCAGTCGCATAGATTTGTTTGTTCTGATTAGATGTACTAGTCATCAGATGTTTGTATTTGTATGTATTAAGTGGGGTACTTGTTTATTAAAAGGGTGTATTCTATTAACACTTGTATTTGTATGTATTAAGTGTATATGTAGGTATTGCTTATTAAAAGTGTGTGTGTTCTGTTAACACTTGGGCTTATCATTCACAATATGTTTGTGTATATTAACAATGCTTATTGTAAGGCTGTGTATGTGTGTGTGTGTGAGCAATTTTGTTAGAAAGACTATCAGTAGAATGAAGTGTGTGTGGGTGGGTGAAAGGGAGAGTATTTTGTTAGTGAGTGAACATTGATATTACAGTAACATTGTGTATTTTAGTGATGGTGATCATATTCATAAAAAAACTGGTGTGCCATTTGGAAGGTATGCATATTGATGAAAATGGAAGGCATATACAAGAGAAAATTGATTTTCACTTGCAGTTTATTTCTTCATTTGAGCTAAAATTAAAATGTGAAATGCCAAAGCACTTGAAGAAAACAAAGATTTTGAAAAACTTTCCATCTCCATCAGCAGTTCCACTATTCTGTTTGACCTTTTAAGGATTGACTTTGCCCATATTCGCAGAGCAGCTTTTTTCAAAGACCAGAAGATTTGGGATGTTCATTGGTTTTCATGATTGAGTTTTGCTGATGTTAAGAGATAACCTGCTACAAAATAAATTTGGGGCATTTATTGGGTTTTGTGAATGAGTTCATGCTAATATTAAGAGATAAGTAATCCAAACGAAACCCATTAGATATGGGACATTTACTGGGTTTTGTGATTGAGTTTGTGTTAGTGTTAAAAGATGACCTTGACCTATCAAAAAAACTCCATTAGATTTGGGACATTTATTGGTCTTTATTTGTGAGTGAGATTGTGTTTATGTTATGAGATAACTTTGTTTGGGATATATATTGGTCTTTCTGATAGAGTGTGTGTTAATATTGTGAGATAACCTGTCCAGTAGATTTGGAGTGCTTATTGGTCTTTGTTATGAGAGCCAACTATAAAAATGTCAGATTCCTAATCATGGATTTGTCAAGTACCATTTTATCATAGCTAGCATATTTCTACAGGGCCACACAAGTGTTACTTTGTGTGATAAAGTAAAGCATCATTTTATCATAGCTAGCATATTTCTACAGGGTCACACAAGTGTTACTTTGTGTGATAAAGTAAAGCATCATTTTATCATAGCTAGCATATTTCTACAGGGCCACACAAGTGTTACTTTGTGTGATAAAGTAAAGCATCATTACAGAGCACTTGATTTAATTTTAGTACTAAGCCACAAAAATGTACTTATATATATAACGCTATTCACACAGGACACATAATACAACTTTGTCCACAAAAATGTACTTATATATATAACGCTATTCACACAGGACACATAATACAACTTTGTCCACAAAAATGTACTTAATTATTGTAATATATATATAACGCTATTCACACAGGACACATAATACAACTTTGTCCACAAAAATGTACTTAATTATTGTAATATATATATAACGCTATTCACACAGGACACATAATACAACTTTGTCCATAACAACAAAACTCTATTTTCTCATGTTCATTTTAATTATTTGTTTAATTTTCAGAGTGAAACAGTGGATTCCAGTAAATTAACATTTGAGAATTTCTTTAATTTCTACCATAACCTGGTGGGCCGACAGGAGGTGGATGTCATCTTTGCTGACATGTATGATTTTAATTTTTTTCCCATTAAGCCCACACATTGATACCTTGCTGAAATGTAATCATTTTCAAATTTGTTCATTAATCCCACACATTGAGCTAGTTACTCACGTTGAGACTACTTACATGACAAGACTACTTGTTTTGACATTTTTATTGTTTATCACTTGATACTGACTATTCAAGATGACATTAAGACTACTCACACTGACATTGTCATTTCTGCTCAATGTGATACTGTCTGCTCACATTAACTCTGACCTTGCATTGATGCTGGGTGCTCCCAATGACACTTGACTCCATTAAATGATCATATTGACACTTGACTCCATTAACTGTTCAATTTGACACTGACTCCATTAACTACTCACATTGACACTTAACTCCATTAACTGCTCACATTGACACTGACTTCATTAACTACTCACATTGACATTTGACTGCATTAACTGCTCACATTGACACCCATATTACATTGAGACTAGCCACTTATGTAGACTGACTACCCATATTACATTAACACTAGCCACTTATGTAGACTGACTACCCATATTACATTAACACTAGCCACTCATGTAGACTGACTACCTATATTACATTGAGACTAGCCACTCACATAGACTCATAATATCCACAGTACAATGAGACTAGCCACCGATATAGACTGGCTACCAATATTACATTAACACTAGCCATTTGTATAGACTCTGTCCATATTACATCGACACTAACTACTCACATATACTCTATCCATATTACACTTTGACTGTACTGACTATCCATATTACACTTTGACTATACTGACTACTGTACTGTTCACAAATTAACTTCTGTGACTCCACCATCTTTGCTCTGCCTCTAGTACCTGCAAAAGACTCACACATTGTTACTTTGTTCACACATACAATTCCGTGTTGTTTTGACAAGTACATGACAATAATTTTTGTGTTTCTTCTTTCTTTTTATCTTTTTATTGTTATAATCCTTCAAGATTTTTTGGTTTTTCTTTAAAATTGTCACTCTACCTGATTGCAGAGGTGCTAAGAAAAAACCCTACCTCACAGCAGAACAATTCATGGAATTTCTGAACAAAGAACAGCGAGATTCACGGCTGAATGAAATTTTGTACCCCTTCTACAAGGTTCGACAAGCACAAGATCTCATCTCTGTATATGAAACTAAAGCTGGGATGGCACAAAAAGGTTAATTTTTTTTTACCTGTTTGAAAGGAAGACTTAAAAATAAATTCTTTAAATAAAGAAATAAAGTATTTCAAATTGAGATTCTTTAAAAACTATTTAAGTTTATTCATAAAGTAATAATATTAAAATTTAGACTGTTATGACAAAATGATCAGTTTAAATCATAGAACACACACAACTGTAGACATTTATGGTGAAAGGAGGAAAGGTTGAATCATTACCATTACTTAGGCATTAAAAGACAAGGAAAGGTTGAATCATTACCATCACTTAGGCATTAAAAGACACAATGTAGTTACATTCATAATCAAGAGACAATAACTTTATTCTGCGTAAAAAGCTATTTCTCAGTGTTACGTTTTTATTACAGACATATTAATTTTTTAATTATCTTAATAAAGGAATCAGTATAGTTAAATTTAATATCTGTTTGCTAATTATTTTTAAGGTTTATAATATTTTATAAATAAAAGTATTTGTAGGAACTGTGTAATTTTTCTTTCAGATTGACCTTTTCATTGGAACACAACACAGTAAAGCTCTGTAAAAACCCTTTAAAGTGGAACACAAAATAATAAAGAGTACTGTAAAGACCTTTTAAAGTGGAATATAAAATAGTAAAGAGAACTGTAAGGATCCTTTAAAATGGAACACAAAACAGTAAAGAGTACTGTAAAGACCCTTTAAAGTGGAATACAAAACAGTAAAGAGTACTGTAAAGACCTTTGTGGAACACAAAACAGTTAAGAGTACTGTAAAGACTCTTTAAAGTGGAACGAAAAACAATAATGGGTAGAGTAAAGTCTTTAAAATGGGACAGTATAGAGTACTGTAAATACCCTTTAAAGTGGAACACAAAATATATTGATAATAATAAATTACCTCTGAAACACAAAACATTAAGATGTACTATAACAGGGAATCACAAAATCTACTGATAAATAATTCGGTAGAATTTTATAAACTGAAGCACAAACTATTTATACAGTGTAATATTTGAGAACTTAATGTAATCTGTTATTTTTCTTATTTGATGCTTACTTAATCTTACTTGAAACAAAGCAGAGCCCTGTACTTAAACAGTAAGAACCAAATGCTAGCACAAGTCTGAGAATGCCTTAGAGACAAACAAAATGAGAACAAATGGTGGTATGCTATCTGGATAAAATATGAATTCTGGAAATTGTATAATGCTCTTTGAACATTGTTCAGATGAAAGCCATTATAACAGTAAGATGAAGGCAGGAAATTGTATAATGCTCTTTGAACAACTTGTTATAACATTATTATACAGGCACAAAATTGTATAATGTTCTTTGAACAACTTGTCTCAATGGAAATCTAATTTGTTATTATCCCACTGAAAGCCATTTAAATGTAATCTTTCTTTCTAGCTGTAACGCGTATTAAAATGTCATACTACACTTCTGCCTGTTGACAAAATAAACCAGTCTTAATTCCTTAATTTAACTTTTCAGCCAAATGGCAGTTTGTAAAGTCTCAAAGTTTCAAGAGAAAAGCTCTACCTAATGGCCACTTGAAATTGATATGGCATCATTGTCTGTGTGATAACAGATATCTTGTGCTAAAAGAATTGTCCAATACTTGATAACATTGGCTTTGTACTATTGTCCTATACTTGATAGCCATTGGCTTTGTACTATTGTCCTATACTTGATAGCCATTGGCTTTGTACTATTGTCCTATACTTGATAGCCATTGGCTTTGTACTATTGTCCTATACTTGATAGCCATTGGCTTTGTACTTTTGTCCTATACTTGATAGCCATTGGCTTTGTACTTTTGTCCTATACTTGATAGCCATTGGCTTTGTACTATTGTCCTATACTTGATAGCCATTGGCTTTGTACTATTGTCCTATACTTGATAGCCATTGGCTTTGTACTATTGTCCTATACTTGATAGTCATTGGCTTTGTACTATTGTCCTATACTTGATAGCCATTGGCTTTGTACTTTTGTCCTATACTTGATAGCCATTGGCTTTGTACTTTTGTCCTATACTTGATAGCCATTGGCTTTGTACTTTTGTCCTATACTTGATAGCCATTGGCTTTGTACTATTGTCCTATACTTGATAGCCATTGGCTTTGTACTATTGTCCTATACTTGATAGCCATTGGCTTTGTACTATTGTCCTATACTTGATAGTCATTGGCTTTGTACTATTGTCCTATACTTGATAGCCATTGGCTTTGTACTTTTGTCCTATACTTGATAGCCATTGGCTTTGTACTATTGTCCTATACTTGATAGCCATTGGCTTTGTACTTTTGTCCTATACTTGATAACACTGACTTTATACCATTGTTGTATATTTGATATACGGTGGCTTGAATTGTTATCCTTTACTTGATAACCATTGTACCATTTTCCTATACTTGCTATCCATTGGTTATGATGTGCTGACTTTCAGTGAGTGATGACAAAACCCAATCCTTCATTGATGTAGCTAAAATTAAAATTTTCGTATATTTTGATCACTGGTTATAGAAACTTTTTATAATTAAGATTTGGAGAACAGATTCATCAAATAAACAAAATGCTCTCAATTTTTTATTTGCATTTATAAGAAAGAATAAAACTTCTTTAAAATTCTATTTCCTCACATTATGTTTGAGCCACAGTGCACCCTCTTACTAAGCAGTGTTATTGATGAACTATAGTGTACCCTCTTACTAGGCAATTTTATTGATGAACTATAGTGTACCCTCTTACTAGGCAATTTTATTGATGAACTACAATGCACCCTCTTACTAGGCAATTTTATTGATGAACTACAATGCACCCTCTTACTAGGCAATTTTATTGATGAACTACAATGCACCCTCTTACTAGGCAATTTTATTGACTTTGCTAGGTGATTTTCTTGAGCTAGTTCTCAATTTTAACTAGAGGTAATATTTTTTTAATGACCTTTTATAAAACTTAGAATGTAATCAAATTTACCAATTATGTAAACAATGCTCATTAAAATACAATCCTGACTTGTTTAGATGAAGCAGGAGGTTGACTCACTTCTCACATCCATTTTATTTGATTTTAGTCATCTGGACATCACATGCTTCAGCTCAGATGTTGCACAATCCTAACTCACTCAGTCCAAACAGGAGCTGGTTCACTTCTCATGTCCAGTTTATATAATGATAGTCTTCTCAACTCTGGTTACCTACACCTTATATGTTCCAATTGCATTTATTGTTCACTTTATTCTTTTGTTTGGTAGCTCGTATTTGACTTTAAAATAATGATCATTTTACAAAGTAGGATGACATTTATTGTTCACATTATTCATTTGACTTTAAATTAATTATTATTTTACAAAATAGGACAACATTTATTGTTCACTTTATTCATTTGTTTGGTAGCTCATGTTTGACTTTAAAATAATGATCACTTTACAAAGTAGGATGACATTTATTATTCACTTTATTCATTTGACTTTAAAATAAGTATTATTTTACAAAGTAGGACTACATTTATTGTTCATTTTATTCTTATTTGTTTAATAGCTCCTCATTAACTTTTAAATAGCCTTTACTTGACATAATAGGACTTCATTTACAGACTTGTACTAGTATATATATGCACATTAACTTTTAAATAGCCTTTACTTGACATAATAGGACTTCATTTACATACTTATACTAGCATATACATGCACATAGAAGGGAGACAAGAATAATTGTATGCAGTTTATGAATATAATTTATGTAATAAATATCCAGTTTTAGTTTGGTGAATGTCTTAACTTTAAATATTTTAAAGTGCACTATTTATGGCGCAATACATTTGTTATACTTCAGGTACAAGTCTTATGATTTTTACTTTTTAGATTATCCACTTTATAAAATCAGAAAAGGACAAGATGTACATGGTCACAATAAGTGTTGCCTGCTACATGCATGTATGTGTTATGTATGAGTTTTGACTGTTTTATAAAGTTTTGAGAAGTTGTATGAAATGACTCCTGGTTATCATGGAGAATTTATCTCATGAACCAGTTTACATACATGGTAAACAAAATTATGAAACAACTTTTTTGTTCTTTAATATATTTATTTATTTGCAGAATTCAAATAAATCTGTATTCTTGTTTGTTTTCATTTAAATACTGGTTGATATTTCAAGCTAATCCTGAAGTTTATTTAATTTTGTATGTTTTGTTGTGTTTTTTTCCTTTTAATAACTTTGAACTTTTAATCATCTTTAAATTTTTTAATTTAAAATTTTAATTTTGGGGGTCAGTTTTATCATACTTTAAATTTTAATTTATTTTTTTTAAAGGACAATCTATATATTGATATTGAAAAGATTTGTTATAATTCTTTATTAGCCCTTGCCTGTCCAAAATTTTTCATATACCAAAGGTAATTTTACACTATTTTAAATTAACAGTTTTATCTGTTCTTAGCCACAATGATATGGTACAGATGTTTAAACTGAAAGATTGTCCGAGTTATCTTCCCTGAAAGATAATGTTATTGTGGACAAGGCAAGAGGTTAAAATTATGAGATTATACTTAATTACTTAATATCTCTAGAGTCTAGATTATAGACTATAGATTAGCCCTTGAGTGTACTTGATATCTATGATACTTAATATCAATAAAGCAGTTATATAGAATGAGGTTCTTGGATTTCATGTCTTCAAGAATAGTATTATATTGTGACTTCATTAATCTTTGGCTCATTGTGTTCCCAGACTTTGTATCTTATTATTCTTGAACATTTTCTGTGTTTGTCTTTCATTATTTCATTGATTTAATTGGACGGCTAATGTCATCTGACACTTTACTTTGATTTCATTGCTAATAAGTTGTTGTCTCTTTTCCTTCCAGATAAAGGTAAGATTTTGCATCAGAATTGGGCACAAATTATAGTTTATATTTTTTTAATTTTCTTTTCCCTTCAAAATTCATTTGATTTGCTTTTAAAAGAGTAAAAAATAAAATAGTGTGATTTTTCTTTTTTAGTTTGGCAATTTATTGTTTATAGTCAGTTTATTAATGCGCACCTTTTTGTTATAGTCTTGCTCTGCAAAAGTTTGCATTCTTAACATGGAAACATTTGCTGATGTAGTTTATCAAGTGAACACGATCTTTTTTATTAAAACTGTTGCAAATCCTGTAAACATTGTTAGTAAATAAATCAGAGATTGACATAAACAATGCACTAATAAACTGATAAGACTTTATATCAGACTTCATGTCAGGTTGACAAACATTGCACTACTAAACTTATAGACTTCATGTCTTAGGTTGACAAACATTGCACTACTAAACTTATAGACTTCATGTCTTAGGTTGACAAACATTGCACTACTAAACTTATAGACTTCATGTCTTAGTTTGACAAACATTGCACTACTAAACTTATAAACTTCATGTCTTAGGTTGACAAACATTGCACTACTAAAATTATAGACTTCATGTCTTAGGTTGACAAACATTGCACCACTAAACTGATAGACTTCATATCAGAGGTTGTGTGATAAACAATGTACTAATAAACTTATAGACTTCATATCAGGGGTTAACATAAACTGATGGATGTCATGTCAGAGATTGACACAAACACTGCACTAATAAACTGATAGACTTCATATCAGAAGTTGACACAAACACTGCACTGTAAACTTAACATTAATATAAGAACATCATAAACATAATTTAATACATATAATAGACATCATTAATATGAGAACCAGATATAAACTTTGCCTAGTAAACCAATAGACAATATTAGTTACACAACTTCTAAGGCTGACATTACAAAAACTAGTACACTAATAGCCAACATTAGTTAAAGAACATCTAAACCAGTTAAACATTGTAGCAGTAAACAAATAAATGCATTAGTTAAAGCACATCTGAACCAGTTAAACATTGTAGCAGTAAACAAATAAATGCATTAGTTAAAGAACATCTAAACCAGTTAAACATTGTAGCAGTAAACAAATAAATGCATTAGTTAAAGCACATCTGAATATGAAATATTGTACTAGTAACTCTATAGACAACATTTAAAGAACATCTGATATAAAATATTTTTGTAACTCTATAGACAACATTTAAAGAACATCTGATATAAAATATTTTTGTAACTCTATAGACAACATTTAAAGAACAACTGATATAAAATATTTTTGTAACTCTATAGACAACATTTAAAGAACATCTGATATAAAATATTTTTGTACTAATAGTTCTATAAACAACAGTTAAAAATATTGGATTTTGAACTATTATTGTACTAATAGCTCTATTTAAGGCAGTTAAAAAACATCAGTCTGAGGTCTTATGTTAGTAAATTGCAAGACATCATTAGTTACAGAGCCTTGGAGTCTCGTCATTATACTAGACAACTGAATGAGTACTATATGCAATGAACCATCTGTGACCAGGTACAGTAATCAACACAGAAATGTCTCAGAAAACAAGGATTAAAGTAAAATGAAAACAAATTCTCCAGAGGCTCGAACATCACAAGGCATTTGTGATAAGAGAAAATCCTAATTTGAAACTTCTGAGGTAACTGTCATTGAAATATCGTAGACACTGAATGCCAAGTTCTTGCAGAACATGCAAGTGAGATTGTTTAAGATTGTTATGAGTTTGGCATTTTCAAAATTAGTGTTCAGCACTTGACTTTGTGTAGGTAATGTAAAGAAATACTATTTTTAAAAGTATGTTAGTTCGTTAGTTTGGTGGAACTTTATTGAGACAATCTTCCATTTCACATGGATACAAATGAATGCAAGAATTTTGAATGGCATGCTTCCTATACACTTTTGCAGAGCAAGTAATTTATTTTATTTATTTAAGCTATTTATTTGTTTATTTTAATTTATATATATCTATCTACTTTATTTTAATTTTGATATGGTTCTATAAAACTTTATTTGGTTGGTTGAAAGTTATAGTAGTTACCTCAATGTGTGCATTCATTTGGTTGGTTGAAAGTAACAGTACTTTAGTTAAATGTGTGCATTTATTTGTTTGGTTGAAAGTTACAGTAGTTAAATGTGTGCATTTATTTGGTTGGTTGAAAGTTTCAGTAGTTAAATGTGTGCATTTATTTGGTTGGTTGAAAGTTACAGTAGTTAAATGTGTGCATTTATTTGGTTGGTTGAAAGTTATAGTAGTTAAATGTGTGCATTTATTTGGTTGGTTGAAAGTTACAGTAGTTAAATATGTGCATTTATTTGGTTGGTTGAAAGTTTCAGTAGTTAAATGTGTGCATTTATTTGGTTGGTTGAAAGTTACAGTAGTTAAATGTGTGCATTTATTTGGTTGGTTGAAAGTTATAGTAGTTAAATGTGTGCATTTATTTGGTTGGTTGAAAGTTACAATAGTTTAAATGTGTGCATTCATTTGGTTGGTTGAAAATAACAGTACTTACTTAAATGTTTGCAGTGCATTTATTTGTTTAGTTGAAAGTTACAGTAGTTTAATGTGTGCATTTATTTAGTTGGCTGAGGGTTACTGCTGATATAGTTAATGAAATGTGTGCACTTATAGTTGATTGAGGGTTACTGCTGATATAGTTAATGAAATGTGTGCACTGCTTTGACTGGTTGCATGACAGAGATGTGTCTATAAAAGATTTTATAATAATGAAAATATTAGTGTACATACTAAACCTTAAGAAATCTTCAATTTCTCCTTAACAGTGATATATCCCATTTTATAACCTGTCTTGCATTGAACAGTAACCCTGAATTCCTGAATGTGTGTTGTGTGTGAAATCTATTGCATAACTACCTATTTCCTTCATTTTCTTTTTGTAAATGAAGGCAATTGCTTTTAAGAATATATATATATTTTTTAAGTGTGTTATTAGTTAGTTCACAATGAATGTTTATTATTTCTCCAAGTATAATATTACAAACTTACACATTGCAAATAATTTAATATATGTAGATTATTACAATGCACACAAAAATGAATTAAACATCTCTCTCTCTCTCTCTCTCTCTCTCTCTCTCTCTCTCTCACACACACACACACACACACACACACAGAGTTTAGAGTTTCTCATAGAAACTAACATTTTAGGCTTTTTATTATTATTTTTATATTTAAATAATTTTATAGATGTTTAATAATGTTTCCATTCATGTGAGTTAATAAACTATTTTGTTTTATAACTGTACAGAAATTAAACTGATAAAAATTAAAATAATATCAAAACTAATTTTAAAAGAAATGTTAAGAATAGAGATTTATTTTTAAAAAATCAAAAAGAGAAGTTTATGGCAAAACTTTTAATCTAAATATAAGAACTAAAGCAAATCTTGAAATCTGCTAATATAAATAAGAAATAAATCAATACTTCAAGTCTTCTTATTACGAATTATAACAGATCTTGAAATTTGCTAATTATATTAATAAAAAATAAGGCAAGACTTGTCTTCTGATTATAATTTATATATTAAGGCAAAAGTTAAAATATATCAATTAAGAACTACAACAAAATGAAATCTGCCAGAAATATGCAAAACTTTAAATATTTTGATTGTAAATAAAGACAACACTTGAAATCTGCTGACTGATATAGAGACAAATCTTGAAATCTGCTACAACATAAATGAGGAACAAATTTAAACATAGGGGCTTTCAAATAACTTGAATTCTAAACTTTAAGGTTTAAGACAAAGCTTGAAATCTGCTACAACATAAATGAGGAACAAATTTAAACATAGGGGATTTAAAATAACTTGAATTGTAAACTTTAAGGTTTAAGGAAATCTGTTGATTATGGTCTAAGGCAGGAGTCATCAAAGTCCAGCCTTTAGGCCAGATATGGCCTGGCTAGTATTCCAGTCTGGCCTAATGCCCCCCTAGTTATTTATTATTGGATCCATCCTAATTGAATTGACTTGGTTTTGTTCCCCTTCAATTCAACAATCTAAATATAGTTTATTTTTAAAAAATAGGAAAGCCGAAATTATTTTAATTGTACAAGCACTAGCTTAGTTAAAAAGTTCAACATTAGTGTATATACTGTAGGTATGACTAGCCTAATCAATCCACGTATATAATTTTTTTTTCACATTTTTTCTAACCTTTGTCCATCACTACCCCTTGAAGTTGTAGTGTCTTCTCTTTATTACACATTAAATTGCACAAAATAAAGTGCAAAAGTTTTATTCAAGCCTAGTAATGGTGTACTTTTGACCATTTTTTTAATGAAGAAAATTGCAGATTACTTGCCAACTTTTGTTTAAAATTCAATTTTTTGATCATACTATATTTTGGACACCTTGGACACCTTGTTTCTTTTGGCCTAGTGTGCCTTCTTGACCTCCTGAAATGGCCTAGTAGTCCAAAAGGTTTGACGACCCTTGGTCTTAGGCAAAGCTTGAAATCTGCTGATTAAGGTCTAAGGGAAAGCTTGAAATCTGCTGATCAGGGTCTAAGGCAAAACTTAAAATCAGCTAAGGTCTAAAGCAAACTTGAAATCATCTGAATAAAGATTAAAGGCAAAGTTTGAAATCAGCTGATTAAGATCAAAGGCAAAACTTGAAATCAGCTGATTAAGATCAAAGGCAAAACTTAAACTTAAAAATAATGAAGGCATACTGAAATCATGCTGGGATCTCTATAAGAACATTAAATCACTTCCTGAATGGAAATAAACTTATTTACTTTAGTTTGATCTTTAACTTTGGGGCAGTAATAAAAGTCAATTGTTTGACAAGGATTTTTAAACTCTTGTTTATGTTCAGCACTGAGTTCTTCAAGACTGACTTTTTTATTTACTGAGAACCACATGACCTGACTGACAGAGACAATACCAACCAAATGTATGATTCTCTTTTATGAACAAGAGTTTCACTAAAACTTGTTGAAATTATGAAATTTTTGAATTTGTAATGTGAAACTTTAGACAGTTGTAAATAATGGTCTTCACCATTGACTGAATTTCATATGCTTTATATTTGTCAATTTATATTTTTTCCCAATACTGTTTATAGATTATTTTTGTTTGGGCAGTAAAATCCAAGTGATCCATATTTTTACTGGGTTTAATACCCATTTATATTTTTCCCCATTACTATTTATAGATTTTGTTTTGTTTGGGCAGTAAAATCCAAGTGATCCATATTTTTACTGGGTTTTTTTTAAAATACCCATTTAAATAGTAACCTGTAATGTTATATAAACTTGCATATGCTTTGTACAGTTATTTGCATGCAAATAAAACATGTAGTTAACCTATAAACATAATTTTCACTTACGCATTTATGTTTTTAATGAATATTTAAGGTGAGTCTATATGTTTATAAAGTATACATCAAGATTTTATTAGTTACAGCTTATATGCACATATATAATATAAGAGTTTTTAACAGCCCGTCCAAAAGAGGTTTCCTTATCCATCACAAATGATCTTACCTTCTGTCAAAGATTTACCTTTCCATTAGAGATGTTGCCTCTCCACTGATATTGCCTGTCAGAAAATTTAGGTTTTTGAGGTAGCTCTCCAAATTTCACATCAGTAGCTCTCCACGACAAATTCTAATTAACTAAAACCTTTTTTAAAAAAATAATAATATAAGCAATAAAAAGATGGACATGGAAAAATGGGAGGTAAATAAAGTTTTTTGTCTTCCTCATGCACTGGCCAGAGGGTTGTCTTTTCTTCATTTGATCAGATACCAGTTTTAAGCATATTTTGATTTCCCCTGTTACTAATACTGCCTTGTCACACAGCACAACACATGAGACAGTATTTTTACTTGTCCCATCAGACAGTTTTGTCATAATTTCTACCTTCCAACAGTTAGTTTACACAGACAGTTGTACTTTAATATATTTGTCTTGTGTAGAGTTTATATATTTTCAGAATTCCATTTACAACATGTAGAGTGTAACATACCTCTGCCAATCAATGAATATATGTACAGAGTAGAATACATTTAGAATGTATACATATCTTTAACATTTGGTGAATAAATGTACAGTTGTACATGTGTAGAGGGTGTATTCACCTTTGCCATTCACTGAATAGAGGTACACTTGTGCATGTAGATATATACATATCTTTAACTCTCAGTGAACAGAGGTACACTTGTGCATGTAGAGTATATACATATCTTTATCTCTCAGTGAATAGACATCTTTGCCTGCTGGTGAATAGACATACAGAGTTGTGCACATTTAGAGTGTATAGACACCTTTACCAGTCAGAGAGTAGATGTAAAGAGTTGTTTATTTGCAGTGTTCTGGTAAATTGTCTATAGAGTTGTACACAGAGTGTATAGACACCTTTACCAGTCAGAGGGTAGATGTAGAGAGTTGTTTATTTGCAGTATGATATATCCAGTGTCTGATAAATGTGTCTATAGAGTTGGACACAGAGTGTATAGACACCTTTACCAGTCAGAGGGTAGATGTACAGAGCTGTTGTGATCACACTATTCTCCTTGTGTGTCTGCAAATGTACATTTAGTTTGTGTACAGGATAAACACACACATGAACACACATACTGATGTGTAAAATGTATAATTTATAAATATTTTATTCGTGCATTCACAATACATATAACTTTTTTTGCACACATTAAATTAACCAACTATTGTTGGCTACCATGGCATCTGTAATCTTTTATCTGAGTGCGACATATATGCAGGTGATAAACTGTCATGTAATTATATCATTTTTGTGTACCATACATTAAGTTTCACTAATAACTATTTGCTTTCCTCCATGCTACATTCTCCTGCACTATTCTGTCTTGCCATTTGTGTGTATAATAATTATTATTAATTACTGCCCTTTTCTGTTGTTACTCAGCACCAAACTACTGTTTCTATTTTAATGAGACTGATTGTCCCCTAGACATTAGTAATCATAATGTCTTACTTCTCTTTGACTAATTGCCACCCTGTGAGGACTGCCTAAAGTGTCTTATGTGCTGACATTTGTCAGCCTGCTTTCTTGACATTTAAGTACACCAGAAACCCAAGTGCCTAGAGCGAAACTAATGACCATGCAACTTTGTATAACTATTGTTAGTATTTATATTAATTACAAGTGCATAGAGTACATTTGTATGACTATTGTTTATATTTACATTAATTACAAATACAAGTTCATAGAGTACATCTGTATGACTATTGTTCATATTTAATTACAAGTGCATAGAGTACCTTTGTATGACTATTGTTAGTGTTCATTACAAGTTGCCTGAATTGCCTGGATGCCTTTGTATGACTGTTGTTAGTGTTTGTATTCATTTTCATTTCCAGAGTTAGGGAGAGGGTTGGGAAGAACATTTAGTCTTGTTTGTTTTATTAACCAGTCATTAAAAACTATTTATTTCATGTGTCTTCCTACTCTTACATCTACCAAAGGAGGCAATGCATGTATTTTCTTCTGCATATATGAACATAATTCTATACTGTGATATAGCAGAATGTTTATATGTTTTTCATTATATGTAGACTTTATGTACTAGTAATAGTGCATGCAGAGTCTATATGTAATAATTTATTGTGCATTTAGGGTTGATTTGTAGAAGGAATATATATATATATATATATATATATATATATATATAGTTTTTGTTGATATTGAATATATAGTTTTATTATTATTTTGCATATATATAGTTAAATATTGAATGTACATAGTAGTTTTATTATAACTGTATATAAATTATATATATATATGTTTATGTATTTTATACATGTATAACCGGTATATAATTAGAGATTATGCATACAGAGACATATATGTGTGGAATATATGTGTTAATAGTTCTCTTAACAGTGTTAATTCATAGGGAAACATAAATAATGTTGTCATAGAAAGATTAAGGGGTGGGAGGGGGTAACTGTTATTGTATATTTTATAACAGTACACATTCTCTTTCCATATCTAATAAATTATCATAAATAGATTTATAATTTTGCAATTGGAAAAAAATCAAGGAAATAGATTGAATTATTTTTTAAAACACTGACTTCTATATCTTTCTATAAAAAAGAGGGACTTATTATAATACCAGAGTTAATTTAATATATTTAGACCACTAAATCCTTAAATATATTAATTAATTAATTACATTGTATACAGTGTTTGTTTGTATAGAAATAAGTTACAGATATTTATATAGTTTTAGGTTTGTTAGTAAATTAATAACTACTTGCTTGATAATTATAATAATTATATATTGAAATGATAAAGATTTTACCAAGTGAAAGTTCGGTGGCTAATATATATTTTTGTTTTTATCTTTTAATGTAGAAGTTTGAAGGAAAGAGTTAACAAAAGAACATTCCTTAAATAGATTTTATTTGGAAGGCTCAACACTAAATAGTTTAGACTTGTACCACTTAAGAATTAAAAACCATTAAACAGTAAATGCTCTTATTTCAGGACACTTGTCTTCAGAAGGACTTTTAAAGTTTCTCATGTCCGAGGATAACAGTCTTATTCCTGGAGAGAAACTTGATTTAAGTGAGGACATGAACCAACCCTTGGCCCACTATTTCATCAATTCCTCGCATAACACATACTTAACAGGTATAATTGTCAGTCAGTGAGTGAAATTATTAATTTATTTACTTCTTACATAATACATACTTAACAGGTATAATTGTCAGTCACTGAGTGAAATTACTAATTTATTAACTTCTTACATAATACATACTTAACAGGTATAATTGTCAGTCACTGAGTGAAATTACTAATTTATCAACTCCTCACATAACACATACTTAACAGGTATAATTGTCAGTCACTGAGTAAAATTACTAATTTATCAACTCCTCACATAACACATACTTAACAGGTATAATTGTCAGTCAGTGAGTGAAATTACTAATTTATTAACTTCTTACACAATGATTGTTTAACAGGTAGCATTTCACTAAATAAGTGCAATTTTGCTCACTAATTTATCAACTTTTCACAAATGATTATTTAACAGGTAATACTGTCAAAAAATAATTGAAGACATGATCTAACCTTTGGCTCAATACTTGATCGCCATCTCACACAATTAGCTTATAACACCGACAGTAAGTGGTCATGAACCAACTATTACTCACTTATATATTACCTCACACAGCATATACATTTGTGTATATATAACTCACATGAATTCAACTGTATGTGCTGGGGGGTTGGGGAGTATATTGATGACCTTTTGTTGACCCCCACCCAATATCCAAAGGTAAGCAGGGAGATGAAACTGTGAATCTGATATCCCTGCAGTCTGTCTCAGTTCCTCTATGTCTGTTATAAAAGTCCTGTTGGCAGTACCACACACAGAGATTGAGTCTGTCATGTCTTACTGTTGGCAATATACCACACAGGTTGTCTGTAATGTCTTACTGTTGGCAGTACCACACACAGAAGTTGAGTCTGTAATGTCTTACTGTTGGCAGTACCACACCCAAAGGTTGAGTCTGTAATGTCTTACTATGGCAGTATCACACACAAAGGTTGAGCCTGTAATGTCTTACTATTGGCAGTACCACACACAGAGGTTGAGTCTGTAATGTCTTACTATTGGCAGTACCACACACAAAGGTTGAGTCTGTAATGTCTTACTATTGGCAGTACCACACACAAAGGTTGAGTCTGTAATGTCTTACTATTGGCAGTACCACACACAAAGGTTGAGTCTGTAATGTCTTACTATTGGCAGTATCACACACAAAGGTTGAGTCTGTAATGTCTTACTATTGGCAGTATCTATCTCACTTTCTCACACTCTCTCTCTCTCTCTCTCTCTCTCTCTCTCTCTCTCTCTCTGTCACAGACACACACACACACACACACACACACACACACACACAATGTTGAGCATGCAATGTCTTAGTATTGGCAGTATCACACACACACAGTGATGATCATGCTATGATTTCTTATTATCAGCTCCATACAGAGAACCATGTCTTCCCATCATAAAGTCCATACCATATTGCATGTTAAAGTTCACTGCATGGGACACTGCTGCAATGTACACACTGCAATATTCATCATGTAATAACGTTGCTTAAGTTCACCGAAGTGTGTTTAGTAATATTCATCATATTGTTAAAATCACTAAAACATTGCTGAAGTGTGTATACAGTAGTAATCACCATATAATGTAGTTCAAGGCACTTGTCACAATAATGAAGGAATATTAATTAAAAAAAATTTCTCCCCCTCTAAGTATTTTCTAACTCTAAACTATTAACGAAGCAGCTAAGTTAATTAAAAGAGGGACAGGGATGAAAATGACCATTTTTGTCAACAATGTGAAGCCTAAGTGTAGGGACGCTAGCTGAGGAAAATAGGTTTCGTGCCAGGGAATGGAAAAAGTATAATTAACTTGAGAGAGAGAATGCTGGCTGACCCTCTGTGGTCAGGACCCATGCCCATAAATCTGTGTCAGTATAGAGTACATGGCGGCCAGTGTACTGAGCAAGTACGTGAGAAAGCACTGGGACACCAATTTTGTCCCTGAAAAAAAAGCAGGCTCTGAGTTTTGAAATGTAAACAACTTTTAAGAATCACCATTATAAAATGTTTGGTAGTTTAAGTTGATATTGTTTTATGAAATTACTATTGAAATAGAATTTGAGTTATTGGAAAGTTAATATTTATATTACTATAGTTAAATGTGTTGGTTTGTGTGTACAACCATTTCTTGTTGTGAATTAATGTATAGCTTGCCAGATGGCCATGAGTTGCCATAGTAACTGTAGTTTTAAAATAAAATAGGAGTAGGATTGTTGCTCTGAGATGTAGTTCAGTGTGCTCTGAGAAGTTAGCTAGATAGTTATTCAGTGGGCAAATGGATACGTAAATCACAGGTGCCAACTGGGAACTTGATACTTGGCACTGGACGGCCATTGTGGCCAGAATGGTCAGAATATTCCTCAGCACGTACAGTGCATGTGCTGGAGGGGGTGTGTTCAGCTCAGAGAAAGTGATGTACAAGAACTTTGTGTATAAAAGGGGATACAGAGAAAGGAACAGACGAGAAACCTCGAGAATGTAGCATTTTATAGAGGGGTGGAAAGAGTTTCTCCCTGCTTTCTTGGATCAGGGACTTTCTATGACTCTGGGAGGCAACCAGAGGGAGAGTTCTTGGACACTGCAACAGAGTGCCAGATGTCTACCCAGCTGTATTTGAAGGCACGCCATTCAAGGCCGTCCACAGTTTTAGATGAACCAGTCATACAGGACAGTAATCTCTGGGTTTTTCAAAGACTCTGTGCAAAGACCGCGGGTGATCGATTATTTCCCAAAAGAAGTGATGATTTGGCAGTATAATGTCACGGCGCATGGGAGATGTTGCAGAGCGGATAATATTACATAAGAGGTATTATTATTTTCGCTGGAAGCAGTCGCGGTCATGCGTGTGGCATGCCGCCGAAGAAAGGCAAGGTTGGCCGTTACGTAAGAGAAGAGAAGAGATGAGAAACAAAGTTAAGAGAAGAGATGAGATGAAATGAGGAGAAATTGAAGAGAAGAAGGGAGAAGAGAGAACGTAACAATTAGGCCTAACGAGAAGCGCACGGGAGCGTGAAATTGTAGCAGCCATCATAGCAATGAAGACGGCCAGGTCGAGACGTCGACAGTGTTTTTGTGTATCATCAAAACCCCCCAGCACAAGAAGAAAGAGCCGATAACTATGTGAGCCCAGCACAAGAAGAAAGAGCCGATAACTATGTGAGCCCAGCACAAGAAGAAAGAGACGATAACTATGTGAGCCCAGCACAAGAGAAAGTAACGATGACTATGTGAGCAGAGAACAAGAAGAAAGTGACGATAACTATGTGAGCAGAGAACAAGGAGAAAATGACAATAACTATGTGAGTAGAAAATTCTAATTAGGGAAATCTCAGAGCACATAAATATAAACTAAAACTTAAAACTAAAGCTTAGGAATCCTAATTAAGCATTAAACCTAAAACTAGAAATAAACCTTAAGTTTAAATCATTGTATATAAGTAAAGGATGGTTTTAAGATTAATGTAAGAAGATATTGATGGAACTGTTTGAAGAGGACTTGCAAGTCAAATGACATTTGTTTATAGTTGAATTATTGAATTATTGAATTTTGATATAAGAGCAGTGGCTCCAGGACTTATAAATAATGACTGCTATTTTATGTTAAATAATGCTTACTGTATTTAGAAATAGTACTGCATGAAGAATCTTGAATTTTGTATTTCTTTTATTTTATTCATCATTCATCATTCTCTCTTTCCTTCTTTCTCCCCCGTTACCCATGGGTGCAAGTGTAGATGGCTGACTGACTAACCAACGTGTGAGAGGAAACCCATAGACCAATAAATTTGAATATATACTCTGACATTGAGGCTTTCTCCTGTCTATGGTTTTGAAAGAGTGGTTGTTGTCGTTGTTATACGTTGTGTCGTCTGTGCCGTCTACACTTCACCCCTACCCGTATGCAAGCACACATGCAAACATGTTGGCAATACGTAACCTACACGCAGAATAAAATTCGAGCCAAACAACCTCTTGGTATTCTGTGTGCGGATTTGTAATAATATTTATGCAAGTCCTATGAGGCGTCGACAAGCCACCACCCTCCCCTCGTCCGAGAGAAGGTGGCTGGCGACAGCACTAAAACATTGCTGAAGTGTGTATACAGTAGTAATCACCATATAATGTAGTTCAAGGCACTAAAACACTGTTGAAGTTCACCAAAGTGTGTGTACAATAATATTCACCATATACTGTAGTTCAAAACACTAAAGCACTGCTGAAGTACTATTCACCATACCTCAAATACAACACTGCTGAAATGAGCATATAATGTACTAGTACTGCTGAAGTGAATATGGCATATAATATATTAGTACTGATGAAATGAGTATCACATATAATGTGCTGTTATATATAATATATAATATATACCACCACAAAACATTGTTCCAAGACTTGTCTTTAGCCTTCAACATAAATAATCATAGATTTATTATTCCCAATGTATTATTTATTAACAGATTGTCCATTAATCCAGAAATGCATTCATTGGCTCTAGGTCTTATAGTCTTAATCCAATCTTTACATGATTAACAAAAGTCTGTTGAATTCCACTATACCTTGCTAAAATATAAATCTTTCATTCCAAACAGTTTTGGCACCAGGCCTATTAACCTGTACATAACCTGATTGGTGTCATGATTGGCACCAAGCCTCATAAACATGAATATTTAAATGAGTCTGTAGAAATTTATTTTCAATTTATTTTATTGTACAGGACACCAGTTTACGGGCAAATCATCTGTCGAGATCTATCGGCAGGTCTTGCTGAGTGGCTGTCGATGTATCGAGCTCGACTGCTGGGACGGAAAAGGTGCTGATGAGGAACCAATGATTACACATGGTTACACCATGTGCACTGAAGTTCCATTTAAGGATGTGATCGAGGCAATAGCTGAAAGTGCCTTTAAAACATCTGACTATCCTGTAATTTTGTCCTTCGAAAATCATTGTGGGTAGGTTATATTTGATGTATCCTGTCTTCATACTTAAAAATAGCATTATGTTTGATTACAGTTGATGTATCTTGTCTTTCATACTTAAAAATAGCATTATGTTTGATTACAGTTGATGTATCCTGTCTTTCATACTTAAAAATAGCATTATGTTTGATTACAGTTGATGTATCCTATCATTTTTGCTAAGGTATTGGTATTATATTTTTAAACTATACTGCCGTACTTTTTAAGCTATACTTTCATTGATAGTTCTACTAGAGTTGTGTATACTTTAAACTCTACTGCCATTGATAGTTCTACTAGAGTTGTGTATACTTTAAACTCTACTGCCATTGATAGTTGTGTATACATTAAACTCTACTGCCATTGATAGTTGTGTATACATTAAACTCTACTGCCATTGATAGTTGTGTATGCTTTAAACTCTGCTGCCATTGATAGTTGTATATACTTTAAACTCTACTGCCATTGATGGTTGTGTATACTTTAAACTCTACTGCCATTGATTGTCGTGTATACTTTAAACTCTACTGCCATTGATAGTTGTGTATACATTAAACTCTACTGCCATTGATAGTTCTACTAGAGTTGTGTATACTTTACACACTACTGCCATTGATAGTTGTGTATATTTTAAACTCTACTGCCATTGATAGTTGTGTATACTTTACACTCTACTGCCATTGATAGTTGTGTATATTTTAAACTCTGCTGCCATTGATAGTTGTGTATACTTTAAACTCTGCTGCCATTGATAGTTGTGTATACTTTACACTCTACTGCCATTGATAGTTGTGTATATTTTAAACTCTACTGCCATTGATAGTTGTGTATACTTTACACTCTACTGCCATTGATAGTTGTGTATATTTTAAACTCTGCTGCCATTGATAGTTGTGTATACTTTAAACTCTGCTGCCATTGATAGTTGTGTATACTTTACACTCTACTGCCATTGATAGTTGTGTATATTTTACACTCTACTGCCATTGATAGTTCTACTAGAATTGTGTCTGCAAAGTTAATATATTGAGTATACTTTTAAACTGTACTGCTATTGATAGTTCTATTACAATTGTCTGCACATTTAATGTATTGAATATATTTGTTAACTCTACTGACATTGATAAAATGATAGTTCTACTAGACTTGTGTCTGCACAGTTAATGTATTGAATATGTTTTTAAACTCTTCTACCACTGATAGTTCTAGTAAAATTGTGTATGTACAGTTAATGTATTAAGTATAATTTAAAATTATATTTTGCCAATGATATTTCTAGAATTGTGTCTGTACTATTAATGTATTGAGTATAATTAAAAATTATATTTTGCCAATGATATTTCTAGAATTGTGTCTGTACTATTAATGTATTGAGTATAATTTAAAATTATATTTTGCCAATGATATTTCTAGAATTGTGTCTGTACTATTAATGTATTGAGTATAATTTAAAATTATATTTTGCCAATGATATTTCTAGAATTGTGTCTGTACTATTAATGTATTGAGTATACCTAGGCACTGTAATAACCCAAAACACTTCAGCATGCAGTTACATCTGCCTGTTAAAACTTGTAGTTAACACTATTGATGTTTTGAGTATATATTAAGTTTTAACAAGATGCTATTCTCTGGTGTATTGAGTGTACCTATACAGATGCTAATACACAGCAGGTCTAGTTTCTGCTTGAAATTATTTCTGCACCACTAACATACATATTATACAATTATACAAACAGACCTCACTTTACACAAGCAATAGTGCCTTATCAGTTGTGCATTGAACAAAATCTTGCAAATTGATGTACTACTAATCTATTTTATAATTTAAAAATCATCATTAAATACATGTACATATAATACATTAAGATTGCTTATGACAAGTCAGCCTTGATGATACTTGTTTATAATAGACTTGTTGATTCAAAGTACAAGTCAGCCATGATGATACTTGTTTATAATAGACTTGTTGACTCATAGTACAAGTCTGCCATGATGATACTTGTTTATAATAGACTTGTTGATTCAAAATACAAGTCAGCAACATTAGCCTCTTGTCTGAGTTGAGCACTTCTAGTTTATACAAACTTCTTAGGAGTGTATAAAAGTTTAAGCTTTTGTCTAAACCAGACATGGTCGTGCAGTAAGTGTTTTACTGATATTTTAAACCTTGATGTTTCTGATTCTAGACCCCGACAGCAAGCCAAGATGGCAAACTACTGTCGGTCAGTTTTTTTACTGATATTTTAAACCTTGATGTTTCTGATTCTAGACCCCGACAGCAAGCCAAGATGGCAAACTACTGTCGGTCAGTTTTTTTACTGATATTTTAAACCTTGATGTTTCTGATTCTAGACCCCGACAGCAAGCCAAGATGGCAAACTACTGCCGGTCAGTTTTTGGGAGCATGCTGCTTGATGCACCACTGGATTCACATCCTGTAAAAATTAATTTTCTTAAAATTTCTTCTGAAACATTAATTTGTAATTTTTATAATATGTTGTTTTTTTTAATGTGATTGTCAAAATTTAAATATTTCTCTATAGTTCCTTTAGAATTGATTGATGTTTTAAAATTATTTTTATTGCTTGTTTGGTAACAATTGCTGTTCATATTATACATTTATATATATACTGTTCAAATTATGCATATATATATATATAAATACTGTTCAAATTATACATTTATATATATACACAACTCTTTGAGATATTTTGGTAATATATGATTTTTTTTCATTCCACTTTTATATTCTATTTCTTACTTCCCTTCATCTCACAGCTAAAACCTGATGTACCTTTGCCCAGTCCAGAATTGTTGAAGAGAAGAATCATTATCAAAAACAAGAAAAAGCATTTTCATAAAGGAGGTACATGTAATTTAAAAGAAAAATATAGTGTAATGGGAGGTAATTCAGTATAATTGTACTAAAGGAGGGGTAATTAAATACAGTTGAACAGTGCATTAGAAGGAAAGTGGCCCAGTTTACAAAAACTTTAAGGAACAGTAAGCTACAAAAGTTCACTTTAGAAAACAGCACACTAGAAGGTAAGGGATGCAAAAAAACTTTGTAGAACAGTAAGCTACAAAGGCTTAATTTGGAAAAGTACATAAAGAATGCAATTTCCTTTACTTTTAAAAATAATATATTTTAAAGTTATCTAAATATATTTTCTTTGTGAGAACTTTTCTTATGAGCTCAAGAGTGTTTACATTTCCGTCTATATTTCTTTGAAATATGCACATTTTAGGATAGTGTTCTCATTTCCTTTTTTTTATTTCTTTGAAATACTGTTCATTTTAAGATAGCTTGGGGATAAGTGTTTAAATTTCCTTCTTTATTTCTTTGAAATACTGTTCACTTTAGGATAGCTTGTGGATAGTACTCACATTTGTTTATTTTTTTAAAATACTATTCATTGTAGGATAGCTTGGGAATAATGTTCACATTTCTTTTGAAATACTGTTTATTTTAGGATAGCTTCGTGAGATAATGTTCACATTTCCTTCTTTATTTTTCTTTGAAATACTATTCATTTTAGGATAGTGTGGAGATAATGTTCACATTTCCTTATTTATTTCTTTGAAATACTATTCATTTTAGCATAGCTTGTGGATAGTGTTCACATTTCCTATTTTATTTCTTTGAAATACCATTCATTTTAGGATAGCTTGGGGATAGTGTTCACATTTCCTTTTTTATTTCTTTGAAATACTGTTCATTTCAAAATAGCTTGGGGATAGTGTTCTTTTTAACTTCTTTGAAGTACTGTTCATTTTATTGAGATAGCTTTCTTTTTAATTTGTTTGAAATTATGTTCATTTTATTGAAATAGCTTTCTTTTTAATTTGTTTGAAATTCTGTTCATGTTATTGAGAGAATGTTCATTTAATTACTTTAGTTAAAGTATAATATTTCATGAATGTCTTAAATTATAAACTTTAACTTGTTTCCTTAGTATTTTAATTTTTAGGACATACATATCTACTACTTTATTTAAAAGAAATGCAATCTGTTTATAGGGCATATGCCTAAAACACCCACATCCACAAAAGCGCCAAAAATGGATGCTACTACCAAGCCCAAATCCAGCGTCGAGGTAGATGAGACTGGAGGGAGTGGTGGAATCACTGATCAAGGGAGTGGAACAAGTTCCCCAACCCGCAAAATTAGTGCTACAGAAACATCACCAACACATGCCATACTGGAGAAAAATATGTCTGTGTGTAGTGAGGGAGAGAAGCCGGAAGAAGTTTTTGACAGTGACTCTGAGTCGAGTGACAGTGATGATGATGAAGCCATAACGGAAGAGATATCAGAAGAAGAAAAACAAAAAAGACTACGAGTTAAGAGAGATAAGGTTTGTGAATTTGTCACTTTTTGGTTAGACTATATCTTTACCATTTATTTTTAACCACTCTTGTTTTATCTTTCATTTTTTTAACTTATTGATTTCCTATATCACTCTGAAATCTTCACCCTTTACTTTTTAAACACTTTAATTTTATCTTTACCATTTTAACCTCCTTGATTTAACGTGATACTCATCTGAAATCTTTACCCTTTACTTTTTAACTGCTTTGATTTATTTTACCTTTTTTTCCACTCTTTGATTTTGTCTTCACCTTGTTTAGTCTCTGGTTTTATATTTACCTTTGAAATCTCTCATTTCATGTATCATTCATCGGAAATCATCCTTTACTTGCTAACATCTTCAGTTTTATCTTCACCTTTTTAATTTGATTTTATCTTTACCATTTTAACCAATTGGATTTTATCTTAACTTTAAACCTCTTTGATTTTATCTTGACCATTGTAGCCTCTTTGAATTTATCTTGACCTTTTTAGTCTGGTTTCATCCTGACATTTTTAACCTCTTTAATTTTATCTTGACCTTATTAATTTTATCTTTATCTTCATGACCTGTTTTGATTCTTTACCTTCTTAACCTCCTTGACTTTATCTTGACCTTTTAAACCTCTTTGATTCCATATACCACTCAATGAGCTCTTCATCCCTTTTCATCTTTTTCATTTCATTTGTTCACTTCTAAGCTCATTTCAAGATGCAAATTTCTAGGGTATGCAGTTCCCTTCACATGCAGCTTTTTTCCCCCCAATAAAATGACAAAAATCAGTACTACAGGCACAGCAGTTAGTCGTTACATGTACTTAAGTGTAAAGGTAACTAGACATTTTCATCTAAGGCCATTCAGAAGGGCATTCTCTGTCAATAGAAAACCATATATTATTTGCTTTTTAGCAAAATGTTGAGATTGTCGCTCTTTTAAAAATAATTAATTCATTAGTTGAGAAGTAATATAGTGTAAAAAATGCTTGAAATTATAATTTAAAATGTACAGAGTTGAAATTATAATTTAAAATGTACAGAGTTGAAATAAAGCCAGTTAATCCATATTGAAGCATCTTATTACTGTTCCCTATGTGTACAGTATTTTAGGTTTTGGTAAATTTAAAAATATTAGTAATATATGCTAAAAATAAAACAGGGCCCACATATAAATACAATTATAAATATATTTATTATTTTACAAATTAAAGAACTATAAAAACACTCAGAATTATACATTTGATGCATGTAGTGAAACTTAAAATTAAAAAAGTAATTATCTGAATTGAGATATGTGGTAAAAAAAAAAAAAGGTAATAAATGTGAAAAGAAATCTAAAATTACCATAAATTGATTATTTCTTTTTCTTTTTCTTTTTTTGGGGGGAGGGGGGAATTACCTTGAGTTGACTATTAACATTTTGATTGGAAAACATAATAATATAATGTGTATCTTGTGCATGTTGTTGCCAGTAGGAACAATATAATGCCTTCAGACCTTGTTCTTGTTGTTGCCAGTAGGAACAATATAATGCCTTCAGACCTTGTTCTTGTTGTTGCCAGTAGGAACAATATAATACAGACCTTGTTCTTGGTGTTGCCAGTAGGAACAATTTAATGTGTATCTTGTGCATGGTATATCAGACTGATAATCTCGTTGGTGTTTTTACTTCATTGAACTGACATTTTGCCTTTCACTTTTTAACCTCATTGATTTCACACATTTCTGCTATGTATCATTTTATCATCATACTCGAAGAAGTGCCTACATTAGGAATAGGGCAAGTATTCACCCTAATTCCATGTAACCCTTAAAAAGAGAAGATAGATAAACAGATGGAAAGTACTGACCTGAGTTATCCATCCTTATGAAGAAACTTCCCTATTATTTCATGTTGCTTGGTCATTTCATGATTGCATGGCTTGCCATGGCTGGACAATTTTACAGAATCGCTTTCTTTTGTGTATTTTGTGTTTTTGTGTATTGCTGTAGATTCTCTTCATTCATGATGATCTTCACCACACCTTAGTCACATGACACAACATATCCAGCAAATATGTCACTTATTTTACATAATGTTACAATGATCAGTCATTGTTAGTGGTTCGTGGGTCAATTACCTCAGCCTCACATTCAAAGAAATTATGCACTTTTCTCCAAGTATTTTTATCATTACCATCCAAATCTGGTATGTTTAACACTGGAATAAATAAAAGGGTGAGAAAGGAAACAGTTATATTGCTTATCATTACCATCCAAATACTAGTTCTGATGTGCACTGGAATAAACTAAAGGGTGAAAAAGGAAACAGTTAAATTGTTGAGGACAGAAATATACAATAAGGAAGTCAAGATAACAAGGCTCCAGAAATTATCAGAGCATTCAAACAACCATCACTCACTATAGGGTATTAAACTAGTGGAAGGAAAGACACAACAAACATGGTTTTCAAACTACAAAGTACCAGTTACCTAGAAGCAGTGAGGCAAACTTACTCATAAGATGTAAAGGTCTAAGAAATATAAATTTCACAATTAATAATAAATTGATTAATTATAGTGTATTAATAATATAATAAGATGAATTTATTTCATGATACATAAATTACTGTACAGCTCTCACTGTTAATGTATTAATAATTTAATAAGATGAATTTATTGCAGGGTACAGCAGGACAGGAAGCTGAGGCAGCTTTAGAAATGTCTGCTCTTGTCAACTACATCCAGCCAATCCATTTCCATTCTTTTGAAGCCTCAGAGAGTAAGCTGTCTCAGTACTTAAACAGTTTTTACATTCCTTTGAAGCCTGTGAGAGTAATCTTTGCAAATACTCACTTATACTAGGTATTTTCACTCATTATTTTTCTAGTTCATATGTATCTAGGAGAGTAAGCTGTCTCAGTACTTAAACAGTTTTTACATTCCTTTGAAGCCTGTGAGAGTAATCTTTGCAAATACTCACTTATACTAGGTATTTTCACTCATTATTTTTCTAGTTCATATGTATCTCAGAGAGTAAGCTGCCTCAGTACTTAAACAGTTTTTACATTCCTTTGAAGCCTGTGAGAGTAATCTTTGCAAATACTCACTTATACTAGGTATTTTCACTCATTATTTTTCTAGTTCATATGTATCTCAGAGAGTAAGCTGCCTCAGTACTTATATAGTTATACCTAATAGAATATTGGGCTAAGAAATATTAATTCTTGTTTCTGTCAGATTTTTATTCTTTTTTAATTTATAGAAATATGATTATGTTGTATTATCTTTCAGAAAGAAGACGTTCCTATGAAATATCTTCATTTGTGGAAACACAGGGCACAAGTTATCTTAAGGAATTTCCGGTTGACTTTGTCAAGTATCCTTTATGAAATAATTACATTTGTGTTCAGTAATTGCCATCAGGCTTACTTCAAACTTCACCTCCTCCAAGATGCACTTACGTACTTCCACATTGAATAAGTCATTGACAGTTCAGTTTTGAACACACACACACACACACACACACACACCACACACACACGCACGCACGCACGCACACGCACACACACACACACTTTACCACCATACTTAACAGTTTCTCTTAAATTGAAAATAAAGTTATTACTCTATATTTCAGTTTATGCTAATTTTATTGTATGTCATTATCAGTGAAAATATTGAATACCTTAAATTAAGTGCTTAAAATCAATTCCTTAACCCTATTAGCTACAACAAGCGACAGTTGAGTCGAATTTATCCCCGTGGGACCAGAGTAGATTCCAGTAACTTCATGCCTCAGGTAAGAAACATATGACCCCTTACCAAAAATGTGTGACCCTTACCAATAATAATTACTGAAAATATGAAATGTATCTGTGATTGGGACACACACGCACGCACGCACATGCACACGCACACAGGGAGAAAAATTAATACTTAGTACAATAGTGTTGTTGTCTTAACTAGTAATAGGATAGATCATTTATTATTTAAGTGCAGATTGAGTGTATTGATTTTTTCACACAATAATGAACATTTTGTAGAATAAATTGTTAAAATAAAGTACATTGCTCCCCAGCACAGTGCGTACCCGGCTATCTTGTAAACTACCCAAATACTGCCATCAAAGACAGACATTTTTATAAGCAAAACTACATCCAAAAATATTTTGATTTATCCTTCCTGATTCTTCCACAGTTTCATCCGACTTGGATTTGTCATAAATATTTTATCACTCTTTAATGTAGTTTAGATCCATAAATCCATAGATTTATATTATATGCACAGTACAGTTCATAGATCTTTGTTTATGTTTTGATAAACTGTTCATTGTGGGCTGTCACTTTCTCCCAAAACCTGCAGTGGGAAAAATTTCCTTTGATTTTAGTTTTTATGCAATTCTGACTGGCAATTTGAGTGGAAAGTACTATACTAAAATTTAGTTTTCCACATAATTCTATAGTGTTAATTGCACTAGCAGATATTTAAATGTATGACATTTGTTGACAGGTTTTGTTGTAGCATTAATAGCTAGTATTTATGTATGTGACATTTGTTGACAGGTTCTGTTGTAGCATTAATGGCTAGTATTTATGTATGTGACATTTGTTGACAGGTTTTGTTGTAGCATTAATGGCTAGTATTTATGTATGTGACATTTGTTGACAGGTTTTGTTGTAGCATTAATGGCTAGTATTTATCTATGTGACATTTATTGACAGGTTTTCTGGAATGCTGGCTGCCAGTTGGTGGCTCTTAACTTCCAAACACTTGGTATGTTGAAGAAACTTGTTGGAATTTCTCAAAATGAAAATATGTTTTGTAACTGTCACCCTCTCAACATTCACCAAATGCATTCTTGTCCAGTTAGCTTTTCTTTTTCATTGAAACTTAAATATGTTGACAAACCTAGCATAGTAATCAAAAGTCTTGGGTACAAGGTGTTGATCAACTTAGCTAAAATATGACAGAATTCTTCAGTACAAAATGAAAATATATGAGGAGAATCATTTTTCTTGAAACATTCCTTGAAATTGAAAAGGATTGTCTTGTGTCTTGTGCCAGAGTGAGTTGTCTCACTATCAGATTTATTGAGCCAAGTATCTGGATACAGGAGAGGGTTGTCTTACAGTTAGCTTTATTGGGCCAGTTTTGTTTATACTGGAGAGAGTTGCTTCATTAACAGCTTTATTGGGACACTTATTTTGATATTGGAGAGAGTTGTCTCATTTTGTTTAGCCTGTGCCGGATGTTGAAGGAAGAAGGCATTAGTGTCATGCTTGTGCTGTATATCTTGACTGAGAAAATAGTTCTCATTGTAGTTTTAAAGTGTCATACTGAGAAAATAGTTGTCTAGGTATCACTTTGCATTGGATGCATAATGGAGTATAGATTTGATTCAATATCAATTTATTTGTGTTGTCTATCTTGATGGAGAAATAGTTGTCTCACTCAGCTCCTAAGTACCATATATGTTGATCAAAAACTGTAGTTGCCTCATTATAAGCTTGCATGGATTTGTTATTCTTATTCTGAAAGTTTTGAAGTCTTCTTGTCGGCCTGCTCAGACTGGGTTTCATAATCCTGAAAGATGCAAAGACTCTAAATTGACTTGTAGGAGATTATCATTCTAATCCTATAAAATTATTATAAGATTATCATTCGAATCTTAGAAAAATCAGTATCACTCTCCCCACAGTGGAGGTCAGTCCAGCCCTGCACTTTCTCAGCATTTCTTTGTCTTGGAAAAATATAACTTTAGCTCTGGATCAGGCTTGACATTTACATAAGCAGACAAAATACTTGTTTTGATATGTGTCATTTGATAATTAGGTTTTAATACATGTCATTTGATAATTAGGTTTTGATACGTGTCATTTGATAATTAGGTTTTGATACGTGTCATTTGATAATTAGGTTTGACATTTACATAAGCAGACAAAATACTTGTTTTGATATGTGTCATTTGATAATTAGGTTTTGATCCGTGTCATTTGATAATTAGGTTTTGATACGTGTCATTGGATAATTAGGTTTGACATTTACATAAGCAGACAAAATACTTGTTTTGATACGTGTCATTTGATAATTAGGTTTCAAGCACAAGGGCTGGGCAGAATAAGGTGACCATTGACCAAACTCTTTAACAGATAAATATAGTACAAATTATACATTTTGACAGACTCTTTAACAGATAAATATAGTACAAATTATACATTTTAGAATTGTTAATTTTGTTTTCAATTGGTTTTTGCATTTGTGTATATATAGATTTGGCCATGCAGTTAAATCTTGGGATATTTGAGTACAATGGACGCTCAGGGTACATTCTCAAGCCAAACTTCATGCGGCGAAATGATCGACACTTTGACCCCTTTGCAGAGTCTACAGTGGATGGCATTGTTGCAGGAACATTGACCATAAAGGTGAAGACTGGCAAGAAAGTTTGAGGTCATTAAGTATCTCCTTGAAACAAAAATTAACATTTGATCAGGATTTTAATTACCAGAATGTAACCCTTTTAATGCCTAGGTGCTGAAATGTAACCGTAGTACTGCCTAGGCGCTGGAACATAACCCTTTTACTGCCTAGGTGCTGGAACATGACCCTTTACTGCCTAGGTGCTGGAACATGACCCTTTTACTGCCTAGCACTAGAATGTAACCTTTTTACTGCCTAGGCACTAGAATGTAACCTTTTTACTGTCTAGGCACTGGAGTGTAACCTTTTTACTGTCTAGCACTAGAATGTAACCTTTTTACTTAGGCACTGGAGTGTACAGTCTTTTACAGTCTTATTAAAAATAATATGTTATGTTCTGTGGAGATAACTTTACAGACTTAATTGATATTATTTTGTCAGTTATTCATGTTCTTTTTTTTCTTTTTGTTTTGGGCAGACAGTAAATTGGCATAAAAACATTTAAATATTTCTAACAATGGAAATAAACTTCCTTTGTTTTGAGAAGAAAATATTGGCATAAAAGCATTTAAATATTTTTATCAGTGGAAATAAACTTTCCTTGTTTTGGGCAGATAATATAATATATTGGTATAAAAACATTTAAATATTTCTAGGAATGGAAATGAGTATTTTTTCATATAAAAGCATTTAAATATTTCTAGTAATGGAAATAAGTATTTTTTAACATTAAAAAAAAAACATTTAAACATTTCTAGGAATGGAAATAAGTATTTTATTACATAAAAAACATTTAAGTATTTCTATGAATGAAAATAAGTATTTTTTTACATGCACAGAGAAAAGATTAAAATTATGCTCTTATATCTACATCTGCTGACATCTTTGTAGAAAATCCAGCAATAATACCAACATTATAATCATTTTGATGAGATTTTTTTTCTATTTTTGATGCATTTAAATAAAAATAGGAATTCAGTTTTTCTTAATTATTTATATTATTTTAAGTTCTTTTCCTATCATAATTTATTTTTTTAATGCATATTATAAAATTAATTTGTAACAATTTTTTTTTTAATGAAGGTCATTTCAGGCCAGTTTCTGTCTGACAAGCGAGTTGGTACTTATGTAGAGGTTGACATGTATGGTCTGCCAACTGACACTGTCCGCAAAAAGTTCCGAACCAGAACAATACCTAGCAATGGCTTAAACCCTGTGTATGCTGAGGAACCATTTGTTTTCAAAAAGGTATATTGGTTTATAAATGGGTATATGTTGCTTACATTCTTTTTAAATAGTATTTGTTGTAATAGTTGTGTGACATTTTATCAAAATTAATTATAAAAAAATACTGGGTCATTGAACGTACATAAAGCTCCTAAATCTAGATCATGCTTGGTAAGTTGTGACTGAATGCAGTTATGATTGCTTTTGTCAGGTGGTCCTTCCAAACTTGGCAACCATTCGACTTGGGGTGTTTGAAGAAACAGGAAAATTGATAGGTCATCGCATCTTGCCAGTTGAAGGACTCAGACCAGGTACACATTTTTATTAAAGCACAGAATACTACAAGTCTATTTATATATTGTCTAAATGTTGAACTAAAGAGAAATCTATTATCTAAGTGGCTTATAAGAGAAATCTATTGTCTAAGAGGCTCATAAGAGAAATCTATTGTCTAAGAGGCTTTTAAGAGCAAAATCTGTTGTAAAATAATTTGTAAGAGAGAAATCTTGAAAAAAGAAAAATATTGACTAAGTAACTTGTACTAGAGAATCTATTGTCTAAGAGGCTCGTAAGAGAAATCTATTGTCTAAGAGGCTTGTAAGAGCAAAATCTGTTGTGTAAAATAAATTTGTAAGAGAGAAATCTCTTGACTAAATAACTTGTACGAGAGAATCTATTGTCTAAGAGGCTTGTAAGAGCAAAATCTGTTGTGTAAAATAAATTTGTAAGAGAGAAATCTCTTGACTAAGTCACTTGTACGAGAGAATCTATTGTCTAAGCAACTTGTAAGGGAGAAATCTATTGTCTGAGAAGCTTTTAACAGAGAAATCTATTGTGTAAGAAACTAGTAAGAGAAAAATCTATTGAATAAATGCTGAAAAAACTGTTTTAACTAAGGTCTTAAAAGGATTTTGTCATGGAATATTGAATTATTCATTTACCTCCTCTTTATCTGAACTGTCTTCGACACATTTCTCTTCAGAATGAATACAATCATACTTGCTCTATTCTATTTACAGGCTTTCGACACATTCCTTTGCGGAATGAATGCAATCAGCCTCTCATGCTTCCGACAATTTTTGTCCACATCATCATTGGTGACTACATACCTGATGAGCTAGCTAGTAAGAAATACTTCTTTCTTGCATTCTTTGCATGTATTTGTCACTGCCTTCCTGCAAGTTTAGCAACCACTGATTAGCACAATTAATCTCCTGACTCAGGCAGCATCTTGAAAACACTCTATGACATTTTAAGCACCGAAGTTTGAGTGGTTTAGGTCAAGTTACTAACAGTGACATCATAATTTTGTATTACATTAATTATCGAAAATTGAACTTTTATATACATTCATGAAGTTGTTATGACTATGTTTAATGTATAACTCTCTTAAGGCTTTAATTCTAGAACAACATATACAAATGAGACTTCCATCCATGTAATATTTGCTTGTAAAACCCAAAAAGCACATGCAAAGTAAATTATGAAGAATTTAGTTTGAGACAAAGGACTGATCGTTACCTATTTCTTGTTAACTGGCTTTAGAAACCAGACTGGCCAGTGTTGGTTACTAATAAATAACTCTTGATTCCCCAGAGTTTACAGAGGCCCTATCTAATCCCATTGCTTATATATCCAACCTTGAGCAACGTGCCCAACAACTGGAGATTTTGACAGAGGACTTCGAGAGCGATGTAAGTATGCAATCTGTCCGATCAACAGCACACAATTAGTCATTTTCATTGTTTTATATATCAACAGTTTACACAATGCATCTGTAATGTGTGTGTGTGTGTGTGTGTGTGTGTGTGTGTGTGTGTGTCCATGCAGTCCCCATCATCCATTTAGATTTTTTCGCTTCTTAAAAATCTCCACGGCTTAAAGGATCACATACTTTTAATAGCTAAATTCTCAGCCTAATTTTGCTAGCTCCCACCATTTTCTTGTACTCTCCAGTTCACGCATGGTCACACTCTCTCTCTCATATGCATAAACATGGCCACTCACATGCTCACTCTCTTACACATATGCACACACACTCATTCATATATGAATACATACACAACCGATATGCACATCCAGTTTTGTTGGGTTTTTTGTGCATCAACCATTGCTGCAGCTGTGAGTAAAAAATTAAGTTCCCGTGGTATCATACTTGAGAGAAAGTGTACAGGTTGCCATAGCGATTTAAAATTAATTTTTTATTCATTTTGCAAGGAAATAAATGGTATGTAATAGACATTACACATGCTGTTCAGATTGTTGAAACTTTCACACTATTTGCAAGAATGCACAAGAAAGTAAGAAAGTCACTGTCATTAAGCACTTGCATCCATAAGTGAAATTTACACACCAAAGGATTAAAGTGATGGACAATATGGAGTGGCATTTAGCAACATGGATCAAAGATTTATATCAGAACCACCACACCACACTTTGCAAGTATAGTATAGGGAAAAACTAATAGCCAGCCACTGAAACATTGGAGTTGACCAAGATTTTACTAATTATTTTATTTTAATTTCTGTGGGATAAGTTCTTTGGCAGTGTAAATGGAGATCACAACTAAATCTCGATTCTAACTTTTATTCGTTTTACAGCAGTCTTAAAAAATAAAAACAGTTTGAATCAGCAAAGATTATTTTTGTATTCAAAATGGGTGTAGATATAGATTATTGCACAAAAAGTATTATTAGAAGCTATTGAGAAGACGTAACAGTAAAGTGCTTTGTGATTCTGTAGAAAAAAGACGAGTTCAAATGTCAAGGACTCCTATTTTGATGACTTCTAAGATCATCAACATTGCTGACATAAACTGCCTGTGAATTTAAATTTTAATAAGACAGGATTGGAGATAATAAGACAAAATCAGGAAATGATCATGAATGAAAAGCTAAATTGATTTGCAAGGGAATATGAACTTATATGTATCTTAACTCATGCCAAGGAAGCAAAAACTGTCCTCATTTACAGTCATTGTAGCACTGGTATTTTCTTTCACTCATTTAGTAATTGACTGTAGAAATAACAAGTGCACTGTGTTTTCTCTCACACACTGGGTAATTGACTGTAGAAATAACAAGTGCACTTAAACAAGGAATAACATTTTGTCAGAATTAAAGTTTGTAGAGTATCAACTATACCCTGACAGGATACAATAGTTTCATTTTGGAAATCAGTTTTGTTATTTTGTAATAACCATTCATCAGAAATATCCCACAATTCACTGTTAAGGAAGAATTAAAACAGTTTCTCAAAAGATTATTTACCTCTAATTAATGCTTTATATTTAAAGAAAAACAACAGTATCCTAAAACTATATTCTATACACACCCACAAACAATCTGTTTCATTTGATATTAACTAGTACTTATATTACTTCTTTATGACAGAAATGTTCATTTTAAAGTGGATTTGCTTTAAATGACATTTTTCTAGTTTCACCTAGCTGTGGATAATGGGGACCTTATGTGTGTGGGTGTGTGTGCGCATGCATGCGTGTGTGTTATAAACAAAATTACTTGAAATGTTGAGTGATATTTGGGTACTTAAGTCAAATCTAGTCTTAATATTAATTTTGTTTGTGTCAGTAATCTTTTGGTCGTTTTTCTTGACAAGAGAATCCAGCACTAACGGCTATTTCTTGCTGCTTATCAGAGAGTATAAATATGTGTTACTTAACAGAGAGTATAAATATGTGTTACTTAACAGAGAGTATAAATATGTGTTACTTAACAGAGAGTATAAATATGTGTTACTTAACAGAGAGTATAAATATGTGTTGCTTAACAGAGAGTATAAATATGTGTGTGCATGTGTATATGAATGTGTTGTATGTGTGTGCATGTGTATATGAATGTGTTGTATGTGTGTGCATGTGTATATGAATGTGTTGTATGTGTATGCATGTGTATATGAATGTGTTGTATGTGTATGCATGTGTATATGAATGTGTTGTATGTGTGTGCATACATGTTTTAGTTGTGTTAAGTATAATACATCTAAAGATTGTTATCAATAATGATATTAATGTTAAATTATATTACTTTTTCTAGTTTATTGTTACTGATTTTTTAATAAATAATTTTAAGAATTAGAAATTGATTCTTAAAGTGGAATGTTATTTTATTATTTTTATTTATTTTCATTAAAATATTTTTAATTATAATTTTCTAATTATAGCCTCACCGAATATGTTTTGTAAGATTAAATATTTGTATTATTGTTCACATTACTAACCCATTATTCACATACTAGTATCAAGAAAATTCTTAATTCCAAAGAGGAGAAAATGTGTACTCTGTGTTTAAAATTATTTTACATTTTGCAGCAAACTAAAAAGTTTTATCTTTCTTCAATATATCAAAGTTTTTGTTCATTGTCTCCGTACCTCCTCAGGAAGAGCATGTATGTTGTTTTCATCTCAATCTTTTCATGTTGTGTTTGTCATTCACTTTGGTAGCAGTAGTTGTTCTCAACTTAGTGAACTTTCCACCAAAAGTACTGTCAATGAAATACCTAGTTCAAAATAGCAATTAGCGACTTTCCCTATTATTATTATTATTATTTTAAACTTTCCACCAAAAGTACTGTCAACGAAATACCTAGTTCAAAATAGCAATTAGTGACTTTCCTTGTCAGAATTATTTTTTCTACCAAATTTTTAAATTTTCCACCAGTTTAGACTTGAAAAGCTACAAGATATGAAACCACAGTTTAAACTTAAAAAACTACAGGACATAAAACCCACTGTTTTGACTTGAAAAGCTACAGGATAAAAAAACCTATCTGATATAAAACCCACATAAACTTGAAAAGTCATAAGTTATAAAATATACAGTTTAGACTTGAAAAGCTACAAGATATGAAACCACAGTTTAAACTTAAAAAACTACAGGACATAAAACCTACACTTTAGATTTGAAAGCTATAGGATATAAAACCTGTAGTTTAAACTTGGAAAGCCCCGATATTTACAACCTACAGTTCAACTTTAAAAAGCCATGTAAGATCCACAGTTTAGACTTGAAAAGTCACAGGATATAAAAGCCACAGGTTAGACTTGAAAAGCTACAGGATATAAAACTCACAGTTTAGACTTGAAAAGCTACAGTTTATAAAACACACAGTTTTGACTTGAAAAGCTACAAGATATAAAACCTACAGCTTAGACTTGAAAAGCCACAATATATAAAACCCCTTGTTTGACTAATTAAAAAAAAAGCCACAGGATATAAAACCCACACTTTAGACTTGAAAAGCCACAGGATATAAAACCCACACTTTAGACTTGAAAAGCCACAGGATATAAAACCCACACTTTAGACTTAAAAAGCCACAATATATAAAACCCACACTTTAGACTTAAAAAGTCACAGGATATAAAACCCACACTTTAGACAAAAAGCCACAGGCTATAAACCCACACTTAAGACTTAAAAAGCCACAGGATATAAAATGCACACTTTAGATTTGAAAAGCTACAGGATATAAAACCCAGTTTAGATTTGAAAAACTACAGGATATAAAACCTTTAGTTTAAGACTTGAAAAGCTACAGGATATAAAACCCAGAGTTTAGACTTGAAAAACTACAATATATAAAATATATAGTTTAGACTTGAAAAGCCACAAGATATAAAACCTGTAGTTTAGACTTGAAAACAAAATCACAATTGAGACTGGACAAATTTCATAATTAAGATATGAAACAACTTTGACTTGAACAACCATAGGACTTAAAATGTACAGCTTAGACTTAAAAAGCCACAAGATGTAAAACCCACAGCTGAGACATGAAAATTTGCAATATGTAAAACTTACAGCCCAAAACAAAATCACAATTAAGATTCAAAGACCACAGCTTAAACTTGGGGAAAACACATTTAAGCTGTAAATATATCAGCACAGATTGGAAAATCCCACTTTTAAATTGTGAAACTCCCAGCTCAGTCTTGAAAAGCCCCACAGGATGTGAAACAGGTTAGACTTGGAAACCATACAAATCACAGTTATGTAAAGCCCACAGCAAAGACTTAAAACCTACATCTCAAACAAACATATTATGTCAGTAGGGTTGGGAAGCAAAATAAAAACTGAGTTCTTGGAAATTGTTTGAAAGTGTATGGAGTTTTCTTGTTTGTTTGGTTTGTTTTTTTAAAAGAGGCTTCTGTCTTTCGTTTGCCTTCTTGCCAGGACAACTTAGTACCATGTCTTGTACTTCTGAAGATGTTCATATTGTTGCAAGCATTTGGTTGCTGTAATTTGGTGTGGAAGAATTTTTATTTTAAAAATCACACAATTTATCTTAAACCAGATGGCAGAATTGATTTCTGTTCATTGTTTATTTTAGTTCCATTTTCATTTTTCATATGAAGTAGGCCACTTGTGCAGTTCCATTTTTCTTCATTTGTACTTTCTTTGCTTGCTGAATGTTTGCATATATAAGTCTTTTGTGTGTTCTTATTTGATCTTTTGAGAGAATTATTTTTAGAGTATCACCATAGCTTGAAATTTTACAGTAGAGCTATTTATTTTCTATTATAGTTTATAGTACACAGCAACACCTCACTTTTAGTGTTGAAATTCTGCAAATGTGTTTATGGCATAGTAAATAATGTCACCTCACTTTTAGTGTTGAAATTCTGTAAATGTGTTTATGTCATAGTAAATAGTGTCACCTCACTTATCATGTTGAAATTCTCCAATGTGTTTATAGTATAGACTATGGCAAAGATCTTTTAGTTCTTTTGCCTTAAATATACACTTTTTTCCTTTAAACTATAGTTTTTCTAAATGATTTTTTTCCTTAATATGTTTGTCATAATTTAATTATTATATTCTGGGAGTGGTATTAGAAAGTAGAAATGTATACTCTTTTAGGAACATGAAATAATAAAGATACATTACTTAAAGGTCTTCTTAAAATGCATTAATTGATCTCTTACCTCAGTCACAGTATTATAATCATTAATTGATCTCTAACCTCATTCACTGTATTGTAGTCATTAATTGATCTCTTACCTCAGTCACTATATTGTAGTCATTAATTGATCTCTTACCTCAGTCACTGTATTATAATCATTAATTGATCTCTTACCTCATTCACTGTATTGTAGTCATTAATTGATCTCTTACCTCAGTCACAGTATTATAATCATTAATTGATCTCTAACCTCATTCACTGTATTGTAGTCATTAATTGATCTCTTACCTCAGTCACTGTATTGTAGTCATTAATTGATCTCTATCCTAAGTCACTGTGTTGTAATCATTAATTGATCTCTTACCTCAGTCACTATATTGTAGTCATTGACAATTCATGTTGTAGTGAGTGAGAGTAATTAATTTATTTAATGTACAGTCCTAATTTGGACTTAGTAAGATTTTAAAGTAATGTCATGAGTTCATGGGATGACTTAAGTGGGATAATTATGAGCTGAAGTAACAAAAGTCTAATCTGTGTCCATTCTCCACTCTTTCCATTTGTGTAGACTTTAGACTTAAGAACATAAGTATCTGTTCATTTCTTCACTTTTCTCAAGTGTAGTCTAGACTAAGTACAAAAGTATCTAATTGATGCCAATTCTTCACACATCATAATGGTAATACAGGTCTTCAGTTGGTTAGGTAATTACAGACATCACAATTGTAATACAGGTCTTCAGTTGGTTAGGTAATTACAGACATCACAATTGTAATACAGGTCTTCAGTTGGTTAGGTAATTACACACATCACAATGGTAATACAGGTCTTCAATTGGTTAGGTAATTACACACATCACAATTGTAATACAGGTCTTCAGTTGGTTAGGTAATTCCAGACATCCATTTGATGTACAAAATGTCTGATGACATTTTTTCCTTTTAGTTAAAATCAATAAATATTTGCATTGAAAGAAAAGAAACACTTACTAATTTATTTTATCATGGCAAAAGTATTCACCTCCTCAACAGAAAGCTTTCTTAATTGTTTACTTTTGTTTTATTTTTTTCTAGATTGTTTTAATTTTATTAACTTCAAAATTTACACATTTTGGTTGAAGAACACTTCATTCAGATCTCTGAATTAATTTCTTGACAAAGCAAACTTGCCAACTTGTCTGTCTTGAAGTATCCACTGTTGACAGCATTAAGTGTGTCTTTAATTAATAGTGGCTGTGATAAGTGTGTCTTTAATTCATAGTGGCTGTGATAAGTGTGTCTTTAATTCATAGTGGCTGTGATAAGTGTGTCTTTAATTCATAGTGGCTGTGATAAAGGTTCTAAAGAAAGCATTAAGTGTGTCTTTAATTCATAGTGGCTGTGATAAAGATTCTAAAAGAAAGCATTAAGTGTGTCTTTAATTCATAGTGGCTGTGATAAAGGTTCTAAAAGAAAGCATTGTGTGTCTTTTATTCATAGTGGCTGTGATAAAGGTTCTAAAGAAAGCTCTACATTATGAATGTGCAAGGCAGAATGTAGCAAAGCAAGGGTGGTTTCAAACTTACAGTTGTCTGCTTCAGAGTCATGTCCACTGCCCACAAAATTGTTCTTGTTCATAGTGATTCAGCATAACAAAACACTAATGTTGTAAATAAAAAAAAGCTCTGTAGTGTATGCATGGCTATACAAAGAAAAGTGTGTTTATGGTTCCACATAACAATCACTAAAGTTCTCGAGAAGAGTTTGCAATGCTAATGTGTGCAAGGTAGTATGGATAGTTCAATGTAACAAACACCAAGGTGCTGGAGACAATGTGCAATGCTGCTTTGTGCAAGGCAATGAGGTAGTTCACTGTAACAAACACCAAGGTGCTAGAGACAATGTGCAATGCTGCTTTGTGCAAGGCAATGAGGTAGTTCACTGTAACAAACACCAAGGTGCTAGAGACAATGTGCAATGCTGCTTTGTGCAAGGCAATGAGGTAGTTCAATGTAACAAACATACTATCCTAGCGGGAAGGGGGGGGGGGGTGACCTGTGCGAAGTGTGGATGATTTTGTGTAATGCCTTTGCACATATCTGTTCATGAATTCTAAATTCAGAACTTTCTTTTCTCTTTCTCCTTTTTTGTAAACTACATTCAATGACTAAAGCTGTTTGATTTTTTTTAAGAAGTCTCAAGAAAATGCCCTTTTAAGAGAACACAGTTTACACAAATTTTAATCTTAAAATTATATAAAGAAATAATTTCAATGTGCCTTATATTACAATACACAATAGTTATAGCAAAACATGCATCTTTGGTGGGGGGTTGGCACTAAAATACTTCTTATTTTCTCTTTGTTCAATCCTAAGTTTTGTTAATTTTATGTGGTAACTGGAAATGTATGCCTGGAGACTGGCTTTAAGTAGAATTAGTATATGGTTGTGTTATTTATGATAGATTGCTGACTTAAGTGAAGTAGAATTAGTATATGGTTGTGTTATTTATGATAGATTGCTGACTTTAAGTGAAGTTGAATTAGTATATGGCTGTGTTATTTATGATAGATTGCTGACTTTAAGTGAAGTAGAATTAGTATATGGCTGTGTTATTTATGATAGATTGCTAATAAGAAAAGTGGAGAGTTAATTATAATTATTGTTTAATTAGGATAATAGATGTGTGCTAATTAGGAGTGTGGTTATGTAGAATAATGGATATAGAGGGTGTCTGAAAATTAACTTTACAACTTTGATACCAAAATAAAGTATTTACTAGCACACATAGAATTACCATCAAGGAAATTTAGACACAGAAAACACACTTTAAAAAAAAAAAAAAAGTTGTAATGAGTTCTAAACCTTCATTCGACATTTGTGTCGGATTTTGCTTGAATAATCCACTCCGTGATTTCTCCTGTGGATTCATTGTGACTGAGGGGATATAAAAATATCTGGGAGGAAAAAAATGAAAATGAGGAAACTTGTCAAAACTTGATATTCAGAAAACTTAATGAGTTTCTCGGTAAAATGGGACAACCCAGTATTTCTACACATCATTGACTTTTTGTATTGGACAAAAGTTGTAAGGATGTTTTTGGAGATACAGAATGGATATGCTAATTAGAAGAGTGGATGTGTTAGAACTCAATATATTATTAACTAAAATGCTGGTAGGTATGTTAATTAGGTCAATGAGTATGTTAATTAGATCAGAGGCTTTTTTAATTAAGTCAATGGGTATATAATTAGGACAGTGTATTTGTTAATTAGGATATTTGATATTGCTAATTAAGACATTTGGCTTTTTAATTGTGATAGAATGTGTTAATTAGGTCACTAATACATTTAATTAATTTTATTAACACTGCAATCTTGTAATGACAGTGTGAATGATATAGAATGAATGTGCTAATTAGGAGCAGAGGGTATGTTATTTAAGACAAAATTAAGGACAGTGAATGTGTTATATGGATGTTTTAATCAGAACAGTGAATGTTATAATTAGGATAATATGTCTGCTAATTAGGAGCAAAGGGTGTTATTTAAGACAATTATTAAGGACAGTGAATGTGTTAATATAGACGGATGCTTTAATCAGAACAGTGAATGTTATAATTAGGATAATATGTCTGCTAATTAGGAGCAAAGGGTGTTTTTTAAGACAATTATTAAGGACATTGAATGTGTTAATATGGACAGTGTTAACTAAAACTTTGGGTTGTTAATTGACTCTGGATATTCTAATGAGAACAATGAATGTTATAATTAGTGTATGAGTATGTTAATTAAGACATTGGGTTTGGTATGGGGAAAAATGTGTAGTGTAAAAGTGGTTCATGTATATATTGACATAAATACATGCACTATACAATTTGTAAAACATAATTATTTTTAATGTGATCCACAAGAACCTATTTGAAGTAATTCATGTTTTACATATTGTCTTTTTTTTAGTAATATTTTCATTTCTTCACAGTTTTTTTGTAGTGTTTCATCACATTGTATTTATACTTGCATATATGATTGTGCTCATTTCATGATATTGTTTGTTACATATTGCTCGTGAGCAAAGATTCTCGGTAGTTAGCTCTCTGTTGTTTTACACTTTTTGAATAATTTTTTTTTTGCAATTGGAAAGATTTTTTCTTTCAATTTTATTATCTGTTTGCTTAGTTTTCTTTATGTTCTATCTCTACACTTCAGCTACAAGATGATGTAGCCGACTCGGAAGTAAGTTTGGAATGCCTAGTGTTTTTCCTCTGACCCTTGACCTTGTATGATCAGATGCTGGATCTTTGTATGTTGTATTGTAAATCTGTTACATATCCTTGTGGTGGCATATACACTATTGAGAATATGGCAGTTAGAAATGTGGGGTGTAATTTTCTGTTAAGAATAAATGCATGCCAAGAATTGTGCATTGTTTGTTAGATTTTGTCTTGAAAATGTTTTCCACTAGTCTGATTTTTCTCCATATGCACTGTAGATAACTCTAATTGTTTTTTGTACATAAGATTAACTTTTTTGTGTGTGCTAGAAGAAATGATATAATGACATGAACACTTATTGTTATTTATTTAATGGAGAAAGGGTTAGTATATAATGACATGAACACTTGTTGTTACTTATTTAATGGAGAAAGGGTTAGTATATAATGACATGAACACTTGTTGTTACTTATTTAATGGAGAAAGGGTTAGTATATAATGACATGAACACTTATTGTTACTTATTTAATGGAGAAAGGGTTAGTATATAATGACATGAACACTTGTTGTTACTTATTTAATGGAGAAAGGGTTAGTATATAATGAAAAGGCTAGTCTTTAGAGCACACACTATTCTGTTAATATATCAGAATATATATAATGTGTGTAATTGTATTCATCAATATGTAATGATGTCATCTCATAATATTTAAAGTGTAGCATTACTTATTATGTTAGCACTAAATAAAAGTTGTGTCATAGGTTTGGATATACATAATATATATTTTTTAGTGTCATTAATTTATTTAAATAAGAAAGTAATCATGTATTATAATACAGAGAACATCACCTAGTAATTTAATACATAGCTGACCTTGGAAGTGAATTTTATTTTTGAAACTTTCTGTTCTGTACACTGAAAATCATCACACACTCTTCAATGCTTTGTACAGCATGGTGAAATTAGCAAAATCTTTTGACCAAGACATCATTGGGTTTTACTTATCTACTGTAGCAATTGTAATGAGAAATGTACTCTTGTGTAATGGCGTATAACAACCAAGTATGCAGTTGCTTTCTACAGTTCTTGCATGCAAGGGGGTGCACAGCAGCATGCTATTGCTGATTTGTGTTTTCTCTCCAATATGTCCTAAGCATTGTTAGATCAGGATAAAGTAGCTAGGTAGGTAGGTAGGTTGTGACAGGTCACTTAACAACTATATAATAAACAATAGAGACATTTTTCTTTCCCTCAAAAACAAATCATGATATTAATTGAGGGTGGGAAGTTCCTCTGTTGATATTCTTTAAGATTCATTTGTGAAAATTCCATAAAATGTGGTTTATGTCTTAATAATGGAAGTCTACAAATAGAGGGTGTGTGGAATGTAAACTGTTAGAAATTTGTCTTAGATCTTAGAAAACCTAGTCTGCAGTTGATGGGTGTAGATTGTAGAAATCTAAGTATGTATATGGATGTAGAAGTCAACAGTGTAGAAATCTAAGTATGTATATACTGGATGTAGAAGTCAACAGTATAGAAATCCAAGACATCTTCTTTAAAAGTACACAAATCAATACTGTTTCTTTTCAGGGTGCTTAGAAGTAAACAAAGTATATAAAATAAACTCTAGTGCTAAATAGTGCTAGAAAAACAAAATATGTGGAATAGATTCTAATGCTATACAGTTTTAAAAAACAAAAACATGAAATAGTCTCTAGTGCTAAATAGCTTAGAAAAACAAAAATACTTTTATAAAACAAAAGAATATGAAATAGACTAAGTAGCATATAAAAACAAAAAATATGAAATAGACTCTAGTGCTAAATAGCTTAGAAAAACATGAAATAGATATGCAAAATAGCTTAGAAAAACAAAAGAACATGAAATAGACTTTACTATTGCACAGTAAAAGAACATGAAATAGACTTGGTGCTAAATAGCTTAGTGAAAAAACATGAAATAGACTTTACTATTGCACAGTTTAGAAAAATAAAAGAACATGAAATAGATTCATGCTAAATAGCTTAGAAAAATAAAAGAACATGAAATAGTCTCTAGTGCTAAACAGTTCAGAAAAACAAAACTACATGAAATAGATATGCCAAATAGCTTAGAAAAACAAAGGAACATGAAATAGACTTTAGTGCTAAATTGCTTAGATAACAAAAATACATGAAATAGACTCTAGCATTACACAGTTTAGAAAAACAAAACTACATGAAATAGATGTGCTAAACAGCTTAGAAAAACAAAAGAACATGAAATAGATGTGCTAAACAGCTTAAAAACAACAAAATAATGAAATAAACTCTAGTACTATACAGTTTAGAAAAGCAAAGGGCATGAAATAGACTCTAGTGCTAAATATCTTAGAAATTCAAGAGTTTAATATGTGAATGACAGTGTTAAAGTCATCACCTTTTATTTAAATCCAAGAGAACATTTTGAAGAAAAAAAATTGGAGGGGGGAGGGAATAAATCAGGTTAACAATCCAAGAGTATTTAAACAGAAAATGTAAATCTAAAACACCTTGGCTATTCAAAAGTACAAGAGTGAAACTGTAATATTAATAGCTTAGATATTCAAGATTACATGAATGAAATTATGATATTAAATAGCTGGGATATCCAAAAGTATCTGAATGAAATTGTAATATTAAACAGTTTAGATAGCCAAGAGTGCATAGAGGAATCAGAAAGTACATAAGTGAAATTGTAATATTAAACAGTTTATATATCCAGGAGTACCTAGATGAATCAGAAAGTACATAAGTGAAATTGTAAGGTCAGTTTACGAACACAAGAGCATATTCAAGAAAGTGTACTACTAATTAACATGCTTAGAAATCTGAGAGTGCATAAGTGAAAGTGTATATTTAAACAGTTTAGCAGTTTAAGAATATATAACGTGTAGGACTGATATAATTTTGTGTCCCCATGAAAATGTTATTAAAATAAGATCAGACATTGTAAACAGGCTGCTTTGCTGTAAACAAAGCCAATTTTATTGTAAGCATGCAAGTTTTACTGTGAACAGGTAGTCTTATTGTAAGTATGCAAGATTGATTTCAGCTAGCCAGTCTTATTGTAAAAAGGTGGGCTTTACTGTAAAAAGTCCAGTCTTACAGTCAGTTGGTGGGCTTTACTGTAAACAGACCAGTTTTATCATAAATAGGTGGACTTTACTAAACAGGCCAGTCTTACTGTCAATAGGTGGGCTTTACTGTAAAAGGGCCAATCTTACTGTCAACAGGTGAGCTTTATTGTTAACAGGCCAGTCTTACTGTAAACAGGTTAGTTGTAAATAGGTAAGTCTTACTTTAAACAGGTGAGCTTTATTGTTAACAGGCCAGTCTTACTGTCAACAGGTTAGTTGTATTGTAAATAGGTAAGTCTTACTGTCAACAGGTTAGTTGTACATATGTAGCCTTATTGTCCTAGTATAAGTGCTTTACTTGCATGCATCATGCTTTCGTTACTTTATGTTGTATGATAATTATTTCCTCTTTCCAGTGCACAGCCACAAAAATAATATCGGTATTTTATATATATATTGTTTATGATTTTCATTGTTGTTTGTGATTTATTTATTGTTTTATTTTTAACAATTCATTGTTTAAATTTTTTTGTGTTTCTACTGACTTACAATTTATTAATATTGTTATTATTCACAAATGTATATTATAGTTAGTATTAACATATTTATATTACAGTTTGTATTCACATATTTATATTACAGTTAATATTCATGTATTTATATTACAGTTAGAATTATGGTTGAAAAAGCAGTTCTGTACAGTTGTATGATACAGAGTATGTGTTCACGTGAAACAATGATGACATATATGTCATGTTTAATTTTTAGAAATTTGAAAAATATGTCATGTTTTATTTTTAGAAATTTGGAGACAATATATGGCTGAACTTCAAGTGCATGAAAATCTGGAATTAGAATATGTTATTATTATTAATTCTTAACCAGAGCTTTACATATATGTTAGAATTTGTTATTATTATTAATTGTTAACCAGAGCTTTACATATATTTTAGAATTTGATGTTAAATATTGAATTTAATAACTTTTAACAACTTTTTTTAAAGTTAATTTATAAATAAATAAGTAAATACTGGAAGAGATTATAAAACTGTAGTGTTAGTTACTTACAGTTGACTTAATGATGACTGATTTAATATTAGTCCTGTCTACTCAAGTCCAAAATATCATTTTCCTGTAATCACATTTAATCTCTCAAAAATTAGAATATTTTGGCAGGGAATTTCTGTTATGCATTATGCTAACATTCTTTGTTCTTTTATAAGTCAGATTTTTGCTTTATCTACATGGCCATACTAATGAGAATTATGTGTTTCTTGTTACTTGAAATACTTGACATATTGATGAGGATTTGTATTATTTAACAGACTGAAGCATACAAGTGAAATCACATCAGATGTAGAGGATTATTTTTATTTACCTAGTGCACTACACCTGTTATAGTCATCAGACCAGATTATAGAGGATTAATTTGGTGCACTGCTAAAGTCATCAGACCAGATTATAGAGGATTAATTTGGTGCACTGCTAAAGTCATCACACCAGATTATAGAGGATTAATTTGGTGCACTGCTAAAGTCATTGCTAAAGTCATCACACCAGATTATAGATGATTAATTTGGTGCACTGCTAAAATCATCAGACCAGATTATAGATGATTAATTTGGTGCACTGCTAAAGTCATCAGACCAGATTATAGAGGATTAATTTGGTGCACTGCTAAAATCATCAGACCAGATTATAGAGGATTAATTTGGTGCACTCTAAAGTCATCAGACCAGATTATAGAGGATTAATTTGGTGCGCTGCTAAAGTCATCAGACCAGATTATAGAGGATTAATTTGGTGCGCTGCTAAAGTCATCAGACCAGATTATAGAGGATTAATTTGGCGCACTGCACCTGTTATAGTCATCAAATCAAATTATAGAGTTGAGTCAGACTATATTCAGAAGTTTTCATAAAGCACTGGGAAGTGGAGTCTGATTTAGAGGATTTCTTATAATATGAAACACTGATGATCCTGAGGATTTCAGTCTAGCATGACACACTGATGAGTCAGCCTATATTTAGAGGATTTCATTTAGATATGAGTGGAGTCGGAGAATATTCGGGGTATTTAACTTACACACTGGCAAGTGGAGTTGGACAGCAGATTTATATTACCTGACATATTGATGAGTCAGATCATATTGAAAGAATTTATATTACTCAACAAATTGTTGAGTCTAGTCAGATCATATTTGTGACACAATGCCACCCTAGCTATTGGTTATGATTATTATTATTATTAATCACCCATAACTAATTACAAATAATGAGAATCTTAATTTATGTTATTAATAACTCTCCAGAAGACACCACTTGTCTTTCTCACTTGGCAGATATGTGAGTGCTGTAAATGTCTTCTCTCTTCCACAACAGACAAACATTCACAATCACACAATATTTCTGTAGGTAGAAAACTTCTTACCAAAGGAAAAGATAAATATGTCTTATAAATATGTCTGTATTACCAAATCCCAATTCACCCACTATTTCTCTAACATAAGGTTATCAATATGTGTAAGAAGGTCAATAAATTTATAAATCAGCAATCAAATATACATACAACAAATAAAATGAAAAGATTATTTTACATCAATATTTCCTCAAAACCACATTTGAATAATTTCAATGTTTTTACAATCTTATATCCTAACACACAATTCAGCTCAATATAAATCACAGGATAATTCTTGCCAGAGAAGAGAAATGGAGTTATAGAGAGATAAGTGATAGTAGTTTGTACATAACCTTTGTCTAGATGATGCTGCAGTAGTCTTTCATGCACTTTCATAACAAAGTCACAAGTTTATTGTTCACAATAGAATTATCAGTCCTTCGTATGTTTCTTTTGCATGCTCTAGAACACTTCATGAGCCCCTGTTCTCTCGATACTAATTTGGGTGGGTGCTCCTTCACCGTATTAGTTCCCTCGAGCAGAACAACAATGTAGCAATTTCCAGTAACTTCTTTATACCAGAAATTCCACTTTGTAGTCAAGCATTCTTTGCCATCATACAATTAACAGAATGCAGTGTCTCCTTGGGAGGGTATAGACTTCTCAAATCTACCACAGTCCTAGCAGTTTGTAAATCAATAAACTGGGGAATTCTAGAGACTCAAGAATAAAGGGCTGCTTCTTCCCTGTAAAATATAATCAGGGAACAAACACTAAGTTTATTCATCTCTAACTCCATTCTTTCTTTCATTCAAATCTCAACTTATACTTTCCTGTAACAGTATTTATTAACCTGATACATACACACAGCATAATAAATACAGCCTAACAGTTTTATACTTTCCTGTAACAGTATTTATTAACCTGATACATGCACACAGCATAATAAATACAGCCTAACAGTTTTATACTTTCCTGTAACAGTATTTATTAACCTGATACATGCACACAGTATAATAAATACAACCTAACAGTATTTATTAACCTGATACATGCACACAGTATAATAAATACAACCTAACAGTATTTATTAACCTGATACATGCACACAGTATAATAAATACAGCCTAACAGTTTTATACTTTCCTGCAACAGTATTTATTAACCTGATACATGCATACAGCATAATAAATACAGCCTAACAGTTTTATACTTTCCTGTAACAGTATTTATTAACCTGATACATACACACAGCATAATAAATACAGCCTAACAGTTTTATACTTTCCTGCAACAGTATTTATTAACCTGATACATGCATACAGCATAATAAATACAACCTAACAGTTTTATACTTTCCTGCAACAGTATTTATTAACCTGATACATACATACAGCATAATAAATACAACCTAACAGTTTTATGAATGTTCACTAGAAACAATGTCAAATGTTTACCATATATAAGCATCATAGTTCACAATTTGTAGAAATAATAGTCTACTCACATAATACATTAAATATTTCTAAGTCCATTATCTCTCAATCAGTCAGTTAATTCACCATTAAGCTAATGGCTGCCTTTTATGACCAGACTTCTTCCATGACCAGACTTCTTCCACACCAAATTCAAAGTGATTAGAAAGTACAATTCGTTTTAACAGGTATACTTTGATCTCAGCCCATTGGCTGGTCTCATTCTCATAAATCTTAACCATTGGATAATAAAAACTACTCATCTACATAAGACTGGTTTACTTTACATCACCAAGTTTCTAGAACATTCTCCACCTGAGTTGTTTACTCCAAAAATATCATAAACCGTGCCCAAGGTCAGGTCACATTGATATTTAACAATATGTATATATAAAAATAAATTTAGAAATATAGATAGGCTAATTTACTCCTCCACAATATTACACTATTTATATTATTCAATGCATTGTTCAGACCATATTGAAGGATTTATTTTATCTGACAAATAGAGTCTAATTAGATAATATTAAAGGATTTATTTTATCAGTCTAGTCAGACCATATTAAGATAATTTATATTACCCAACACACTGTTAAGTCTAGTCAGGTAACTTGCTACAATGATATAGTTTTGGAAGCAAAATAAGATCCTACTTTATATATAAATTTCATAAATGTCAGGTCACATTGATATTTAACAATATGTATATATAAAAATAAATTTAGAAATATAGATAGGCTAATTTACTCCTCCACAATATTACACTATTTATATTATTCAATGCATTGTTCAGACCATATTGAAGGATTTATTTTATCTGACAAATAGAGTCTAATTAGATAATATTAAAGGATTTATTTTATCAGTCTAGTCAGACCATATTAAGATAATTTATATTACCCAACACACTGTTAAGTCTAGTCAGGTAACTTGCTACAATGATATAGTTTTGGAAGCAAAATAAGATCCTACTTTATATATAAATTTTTCAAAGTAATGTTTTAGTGAATTAGTTCACTGCATATAGTTTACCTGATGTGTTTATTTTGTATACTCTTTGCAATATTCATTTCAATGTCTGAAAGAATGATAGTTTTTTCTGGCCGGCTGGCTGTTTATGCTCTCTCTCTCTCTCTCTCTCTCTCTCTCTCTCTCTCTCTCTCTCTCTCTCTCTCTCTCTCTCTCTCTCTCTCTCTCTCTCTCTCTCTCTCTCTCTCTCTCTCTCATATTATAAGTGCTTTCACATTGTCCAAGCAGTTTAGAAGCATTTGTTTTATTTACTTTAATTCACATGTTTTCAGTCCAACCTTGACATTCTACAAAATTCTACAGCATATTAACTCACATGTGATATCAGAAGTCACAAGTATTTTTTTTGTAACCACACAGTGTCAGTCTATATATTTTTCTCTGCACTTTGTAATGTAAATTTTAAAGATGGGATCAGTTCTTTCCACACATAATCTTTAGTGTTACATATTGTAATGAAGAATAATTAACTCCTCTTTTTCTTTCCACACAACCATTAGTGTTACATATTGTAGTAAACAGTAATTAACTCCTCTTTTTCTTTCCACACAACCATTAGTGTTACATATTGTAGTAAAGAGTAATTAACTCCTCTTTTTCTTTCCACACAACCGTTAGTGTTACATATTGTAGTAAAGAGTAATTAACTCCTTTTTCTTTCCACACAACCGTTAGTGTTACATATTGTAGTGAAGAGTAATTAACTCCTCTATTTCTTTCCACACAACCGTTAGTGTTACATATTGTAGTGAAGAGTAATTAACTCCTCTTTTTCTTTCCACACAGTTTTTAGTGTTACATACTGTTGTGAACAATAATTTTCTTTCTTGCATAAAGGAGGATATGGATGATGAAGACACTGTAACACCTCTGAAAGATCCCAAGGAAAAAACAAATCAGCGACAAAATTCTCTTAATCGGTCCATGCGGGTTGACATGAGTCCAACAACAGAGCCTAAACCACCTTTGACTCGGGTGCCATCCCAACACCCAGTGGTCAGCAAGCAGGAGAGTAACACTAGTTCTGGATCAGGTATGTTTTTCAGTGAAAGCTTGTATATCTATAAGTAGATCATGTAAGGTTGTTTTAGTGTAATCTATAAATAGATAATGAATGAACTCTAAATAAGTAGCATGCAGTATAAATAGCAGAACATGAAAAATGAGATAACTTCCATAGTAATCAAATATATATTCTTTCAATAAAGTAAAATAATTTTCTCAGTAATAAAAATCTTCATAACTGGTTAGTAATGGTTTACTTTATTTTTCAAAGGTCATACTCATTAGGCATTCAAAATGTATATGATATGATATGATATATGATATCCAAAATATTTTTTCTTTGCCTGGTATGCATATATGATATGAAGTATTCTTTTGGAGTTTAATTAGACATATTAAATGTCAAAATGCAAAGTGTGGTAGAATATAAACTGTATACAATTCTAGAAGTTTCTGCAAAACATGCTAGTTTCATTTCCTCCATACACACCCAAACACACACACACACACACACACACACACAGATGTCCTGAAACAATTGCCAGTGCTGATGATAGTAATTCTCTCCATTGTCTTCTTTCTTTTCTTGTTAATTCTCGTCCATCTTATCCAGTCATTTGTTTGAGACCATTCTGTACTAATGGGCATTGCTTAGTTAAGCTTTGATCAGTTTGATGTATACAAATCATGCTTTGCTTTGATTACTTTTTGATGTACACTAACATAATTTGTTTTGTTTTGATTACTGCACTAACAAAACATGCATTGTTTATATCTCCACACTTAAAGAGATAAAAGCACAATTTATCACAAAAAGTACATGACCCATTATGTCTCTACACTTAAGGAAATACAAACTCAAATCACATGAAAATCATTATGATTATTTCTTTACTTCTTATCATGAAAGAATACCGTATATATATATATATATAATGAATATGAAAATGTATTTCTTCACTCTACAACGAAGGAAATACAAACTCAAATCACATGCAAAAATTATCATAATTATTTCTTTTCTTCTTATCATGAAAGAATACCGTATATGGTTAAAATTTATTTCTTCACTCTACAGCAGAGGGAATACAAGTATATAAACAAAAATCTCGCAGCAGTTTATAAGGAGATTTGTACATTGGAATTCGTACCCTTCTACTGTTCTGGACAAATAGTCAGCCCCTACATTGTCCTAGCCTTTGATGACTTCTACATTATACCTAAACTGTTGTAGTCGTAACAACTACCTAATCAAACAACATTTACTTTAGTTGAATTTGCTAAGTAGGCGAGAGTTTGAATGACAAAATGCATTGGCCATATAGGTAGGCTTGGAATTTCTGAATAGCCCAGACAATCCTGAGACATTCTTTTCTCTGAAGTTGAATAATTTTGTTCAGCATGTTTATCGTATTGCTGGGGTAAGCTACTGGATATAGAATATCACCATACTTTTGCATCAGTATGGCGTACAAATTCTGTAAGCAGTTCCAAATGTCACTTTGACACCGGCAACAAATATATAACAATTAAGTTTAGAAATAGGGATAGGCAAATTTACTCCACCACAGAGCTATATTCAACGTTGATTAAAATAGGTCTACTTATTTTTTAAATCTTAATATTTAATGTTCATAGTCAAAATCACTTTTGTGGTAATTTAAGAGTTTTGATAGAATTATAACTTTTGTTTGTAACTGCTTGTGTTGTGTTAGAATGTTTTTAAATAAAAGTTGCATAAACTTAAAAATTTTTCAAGAAATCAGATTGTGAAAACCCTATTTAATGTTTTCTTTTAATTCCATATCAGTTGATAATAAATATGCTAAATAGCTTTAAATTTATGTACTTTCAATAAACATAAAACTGGAATATTGCCTTTTATCAGAAAACTTTAGAACCACAATAGTCATGTTTGTGAAAAAAAATAACTGTTTGGTTTTTAAGCTTAAGTACGTCCAGGTAAGTCATTGTTGTGATTAATTAAAATGTCCAGAAAACAACCTGGATGCTGGCATTAAGTGCTATTTGGGATGGGCATATGAATTAATGTATTTAGGTCTATAAACAGAATCACCTACTTCAATACATAAAAGTCATTGATGTTTGGGGCTGGGGCTTATCAATTTATTTAGGTCAATAAATAGAATCACCTACTTCAATACATATAAAGTCATTGATGTTTGGGGTGGGGCCTACAAATGAATTTATTTAGGTCAATAAATAGAATTACCTACTTCAATACATATAAAGTCATTGATGTTTATGCCAGTTGGCATTGAATAATTTTGACCTAAAAGAAAACTAAAGGTCTCCATATATACGTTCTTGCAAACAATTTGGGCAACATGTTGCCCACCTGTGATAATATATGCTAGAAAAATAGTCCTCCATACTCCATACTTTCGTCATTTCAATTGTGTTGTGTGACACCTCTAGACAACAAAAAAAAATTGGCTGGATTTACTGTGTACATTCATTACGGAACTACAGAATTCAACAACAATAAACTTTGTGACGATGATAAGATTTTTTATTGTTGTGCTGTGGTTGTAGTTTTTTATTTTTAATAATTTGAGACACACCCAAAAGTAGCACATTTAATGCATAGTTGAAGAACTGGAAATACTGTGTGCAATGTGTACATCAAGCTTGACACACAAAAATATATCAGTAATTGACTGATTGAAAACTGAACTTCTCCTAAATGGCTCCATTGTTAATTCAGTAAATAAACCACCATTCTGTTTTGTAGTACTCAACCATTTCATTATATGTTGAGTAAAAGATTACTCCATTATATGTTGAATAAAAGATTACTCCATTATATGTTGAGTAAAAAATTACACCATATTATGTTGAGTAATAAACCACTTCATTGTCTGCTTACTGTAGTACTCTGTCAGCCCATCATATGTTGAGCAATAAACCACTCCATTGTATGATCAGTAATAAACCACTCCATTGTATGATCAGCAATAAACCACTCCATAGTAATTTAGTATGATCAGTAATAATTAAAGCCACAAAAGTGCTCTAAACACATAAATTGTTGGCTGGAAAGTAACTGTGGGTTATATTGAGTGCGCTTTCTCTGCTGTAACTGTGGGTTATATTGAGGAGCTTTCTCTGCCCTAACTGTGAGTTATATTGAGGAGCTTTCTCTGCCCTAACTGTGGGTTATATTGAGTGAGCTTTCTTTGCTGTAACTGTGGGTTATATTGAGTGAGCTTTCTCTGCTGTGTACACACATTTTTGGTATGACAATGCTACAGATTCATCTGACTCAAATTTTTAAATAACACTAGCTTGGATAAATAAACTAATTTGCAGAAGTAATCAAAAACCTTGTCATTCTTATCATGATTAAAATAATCTAAATAAGTAGATTTTTATCATATCCTTTTTAAAATCCCTTTTTTAGAGTGATTAGGACATATTTTCTATCAGCTTATGAAGTCACATGCTGTTTGTTAGGACTTTGCAACTTCACCATTACTGTCTGCTTCCAAAAATAGGATTGTAGACAAAGCCTTAAAATATAAAACACATTTCAGCACTCGCTCTCTTTATCGAGAAATTTTTAAGTCTGATTTAGAATTTAACATGGAATATAAAGATGATGGCAAAAATTAATAATCAAACTTTTACACTTAGTCCTCAGTTCCAAAATGTAAGATTATAAAACAGTATTTTTGTTTTCATTTTTTAAATACTTTGAATTACTACAATAACTAATTGAGTAGTTTCATAACTGTAGTTAGTTGTACAGCATTAATCCAACACTTGAAACATTTGAATAATAAAAGTAACTCACACAACATTAAATTCTTTCAACTTTTATTGTTAGCAACATTCTTATAACTACGTTTTGAAAGTTTCAACATTCTATACTTGTTCATATACATTTCCCCATATTTTATCAATAATATTAAACATTTAGGTTTAGCAATCTGATTATTGATGTTAGAATTACACTTGGATCACCATTTTCATTTTATATTTCCCCATATTTTATCAATAATATTAAACATTTAGGTTTAGCAATCTGATTATTGAAGCTAAACTGACACTTTGATCACCACTTTCATTTTACGACAGCCATGTTTGTAATTTAAATGTCGGACATTTAGGTTTAGCAATATGATTATTGATGTTAACATTACACTTTGATCACCACTTTTGTTTTACAACAGCCATGCTTGTAATTTAAATGTCAGACATGTAGGTTTAGCAATATGATTATTGATGCTAACATTACACTTTGATTACCACTTTCATTTTACAACAGCCATGCTTGTAATTTAAATGTCAGACATATAGGTTTAGCAATATGATTATTGATGCTAACATTACACTTTGATTACCACTTTCATTTTACAACAGCCATGCTTGTAATTTAAATGTCAGACATGTAGGTTTAGCAATATGATTATTGATGCTAACATTACACTTTGATTACCACTTTCATTTCACAACAGCCATGTTTGTATTTTAAATGTCAGACATGTAGGTTTAGCAATATGATTATTGATGCTAACATTACACTTTGATTACCACTTTCATTTTACAACAGCCATGCTTGTATTTTAAATGTCAGACATGTAGGTTTAGCAATATGATTATTGATGCTAACATTACACTTTGATTACCACTTTCATTTTACAACAGCCATGCTTGTAATTTAAATGTCAGACATGTAGGTTTAGCAATATGATTATTGATGCTAACATTACACTTTGATTACCACTTTCATTTTACAACAGCCATGTTTGTAATTTAAATGTCAGACATGTAGGTTTAGCAATATGATTATTGATGCTAACATTACACTTTGATTACCACTTTCATTTTACAACAGCCATGTTTGTATTTTAAATGTCAGAGTGATGCTTTCAAATGGCCACATTAAAAAAAGTATTCTAGCCCACCAACCCAGAATATGTTAATATTATGATGATTAGCCATTGGTATTCCAGGATGGAGGCTGTAATTTATAATGTGATTACTGTAAAAATGTCATTATTTGTTTCATCATTATTGATAACTTCAAATTACCAAACTCTTTGCAAAAATGTCATTATTTGTGTCATCATTATCAATTACTTTCTGTACCATCATTAAATTATCCTCATATCTGTATTTTTTCAAGTGAAAGAGGCAATTATTCATTTTTTTTAGTCTGACCGTTTTTTTCTTAACCATCCAGCCTTTAATTGTCTTTGTGTAAATAATTTAAGTTTTCTTCTATAGCTATTTATATTGTTGTCTATCTTTATGAAACTATTAAAATATACTGATTATCTTTTTGAAACGGTTAAAATATATTCATTGTCACTCAAATGTGTGCAAAAGTCTACATATTCTGACGTGAATTCATACAAATGTTTCTTTTCATTTTGGTATGAATTTATGCAAATGTCTGCTCATTTTGTAATGAGCAAAAATAAATGTTTCTGCTCATTTTCAGATGTACAAATCACAAAATTGGCTCTTAATACAATATGCTTATTGTGTTCATTTTCAGATGTACAAGTCACAGAATTGGCTCTTAATTCAAGATGCTTATTGTGTTCATTTTCAGATGTACAAGTCATAGAATTGGCTCTTAATTCAAGATGCTTATTGTGTTCATTTTCAAAACAGTTATTTGCTCGATGTTCTTTCTTGTATCAGAGTCCTGCCACCTGGAATGGACCCTCTTTTGAACTCAGTCATACCTTAACTTCTTATAATCATCTCATTTTGTTACTTCCTGTTGTACCTATAACACAACTAGTTACATCTTAACATCATGTAATCATCTCATTTTGTTACTTCCTGTTGTACCTATAACACAACTAGTTACATCTTAACATCATGTAATCATCTCATTTTGTTACTTCCTGTTGTACCTATAACACAACTAGTTACATCTTAACATCATGTAATCAGCCATTTTGTTACTTTTTCTTGTACCAATAACACCAGCTAGTCACACCTTAAGATCATGTAATCAGCCATTTTGTTACTTCTCTTGTACCAATAACACCAACTAGTCAAACCTTAAGAATAACACCAGCTAGTCACACCTTAAGGTCATGTAATCAGCCATTTTGTTATTTCTTGTTGTATCAAACACCAGCTAGTCACATCTTCATGTAATCACCTCATTTTGTTATTTCTTGTTGTATCAAACACCAGCTTTTATTTTTCTGGTGATCTCTCTTTATTTCATTTCTCTCAGACATTCCGATGGGGTTCTGTTACATCTGTAAATGTACATCTTATGTTATTGCCATTACAAGTTTTTTTAGTTTTTATTTTTAATATATTTTTATTTAATATTTTATAAAATATTTATATCTTCATATAAAAATTATGTTTTCCTTTGTATAATTACTTGCAAATGTATCTGATAATTTTAAGTGATTATATACACATTTGTCAGGTCTTACTGGCCTGGTAAAATGTTTGTGTTTTTCAAGACAAAACTTGAGAAACAATTGGATTTGCAGAAAAATAAATATGGAAAATATAAATTTGAGGAAAAGTTAAACGTCTGTGGTGTCAATGTCATAATCTGTACTGTGTGTACAAATATTTGCATTGAATGTTATCATTAAAAATGTTTAATATTTATATGTGAGTAAGACATTTTTGTTATGTTTGCTTTGAAGGAAGTGTTAGGACTAAGAACAATTCAAAGGCACACACTACCGCCCTGCAATATTTGATTTGTGAGTAACAGAGATGAAAAAACAAAGTTTGTCAGAGTATAATCACACTTTAACCTACTAATGAGGTTTGTTCATATATACACTTGTAGCTTCTTAGAGATATGTGTTAGTAATGATTTCTAAAACTGTTTGGAGTTCATTATTTTATGTCATATATCTATTTTTTTTTTATTTTGAGTTAGCTATGTACAGTAAGATTTTACTTTAAAAAATTGTTTTAATTTATCTAGTAAAAAAAAAACTGCTCCAGGGTTAAAAACTGTTTTAGAATAAAAGGTTACATATTTAATAAAACTAGTTATAATTTAATGTGTTTTGCATATATCTGATAAAAACTGCTTTAGAATAAAATGTTAATACTTAGTAAAAACTAGTTATAATTTAATCTGTTTTACACATATATCTGATAAAAACTCTTTTAGAATAAAATGTTAATATTTAAAACTAAATTAAAACTAGTTATAATTTAATGTGTTTTGCATATATATCTGATAAAAACTGTTTTACATATATATCTCATACAAACTGTTTTGCAGTTAATTGTTACTGAAGTAGTAAAATTGATCATTACTGACACAAATCGCTAAGGGTTTACTGACACAAATCGCTAAGGGTTTACTGACACAAATCACTAAAGGTACTTGGATTATATTGCTTTATTAGAATATAATTGTATTGAAACATTTTATTTTATTTTTTAATTTCTGTAATTGAAATGTTTTCTACCTTGGATGTATAATTTCCTTAAAACTAAAATAATATTCTTTTTTTGCACATATGATATTATACATTTGGATGTATAATTTCCTTAAAACTAAAATAATATTCTTTTTTTGCACATATGATATTATACATTTGGATGTATAATTTCCTTAAAACTAAAATAATATTCTTTTTTTGCACATATGATATTATACATTTGGATGTATAATTTCCTTAAAACTAAAATAATATTCTTTTTTTGCACATATGATATTATACATTTGGATGTATAATTTCCTTAAAACTAAAATAATATTCTTTTTTTGCACATATGATATTATACATTTGGATGTATAATTTCCTTAAAACTAAAATAATATTCTTTTTTTGCACATATAACTTGTTGCTATTTATAGGTGTTCAGTTTCAAGAGGATAAATATTTCAGAACTGGTTTTTATGATTCTTGTGTGTGTGTGTGTGTGTGTGTGTGTGTGTGTGTGTGTGTGTGTGTGCGTGCGTGCGTGCGTGCACGCGTGTGTGTTCTTTTCTCAGATGTTTCAGTTTTCTTTCTGCTTCAAAAATAATTTTAACATTCATTTTCAATCACAATGCCTATTCTGGTTATGGGAGCCACATTGGTTGATTGTGGTGTGGAGACTGTTGGCACAAAAGTTACTAAACTCTAACACCTTAACAGCAATATTGTCATTAAGAGTATCTCACTTTTTATGATTGTGGTGTGGAGACTGTTGGTACAAAAGTTACTAAACTCTAACACCTTAACAGCAATATTGTCATTAAGAGTATCTTACTTTTTATAATTGTGGTGTGGAGACTGTTGGTACACAAATAAATACTTTGACAGTGACATTGTTTGTAAGAATACCTCACTTTGAAATGCACAAAATTCTTCAACAGCCATTGAAATGTCTTTACTTGCCATGAATGATTTAACAATAGCATTTGAATTCATTCTTAGCACAGTCTTCTCACTCCAATATTTCAAATAAGTGTCTGTACGACACAGATGTTGACTTCATTCTTAAGACAAAGTCTTATTATTGCACTATAAATGTCTGCTCTTAAATGGAGATGTTGGCTTCATTCTTAAGACAAAGTCTTATTATTGCACTATAAATGTCTGCTCTTAAATACAGATGTTGGCTTCATTCTTAAGACAAAGTCTTATTACCACACTATAAATGTCTGCTCTTAAATGCAGATGTTGGCTTCATTCTTAAGACAAAGTCTTATTACCACACTATAAATGTCTGCTCTCAAATGCAGATGTTGTCTTCATTCTTAAGACAGTCTTATTACCGCGATGTAAATGTCTGCTCTTAAATGAAGATGTTGACTTCATTCTTAAGACAGTCTTATTACCGCAATGGAAATGGCCATCTGTTTTTTGAGATTTGATAGTTTACTCATTTAATTTTACTTAATTGTTAGCATTTTAAAATGGCTGTTTTTTAATGTTAATGTAATAATACTAATTAATTATCAGCATAATTATTTGCTATCTATATATATATGTGTGTTAAAATTATAAATTTAAGCAGTAGTAAACTATTTGAATGGTTTGTTTGAAGTTTTCTTTGCCATTAAGGGAATGTGGTGCTTTTCATTTGAAAGTTTGAAGCTGGAATTAATTATTTTTCTAATTTGAAATCTTTTTTACTGTAAGATAATTTAATGATAGTTTTCTTGCTCAATATACTTTTCATATAAGATAATTTACAAATGTCTTATTGCCTTTGTAATACTTATGATTTTTTTATTTTAATTTAAGACCATATTATGCTGTCTGGCTTCTTGCCTTTATAAATATTTGTAGTTGGATAGTGTTGAGTAGGATTCTATTCATTTCAGAATTAATACTAAAGCTCTAGCCAGAGTTCGGTTGGTAGTTCACTTACTCTTGGTATGTTATTGCTGGTATAACGTTATTTAAATTTTTAAAAAATTATAATGAAAACCGGCGTTTATGGATGTGTTATTAAATAGTATGTGTGGTTTATAATTTTATTGAGGGGAGGATGTTTCTTTAGTGTATTATTTTCTAAAATTTATTTTATATTACACTATAGACCCAGTAAGATATTTGATAATAAGTGAGTCTCCATTGTATTGTGTTAGTAAATACATAAACAGCACCTGTTACCACCCTAGTGGTTCATACGCATATTTTTAGATACCGTTATTTGACTATCATTTTAAATTAGTCACATATACTTGCTACATACTAGTGAAAACAGAAGACTCTTTTCTACAATGAAAAAGGAAGTCCAATTCTTGACTATTTATTTTCAGTTGGTCACATATGCTGGCTACATATGCATGAAAACTGAAAGCTTTGTTGAAAAAATGGAGTCCATTCTTGTTCATGTTGTAAAGTTTTTCTGTTAAATTGAGCCACATTATTTCAGGTCTACAGTGTATTTGAGTTTTGCTAATATTTGAGATCTGTTTTAGTTTATATTGTTGTAGTTAACATTTTGTATAATTATTTTTATTAGTACAGTAGTATTAACACAGTAAATGAACTGTATTATTATTATTATTTTATTTATTTATTTTGCATGGAAATGGATGAAAGTGTTCTAAGAGACTCAGAAATGCATCTTAGCTTTAATTTTTCTCCCTTGATTTGTACAGCACAATGTAGGATGGATTATTATTTTATCATCATTCCTATATGCGTTGGATAGAAAACTAACATTTTATTCACTAATTTGCCTCCCTTTTGTGAAGCTCAAAGCCTAAGATGGTGTCTTTATATTGCCCCATGCCGCCAAGAAAACTTCCTGACAATTGGTCAGAGGGTGAGCACATTGTCATTCTGCAGACTGCTGATGGCACATCATTTATTGTATGGTTCAAGGGCATAAACAACAATTTCTTCAAAACCTTCTCCTTTTAGGGAACAATGATGATCACAAGGGCATAAACAACAACAATTTCTTCAAAACCTTCTCCTTCCTTTTGGGGACAATGATGATCACAAGGGCATAAACAACAACAATTTCTTCAAAACCTTCTTCCTTTTGGGGACAATGATGATCACAAGGGCATAAACAACAACAATTTCTTCAAAACCTTCTCCTTCCTTTTGGGGACAATGATGATCACAAGGGTGGGATCATTTTGACCAAGTTGCAAAGGAGGAGCCAATCCATCCTGATTAAGGTTCCAGAGGTTTGGACCAAAAGAATGCTTCTGTTGAAGTGTGCTGCAATTGGAGTGATCCTAAGACATTAGCAGCTACCAACGGTCAACCTGCTATAAAACACAGGTCAGAATAGATGACCAGTCTCCTATTCTTGATGCAGGTTGGCATCAGGTGATTAGGTCATGTTACAGCTGCTGATGAGATGAGAGTGACTTTCATCTCTTGATTGGATCCATGATATTTAGACCAGCTTGGGAGAATATAAATGTGTGATGATTTGTATATATAGCACAGTTCTGATTGCACAAAACTTTAATTGTAATTGCAGATGCTTTTTCACTGATAGTACCAATATCACCTTTTTTTTTTTTTTATCGCTGCGTTAGATTTTATTGTACTTAATTGAAAGTGACAGTGTGCAGTTCTTGAACAACATTAATAAGCATATGTAGCATTTTAAATATCCAGAAAGTTGAAATACATTTCACAAAAGAACACATCTTTGAATATCCAATCCACTGATTGTACACACACGCACACGCACACACACACACACACACACACACACACACACACACACACACACACACACACACACACAATGATGATAAATATGTACATTCTGAGTAATGCATTTTGTTAAATTTGTTGTGAATGTCTTTCATATAAAAATAACAGCTATTTGCATAGTCACCAACCTTTTGAGTCTATGATGCCAATGCCACCTAGTTAATGGTTATGATTATTATTATTAATTAATCATCTGTAACTAATTACAAGTGATGATAATCTTAATTTATATTATTAATAATTCTCCAGAAGACACCACTCGTCTCTCTCACTTGGCAGATATGTGGGTGCTGTAAACGTTTTCTCTCTTCTGCAACATTAAAGACAAACATTTACTGTCACACAATATTTCCATAGGTAGAAAACAAATCCATAGGAGAAGATAAATCTGTCTTTAATCTATATTTAGCGAGCCCCCATCCACCCACTTTCTTCTCATGTTATCAATATGTGTATAAATTTAACAATAAATTTATAAAATCAACAATCAAATATACATATAACAAATACAATGAAAAAGATTACATCAATATTTCCACAAAACCATGTTCGAATAATTTTAATACCTATACAGTCTTATATCCTAAAACACAATTCAGCAGATTTCTATCAACACAAATCAGGATAGTTCTTATCAAAAATCAGAAATGGAGTTATTAGAGATAAGCAATAATATTTTCTATGTAACTCTGTCTTGGCGAAACTCCAATAGTCCTTTCGCGCAATTTTCATAACAAAGTCACAAGTTTATTGTTTACGTTATTACTGTCAATTCCACGTGTTTCCATTCCCATGTTGTAGGACACTGACTAACCGATATTCTCTCAAGGCCATAAGGTGTTCCACTGTATTAGCTCCTTCAGGCAGAATGACAATTGTAATAAATTCCAGAACTTCCTTGTACCAGAAATTGCTCAATGTAGTCAGCATTCTTTACCACCATACATTAACGGAGTGCAGTGTATTCCTTACATTTAAACACTGCAGTGATACTTCTTGCATCTACCATTGTCATGTTGCTTTTTAATCAGTAAACTAGGAGATTCAAGTAATACAAGAAAAGGCACTTATTCCCTGTAAAATATGACCAGAGAACAAATGCTAAGTTTACAGTTTATTCATCTTTAGTTCCATTCTCTCTTACATTCAAGTCTCAACTTACAGTTTCCAGCAACAGTGTTTATTAGCCCAATACATGCACTCAGCATAATAAATACAGCATATCAGTTTTTACGAGCACATTAACTAGAAACAATGTCAAGTGTTTAGCACACTATATACAAGCATCTTAGTTCAAAAATTTGTAGAAATAATAGTCTACTCACATAATACATCTCTACATAAAACACTAGTTAACATATCAATAGCAAAATGCACAGAATATTTTAAGTTCATTCTCTCTCAATCAGTCAGTTAACTCACCATTAAACTAACAGCTGCCTTTCATGACTGGACTCCTTGCCACTCCAAATTCAGGGGATTAGACAATAGAATTTTCTACAGCAGGTGAGCTATCGATCTCAGCCCATTGGCTGGTCTTGTTCCTGTAAAATCTTAACCATTGGATAATAAAAACTACTCATCCAGTTGGAACTGGTTTGGATTTCTTCAGCAATTTCTAGCATATTCTCAACTCAAGTTGTTTACTCCAACTCTGACACTTGATTAAAAATACCATCATAAAGAGTGCCCAAGGTCTGGTCACTTCAACAATTTAACAATCATATAAGAGATAGGGATAGGCAAATTTACTCTTCCACAGACTCATATTTATCACAACAAGAAATATTATGCAGGAAGTCATACAAATTTATGAATAATTTCTATCACTCACAAAATATAATACTATTAAATATAATTCTCAGTCACCCTAATGGAGTTTTAATGTGCTATTGTGTTTCCAGCTATAAATAATTTTAACTAGCCTGTTTAAGTTACTACTCTGAAATAATTATACTTTTATGTTTCCTTTACTGAAATCTGTAATTAGATTGTTATTTTCACTTATAATTAATTAAGCTAGAAGATTATTAGAAAAAATTATTTACTACATGTGTGGTATAAGACTATTGTAAATCAAAAGTATATACTAAGGTACAGTATAAGACTATTGTAAATCAAAAGTATATACTAAGGTACAGTATAAGACTATTGTAAATCAAAAGTATATACTTAGGTACAGTATAAAACTATATAAGTATAAGGCTATTGTAAATTAAAATTATAGTTGTAATTATTTTCTGATCCAACCTTTGGTGCCATTTCTTATCTTTTTCATGTTAAGATTTTTTTTAAAAGTATGTTCTATTTTTTAGTGTTGTGTCCACAAGATTATTTGTCTTTGTATGCACACTTATGTTCACAGGATTATTCATCTTTGTATGTTTGTATGTACATACCTGTTCATCTGTGAGTGAACTGAATTATTTTTCCACTTCAGTTCCAGCAAATAGCAGCCAAATGACGAGAATGTCTTCTACCTATATGGGAGATAGTAACTACACATATTCAGTCAACTCCAAGCTTAATGGTTTGGACTGTAGTTTTATTATTTTTGTGTTTGTGTGTTTATCTGAGTGTTTTCTGATTACCATTAATAGAATAAGCATTTGTGTGTGTGTAATGTGTGGGTGAGTGGGGGTGGGTGTTTGTTTATTTTGATGAAATTCAGTATGATATTAATGATTTTTCTTCACCCTTAGTGCCATGTCTCTAGTTACTGGTTAAGAATGCCTGGTATGAATACCATGGCTATAAAGAGAGATACAGTGACTGCATATTGCCCTGAAGCCTGTTGCTGTGAGATAAGGTGACCCCATATTACCCTGAGGCCTGTTGCTATAAAGAGAAATTAGACAACCTCACACTGCCCCAGACCCTGTTGCTGTAAAGTGATAAGGTGACCCCATATTACCCTGAAACCCTGTTGCTATAAAGAGATAAGGCAACCCAATATTGCCTTGAGGCTGTGTTGCTATAAGGTAAAGTGATCCCATATTGCCCCGAGGCCCTGTTGCTGTAAGATAAGGCAACCCAAATTGCCTTGAGGCTGTGTTACTGTAAAGAGATAAGATGACCCCAAATTACCCTGTGGCCATGTTGCTGTAAAGAAATAAGGTGGCCCCATATTACCCTGAGGCCTTGCTGCTGTAAAGAGGTAAGGTGAACCCATATTACCCTGAAGCCCTGCTGTTGTAAAGAAATAAGGTGATCCCATATTGTCCTGACACACTTTTGCTGTAAAGAGATAAGATGACCCATATTATCCTGAGGCCATGTTGCTGTAACAGGCAAGGTGACCTCCATATTGGCCTGAGGACATGTTGCTGTAAAAAGATAAGGTGACCCCCATATTGCCCTGAAGACATGTTACTGTATTTACCTACTGCTATATTTATAGCATTAATTTAAATCTTAAAGTGTAAAATGCAAATATTGCTTTGTCTTAGGCAAACTTTTCTAACCATGCTAAATACCCTTGCCAGCAGCAATCATGCCACAAAAACGTGAAACTACATTTGTATGTTTGATTAATGCATTATGGGGGGTATAATCAAATCTGTTAATTTCTTAAAGTCTAGATAGTGAAATATCATTTTATAGATTTGGATTTATCATACATCTGCTTATACTGAATAGATTTGATGGTCCACACTTCTCGTTGTGAAGTATACCATGAAATACGTCTATCAGTCTTGCTTATAACAAAGTTTCCATTACAGCAATTTTATTATAATGAATATAATACTGTTATCAGATTTCTTTAAATATGTGATTTTCTTTTACTACATACCTGTTTTGAAATAGCATATTATAAAATATACATCTAAAACTACAATCTTTTATATCGATCTTGCTTTAAGGCAAAGATTCCATTATAGCAGCAGTATTGTGATATCAAATATACTGTTATCAGATTTCTATAAAGCTCTTGTTTTTCTTATTACTGCTTATCTGTTTTGAAATAGTATCTATGTATTGTATTACTTTAGTGATTGTGGATAAAATATTTTGGTGTTAGAGTGGAAGATGTCTTCAAACAATATAAACTCAATCAGAGCTTACAGTATCTTTTTAGGGGGTTTCATTTTAAACAAGTCTAGATACACTGCAATTAAATCAAAACACTTTAGCACTCTGACATTTCAACACTCTTCATGCCAAAATGTCCAAGTAATGAAATATGTATATAATGGTACAAACATAATAATTATATTATGTTACCATAGTGTTTCTAATTACCATTTTTATTTGGGTGGCTTAAAATTTCTCGAGCAGGTTATGATCATTTAAATGTTAGTAAACCCGGACCGCACTGTTTATGTAAATATTTACAAATGACTAGTTCATTTTCTTTGCAACAGATCCTAATATTCTAACTCCCACGCCTGTGGATGAGTTAAAAACTTACAAAGCATTCCAGAAAGTAGAGGCAAAAAGAGACAAAGAACTGGAAATCATGCGTCGCAAGCATGAGAAGGTGTGTATTTAAGCATTTTTTCCTGCAAGTAAAACTATAATTATTTGTCTTAGCTATATAAATACTTGTACAAAGTTTAGAAGTATGAATTAATTTGTTTATACATTTGACACATGGCTATATTAATAGCTGCCTAAATAGTTAATGATAATTATTAAGAGCAGCAAAGAATCTCCAATTACTTACTTTTATATTGCTGGAAGTTAAACATTTTTTACAAAGAGACTGATGTGAATATTTTAAAGAAATTCTTAAATTACACGTTAAATAGACTTCTACAAATGCATTTCTGTCTTTTAATTTTTGTTTTTGTGATACAGACTCTACAGTAAAGTTTTTATGCATATACACACTTGAAACCTAATTGTAAAAATCAGCTGTTAAACATTTTAATTTTTGTGCAGCAACAATCTATATTAATCAAACTATCTATTATTAATCAAGGCACAGTATTAGCTGGAATGACTGGGTTAAACACTAAACCCATATTAATAAAGCTTAATACTCTAGTATTATTACTTTTATTCTTGAAGAACTTTGTTAAAAACAAATACATTGTGTCACATGATTTCTTACAACCTGAGAGAGCATTATAATATTTTACCATAAAAAGCAATGGAAATTCTACCCTCAGCTTCGTGATATTTTACTCATGAGCAATTTTTTTTTTAACCACTTGAGCTCGTAAATCAAGGGCTGTCTGTAATGATAATTGCATACCCAGTAAACAATGTTATCAAATGTGCCATGTCATATATGACCTTTAGGACTTGTAAAATGGGTTAACATATCCACAAAACTAAGACACAATTCTGTGAATCACAGGCCTATAAAATGCATATATTTCACCAATAAGATCTATCTGTAAACAGATCAAATGATGGAGCTCTTTAGCTAGTGTGAGTGTGTGTGTGTGTGTCTATATATATATATGCTGTGATCCACAGGCCCTGGAAAGTCTGAAGGAGCAGCAGTTGGCACAGCTGGACAAGTTAATTGCCTCCCAGACTCGTGCTCGCATTGCTTTGGAAAAGAAGCACACCAAGTCATTGAAGAAGATCGCCAAGAGTGGCGAAAACGTCGAGGAAAAACAACAAGTCTTCAAGGGAGAATTACAAGAGATGTTACAGGTTCAAGATCAACAGGTAAGTTATTTTTCTACGTTTTCATTTATTTTATCTTGGACAAGAGATATTAGGGAGCAAGATCTTCATTTACTTAGTTTTATTCTTCATGTTCTTTTTTCCATATTATGGTCATAAATATGTATCATGGGAGTTGTTTCTATCTGATTCTGACATGTGTCATGGTCATAAATATGCTATAACACAGAGATTGTGTTTACCATGACTTAGCATAGTAACTTTCAGTCTATCCCCATTGGATGAAATTGTCATGAACAAGTGTGAGACTATTAGTCGTCCGCTTGGAACTGATTTGGATTACATCAGCAAGTTCTAGCATATTCTTTCCCTAAGTTGTTATTTTAACTCGGTACTTACAAAAATATCATCATGCGTAGTACCTGAAGGTCATGTCATGTTGACATTTAACAAATTATATAACAATTAAGTTTAGAAATAGGGGCAGGCAAATTTACTCCACCACAAATATAATGACATCAGACAAATGAATTTTAAGATAAGATTTATTTAATTTTTTCACATACACCTTCTTCTGACAGGAACTGATACCCGAAAGATATCTTCACAGAAGATTCAGGATCTGGGGTTCAGGAATCAGCTTACTAATGTTCAGCAGTCATCTCTCTCTCTCTCTCTCTCTCTCTCTCTCTCTCTCTCTCTCTCTCTCTCTCTCTCTCTCTCTCTCTCTCTCTCTCTCTCTCTCTCTCTCTCTCTCTCTCTCTCTCAGTCTAGCTTGCTAATGTTCAGCAATCTCTCTCACTCCATCTACCTTACTAATTAATGTTCAGCAGCCATCTCTCTCTCTCTCACTCCATCTAGCTTGCTAATGTTCAGTATTCATCTCTCTCTCTCTCCATCTAACTTGATAATGTTCAGCAATCATTTCTCTCTCACTCCATCTAACTTGATAATGTTCAGCAATCATCTCTCTCTCTCCATCTAACTTGATAATGTTCAGCAATCATCTCTCTTTTGGGAAGGTCACATTTATAGAGAAATTAAAACTTAATATTTTTAGAAATGCATATTGTTTGTGCTGGTCATTGAACCATCTCTGTGGTAACTTCAGTATTCTCTTTCTCCATAATCTCCCTTCTTATGTTTGTTCTCTCCCTCTAGCTCCTAATAGTGTCATTATTTTATATTTTAATAATGAAATGCTGGGTTCTTTTATAGCATAGGGAGCTGAAGTATCGTCACGCCCAGATGTATGTAGCAATGAACCGGGATCACTTCCAGGCTGAGAAAGACCTCTATTTACGATATCATGAGCCAGTCTATGAGGCACTTTTCTCCGTGATGGCAACCAACCATGAGTGCCACAAGAAGGCTCTAGATGACATCCATAGCTATGATGTGGTTGAACTCAAGAAGACTATGGACCCACAAATCCGCGAGACGATGAAAATGTTAGCTAAAAAGCATAAAGACAAGCAAGAACTGTCACGGTACATTATACAGTCTTTATTTTTTTCACAAACACCTCCAAAATAAAAACGTTTACTGAAATTTGATTTATACCCCCCATACTTTTTACCTACAGAGATTTATATAGAAGAATAGTTTTCAACTATTATATATTATTGAAGAGACCTACTATATATTATTGAAGAGACCTATTATATATTATTGAAGAGACCTATTATATATTATTGAAGTATATTTTTACTCAAAAATACACAGTATGGTTTTCAAATGCATATAATGTTTCTGAAGTATTTTTGTTACCTGTAAGAGTATGTCTGGAGTATGGTTTTTAATTGCAAGTATATTTCTGAAGTATTTTTGTTACCTGTAAGTAAATGCCTGAAGTATGTTTTTACCTGTAATATATATGACTGAAGTATGCTTTTTAACCTACAAGTATGACTGAAGTATATTTTTAATCAACAAGTATGACTGAAGTATGCTTTTTAACCTATAAGTATGACTGAAGTATACTTTTAACCTACAAGTATGACTGAAGTGTATGCTTTTTAACCTACAAATATGACTGGAGTATACTTTTAACCTACAAGTATGACTGAAGTATACTTTTAACCTACAAGTATGACTGAAGTATGCTTTTTAACCTACAAGTATGACTGAAGTATGCTTTTTAACCTACAAGTATGACTGAAGTATACTTTAACCTAAAAGTATGACTGAAGTATGCTTTTTCCTGCAATATTGGATTATGTTTAAAGCATGTATCTGAAGTGTGCTTGTTACCGGTAAAAATTGTCACTTGTGACATTTTGTGTCCATATTTAACTTCTGTGTAATATCTGAAGTGTGCTTGTTACCGGTAAAAATTGCCACTTGTGACATTTTGTGTCCATATTTAACTTCTGTGTAATATCTGAAGTGTGCTTGTTACCGGTAAAAATTGCCACTTGTGACATTTTGTGTCCATATTTAACTTCTGTGTAATATCTGAAGTGTGCTTGTTACCGGTAAAAATTGTCACTTGTGACATTTTGTGTCCATATTTAACTTCTGTGTAATATCTGAACATCTAGACATACTCAATATCTTCCTGATAATTAATTATCTGCATGTCTCAACATATATTTGCTGTCTCATTCAGTGTCCCCTTAATACCGCAACATCACTACCTCATCATCTTTATGATATTTCAACTTCTATGTAATGTATCAGTGTCTAAATAACAGTTCAGAATCTGCATGATATTTCTACATATTTTAATATCTGGATGTCTGCATAATATTTAAACAATCTATAATATTTTACCATCTTTGTGACACTAACCCCACCCTAATTATTGGTTATTATTATTATTATTATTATTAATCATCTATAACTAATTACAAGTGATGAGAATATTAATCTGTACTTTTAATAATTCTCCAGAAGACATCACTCCCTTGGCAGATATGCGGGCACTGTAAACATTTTCTCTCTTCCACAACATTAAAGACAAACATCTACCGTCACACAATATTTCATCTTAATAATATTAAATCTTCATATCTCATTGTCTGCATATTTTCAAAGCGTCTCCATAAAATCTCACAATCTGCATATTAATGTAAACTCAGAGCTGCAGAATCTCACTGTTTGCATACTATCTAAGTGTATGCATCATGATTCGTTGTCTGCATATTATATCCATTACACTACCATATTTCTCTGTCTTCATAATATCTTAGCATTTCACTGTCTTCATAATATCTTAGCATTTCACTGTCTTCATAATATCTTAGCATTTCTCTGCCTTCATAATATCTTAGCATTTCACTGTCTTCATAATATCTTAGCATTTCACTGTCTGCAGAATATCTCAACATCTTAAAAAATATTTCAACGTCAGCCAGATATCTCAATATCTCCATATCATTTTAATGTCTGCATAATCTTTCAACATCTGTGTAATATCTCAGCAACTGTCCACATATCTCACAAGTCTGTAATATCAGAATTTGCCTGTTTCAGAGTCACATAATATTTTTGGTATCTGAATATCCCAGTGACTCCATAATATCTCAACATCTCCCTAATATCTTACTGTCACCATGCTTCAGAGTTTCACTAACTGAATTTCTTGATAATGTCTCACTGTCTATGTAATATTTCAACATTTCCTTAATATCTCCTATCTCAGATTCACCATATTTCATTGTTTTCATAATGTCTCTATAGTGTCTCAAAGTATGCATAAAACATCAATGCCTCCATGACATCCGAGTGACTGAATAATATCTTATCTTTATAATACTTCATCTCTGTATCTCAGCTTCTCCACCTCTTCACAGCTTCTGCAGAATATCTCAGCATCTCAATTTCATCATGTCCTTAATACCTCAACATTTATATAAGTAAGGTTTGATCTTTGGAACTGTTTGTTTGATTGTGTTAGGAGATTTTGAGTTTTGTTTGGGAAATGTAGATTTATGCTTGGCACTATACCAGTGGGTAATGTAAAAATAAAAAAAACAAAAAGTTATCTTTTCTTGTAGTTTCTTTTCTTTGAAACCTACTTTGGCATTCTCTTGGGTTTTTAGACTCACCTTGGAATCTAAGCTAATATGTTGGCTTAATCAGACTTATCAAATAGTTCACATGTATTGGGTGCATAGTTTAAATTTGTGAAGCATTTAACAAGCTATGCACTTTAAAAAATAATATTTAAATAATAGCTTTTTCTAACTGGCATGGGCTTTTTCACCAGGATCAAGCGTGAAGCACAACAGAAGCATGTAGGAGCTGTAGTGGCAGAAAGACAAAGGGTAGGTAATTTAGAGTGGTGAAAATGGGACACGGATAGGTAATTTAGAGTGATGAAAGGATATGGGTAGGTAATTTAGAGTGATGAAAATGGGACAAGGGTAGGTAATTCAGAGTGATGAAAACTAAAGGATGGGTAATTTAGAGTGATGAAAGCTGGACAATCAGCTCTGTAAGATTAAAATTAAAAATACAGTTATAGGTAAATACTGCTCTAACATAATGCAGTTAAAACACCCAAGTATTAAAATTTAAAAGTTTATGACCTGCAAAATTGACTTGTCCTTGCTTACAGACTCCATAAAATTGGAAGTGTTAATCTAATTTAACCTTACGTCTAATTTAGCTTTACATCTAATTTAGCTTTACGTCTGATTTAGCATTGTATTTTTACATCTAATTTAGCCTCACGTCTAATGTCATTTAGCCCTACAAGTACAATTTAGTCTTAAATGTGCAGCATAGCCTTACAGTCTTACAAGTGCAATTTAGTCTTACATATACAACATAGCCTTACATGTACAGCATAGCCTTACAAGTGCAATTTAGCATGCCTTATGTATCCTTAAATGTTTACAGTAAAATCAAATCACTTTTTTCTTTATAGTTAAGTGATATGCTTCAGAAGAGGAAAGATGATTTGCAACAGAAACATGAAACCATTCGCAAAGAAGTTGAAAAAGATAAAGAAAAGGTTTGGGGAGTGTTCTTCTTTTTGTTTTTTGTGACACACTATTTTTTAAAAAGAAAGTATTTTAGGAGTTAGAGTATTCACTGTGTATTACATAATACTATTTAATTTTTTTCCATGTTAGAAGTTTGTATGCATTTTATATTAATGAAAATAACAAAAATATTGCACACACACACAAGCAAGTTATTGACTTGTGAGTCACATTATATAATTAAAACAATAAAAGTAGTTTTCGTTAATTACATATAAGCATAATTATGTTTCATATTGATAACAATATAAATAATAGTTGCATAATGGCATGTTCTGTATTTTAACTTTTTGTTTGTTTGCTGTAGCATAAGTTTGTTTCTAAAATGATATTATGATGTAATTATCGTTCACTGTATTTTTAGATGTACAAACACTACACAGAAGAGTATGAAAAGAAGTGTGAACGACTTCAAAACTTTTTCAAGGCTGAAATTCAGACTCTGGGCATCGAAGAAGATGAAGACGAAGATGGTGGCACTGGTGTGGGTAAAGATTCTCTGACCAATGGCAGCACTGTTAACTACCCCTCAACTGTACTTGACAATGGAATGGGTTCATGTTTGTCTACATCACTTGGCAATGGAGACAGTAGCTCCATGTTAGAAAAATTTGAGGATGATCTAAAAGATGAAAAGGATGAAAATGGTTGTGATGATGATGAGGATGGTGATGTGAGAAAAGTAAACAGTAAAGAAGAACTTACATGCATGTGATCTCTTGTATTGTTTAGACTATCGGGAATTCATGACACTCCAGACCCTCATAAAATCAGGACACTTTAGTCAAGTAGAAATTAAGACACTTTTGTTCATAATAAAATCAGGGCACTTTAGTCCAGTAGAAATTAAGACACTTTTGTTCATAATAAAATCAGGACACTTTAGTCAAGTAGAAATTAAGACACTTTTGTTCATAATAAAATCAGGGCACTTTAGTCCAGGAGAAATTCAAAGCAATTTTATTCAATATAAAAAAGCAGATTTAATTCAGAAGAATATCAGATTAACATTTGAAAATAAAATTAGACGCATGAGCCCAAACAAAAGAGCTTTCATGCAGTTGCTATCTTATTGAGAAGTTTCCCATAGAAATAAATGGATCATTGTACTGTGAATGTGTCATAGAAATAAATGGATCATTGTACTGTGAATGTGTCATAGAAATAAATGGATCATTGTACTGTGAATGTGTCATGGATCATTGTTCTGTGAATGTGTCATAGAAATAAATGGATCATTGTACTGTGAATGTGTCATGGATCATTGTTCTGTGAATGTGTCATAGAAATAAATAGATCATTGTACTGTGAATGTGTCATAGAAATAAATGGATCATTGTACTGTGAATGTGTCATGGATCATTGTTCTGTGAATGTGTCATAGAAATAAATGGATCATTGTACTGTGAATGTGTCAGAAATAAATGGATCATTGTATTGTGAACTTGTCATAGAAATAAATGGATTCTTGTACTGTGAATTGGTCATAGAAGTGAATGGTTCATTATACTGTGAATTTTTCCTAGCCATGAATGGTCACCATATTGTGAATCTTTCAAAAAATAAAAGTATCCTTATACTGTGAATCTGCCATAGAAATGAATGGATCATTGTACTGTGAATTTATCATAGAAAAATATGGACAATTGTATCAGAATTTTTTTAAAATATACATTGTTATTTATATCAGTTACTAAAATTTTAATAATGATTGTAGCATGAATATATAATAGAAAGATGTGAATATTATATGAATGTCATAAAAATTATGATTAAATTAAAAAATGTCAGCAAAATGTGTGGAGAATTGAATCAAAAATGTCAGAAGAGATGATTTTAACAAAAACTTACAGAATAGTGAAAATGTGTAGTAAAACAAATAGTTTTTTCAAAATATGAATTTAGTGTTAGAGTGGAATTGTTTTACATGTGTACTACTGTTATGTTTCAGCATTATTTTGCAGTCTGCATGGGTAACACTTTAGTTTCAGTTTTAATAGGTGTCATTTTATCAAAACTAAAAATAGTAGAAATCCATTCAAATACTGTACTGCAAATTTTATTTATTGCACAGTGTTTGTTTTTTTATGGGTGTTTTTTCCTCTTCTTATTTTTGGAGTTACTGAACTTTTAATTAGAATTATTAATTATTTGTGTTTGTTAATTCATGTTTGATTCTGTTTTGAATGTCTTCTAGGCCTTACTTACTCTTTGTATTATTTTAATACTTGTAGTTTGATTGAAATGTAAATGCTGTTTAATTGCACTAAATCTGAAACGGAGCTGGTGTTGACTGTACTGATTCAAGAATGACATGTAGATATCAAAGGAGATGATCATGAATAATTTATAAATGAATGAATGTAGCTACATTATTTGTACCAACTGTTTTGACTTCTTAACAGTACTAAATAAAGACAAATTTGTTAATGAATCAAGAACAAATACATTGAACAACATCACAATGCTTAATGTAGATTTAAAATGTTGAGTACATTTTATTAATGAATCAAACGAGTACATAAACTGATCATGTTACTAAAGGAAGATGATCTTGAATAAATTTGTTGAATGAGATTGAAAGGAAATGCTCTTGAGCAAATATGTTACCAGATATAATGTGTCTGATTCGCGTATACTGTAGTTTTTGTTTATAATAATAGAAAAGTTCAAGACATTTCTATGGCACTGCAGTAGTGGTTGTTTTTTGTAGAGTGATTTCTTTTTAATGCAATAGTTTTATAGTTGTACACATATCTTTGGTCAGGGGCTACTTACAAGTACCCTAATAAATGCTACTTTGATAATCTGACCATCTTCCTAACTGTGGTTATTGCTTTCTTCTACTGAAGGAATTACTTGGCCGACACTTTCATTTGCAGAGAGGAATTATTTTAGAAGTTTAAAATAAAAAAGAAGTGAGATTGTTCAATTGTACTATGATCAGTACACTCATCACTCTGGCACTCGCAAGTATTGTTTAACTCTTTAAGAGCAACTGAATTTTCTTAGTTTCTCACGGGAATCACTTAACAAGTCAAGGGGTTAAATAGTATGGCTAAGTGTTTTCAATTCTTCAAGTGTCTGTTCATGGAATTACCTGGCTAGCAATTAAGGAATGCCCTTAGACAAATGTTCAAGGAAGCATATGATTGAACTTGAAGAAATCTTTTTGAGGGCACTTATATATTTGTGTGTGTATATATATTCACTCATGATCCTTTTATAAACTCATATTTGTTTTTATATCTATCACTGTATATGTATATATAGATCTGTTCTTTAACTTGCACAAAAGTTTTTGTTCATTTTCTTACTTGATTATTATTGTGATAGAATGTTGACTGGTTGATTATGTATCAAACTGCTAGAAATATGTGTGATTGCTTTTATTAAGAAATAATAGGCCATCACAAATATGTCAGGTCTATTTTATGTAAAACACAAGTTGTTAAGTTACTTTATGTTGTTGATTTTTACCTTCATTGACTTGGTACACTTTCTCATGTCCAAATACTAGTTTGTCCACATTGTCATATATTCCTGATTTTTTTTTAATTTTACAGAAAGACACAATATAGTTAGAAGTTGACCAAAATACATTTATTCAATCTCTGTTCACCCCACCACTGTTTTGCCCAAGACTTTTACCCCCTTAATTCTCATGAGCCAAACATATTTTGTATGACAGATAAGTATGTGCTGACTGGGTTAACAAAGGTTATGGAATGTGAAATATGAGAATTAATTGTACTAAATAAAGACACTAATTTAGAAGAGAGAAAAATTAAATAGTACAGATTAAAATTGCTTCGAGATTTGTTATAATATATGTTAATTTGCTCTTTTCAAAGTGTCAAGTCAAAGAGTTGTCCTCACAATATTTGCATTCACATGCTTCAAAATAAATGTCACAATAGTTACATTCACATGCATCAAAATAAATATCACAATATTTGCATTCACATGCTTCAAAATAAATGTCACAACAGTTGTGTTCACATACATCAAAGTAAATATCACAATATTTGCATTCACATGCTTCATAAAAAATATCAGAACAGTTTTGCTTACAAGCTTCAAGATGTGTAGCTAAACAGTAGTGCTTGCTCACACGTTTCAAGGTGTTTATCAAAACAACAATTGTGCTCACACATTTCAAGGTGTTTATCAAAACAACAGTTGTGCTCACGCATTTCAAGGTGTTTATCAAAACAACAGTTGTGCTCACATACTTCAAGATGTTTATCAAAACAGTTGTGCTCACACATTTCAAGGTGTATATCAGAATAGTTGTCACTTCAGAGTTTGTCACAATTACATAACATTTTGATTTTTATAAGAAATTATTATAAATGCTTGCTATTTAGCATAGTCACACCACACACAATATAACTGACTTTTATAAGAATAAATGATTATGTACGATTGCTATTTCCATTAGCATAATCACACCAGAATAAAAATTCAAACAGTATATATAAACAACAATTATTATAGGTAGACAGCAATAAAAGTTTAAAACATGCATGTAATATTTAATAGAGACAGAAGACAAAAGACATAAAGCATATATATATAGAGAGAGAGAGCATATAATTAGACAGATGTGAAAGTTATTAAAATACATGTATAGCATTTATGTGGACAGACATAATTAAAAGTTTTTCAAATGTATTAGTGTGAATTTAGTGTAGACAGACCGTATTAAAAGATTTTGGAATAAATATATATATATATATAAAATCAAAAATTGTTGCAATATGAATATAATATTTAGTGTTAGGCAGACCAGATTAAAATGTGTATATAACTTTCTTGTAGACAACCAGATTAAAAGTTGTTAACAGCACATAAAAAACAAATACTGTAAATTATCTGTTTTAACCATGAAATTTAGTGTAGACTATGATAAAAGTTGTTAACAGCACATAAAAAACAAATACTGTAAATTAATTGTTTTAACCATGAAATTTAGTGTAGACTATAATAAAAGTTGTTAACAGCACATAAAAAACAAATACTGTAAATAAATTGTATTAACTGTTTTAACCATGAAATTTAGTGTAGATTATAATAAAAGTTGCTTGAACACATTTGGTAAACCTCCATGATTTGAAATTTGTTAGATATGTGACAAAATGGATTCAACATGGGGTTATTTGGATTTGGAAAGTTGGCCGTGTTGATGAAGTTAAATATCATAAATATAATGCATGCTTATATATATTAAAGTGGCTCTTGATGCATGCATGTTTATATGTATATTAAAGTGGCTCTTGATGCATGCATGTTTATATATATATTAAAGTGGCTCTTTTTGCCAGTGGAGCACTTTTTCTAAATGTGGCATTGTCTCAAGGTTGTGGTTGGTTTGTATTTTATGAGTAGGGTAAAGTACATTTATTCTGGAGTGTGCTCTAAGATTTTGTTCTTTAGCTGAAAACTACACTTCCACTGTATGACAGAAACTAATTATCATGGTGATTGTGCTTCTTTAACAGAGGGAATGTGCAATGTGCAGCGGCTAAGATAATAATATTGCAATACATTTGTGAAGGGCTCAGAATTTTAGCAATATTTCATGACATTCACTTTTTTCTTTTCTTTTTTTCAAGTTATTTCATAAATTTTAAACTAAGAATGGTGCAAACTTCTAAGTATACAAATAAATTAACATTGGCAGAAAGCTGTTTTGAAATATTTTTAAAATACAGAATTGTTGATCTGTTATCAAAATTATTAAATGCAATGATTTATATGTCAAGTAAGACTGACCATACAGAATTGTTGATCTGTTGTAAAAATAAAAGCTTGTATTTTGCTGCAAGATGCTATTGCTGCATTTTGGATTTTTTATACTTGTGTCTGTCAGATTTGTAGCCCTTGGTAATTATCTCCACCTTAGTTGTGTCTGGTGGATTTGTAACCTGCCTCACTTGTATATTTCCTGTAATTTTCACAACACAGCTTTAGATTCATTATTTGAAATTTGATTTTCTGTTATTCCTCCCACCCCTCCCAGATAATTCTGAGCCTTTCCCATAATTTTTTCTAAGTATTCTTGAAACTTTGGAATTTTACTGCTTTCTGTCATTTGTTCAGTTCCATTTTTCATATCAAATCTTAAGGAGCTATGAAACTGAAGAAGAGTTTTTGGAGATGTTTTATTCTTTTTGTTTGAATAGTTGAGGACCATTATTGAATTATTAACATTTATATATGAAATTGCAATATTTAATCACATTGAATAATAATTGAATTTTGATTGGAAAAAATTATTAACCATTTTATTTTATTTTTTAATATTTTAAACTTTATATTTTTTTTCTCACTCTTGTTCTCAATTAGTATTGGATCTTTTCTTTTAAATAAGACATTGCCTTTGTATTGCTATTTAATCAAATTTAATTTCTTGAACTGTTATCTTGTAAAGTAAATGTACTTGTAAAGTGGTTGAAGGTTGGTGTAACAGAAAAAGCATACATACAACTCATTCATCTAAATACCAAAATTTATCATAAAGGTAATTGCACATTGTTGTAGTGTCCTAATGTTTCTGTACTGTTCCTGTGTTAAGATATCTACATTCCAGAAGGTTCTGAGTTTATTTTCTTAGAAGTGACACACAGGCAAACCGTTATCAACCGCGTGCTTTCATATATTTATACTGTGTCGATATATGTATCTGATACAGACTTTCATGTGGTGTAATAACATTGTGCATATTAATTACATACAACATATATTTACACCTAATGGTGAGATTAATATTGTCTGCTTCACTGTCAAGTTATTTAATGAAAACTTTTTCAGTCTTATTTCACTGTCAATGTATTTGTTGAAAACTTTCTTGTCTGACTGCACTGTCAAGGTATTTGTTGCAAAGTTTCTCATTAACTAAGTTTGTAAAGTCCCTTATAAAAGGCACATATTGGGAACTTTTATAATAGTTTGATTTTATTAATTTTAGGGTCACTGTGGAATTTATAAAATGGCATATTTTGAAAATGCCAGCATTGCCTTGTCATTATGGGTATGTCATTTTTCAAGCTTGCAAAGAGTTAAAAAGAAAATTGTCTGTGTATTATTTGTGAATTCTTTGTGATCACATCTTTCTTCACTCTTCATATGCTTGCTCTCAAATATTTTGCCTTGACAAATGTATTGACTTGAGACGAACTTGTCAAGAAAATGTCCTTCAGCCAAGACAAAGGTTTTATTATTCACTACTGAGAGTATGGCACAGATAATGGGTTGTGTGAGAACGTATGTTTTTGTTTTTAGTGTTTTCTGCATTGATTTTAATTGTAATATATGTATGTATACCCTTTACTGCAATGCAGTTAAGCACCCTTTAATTGTGCCCATTCATCAGCTGTCTTGCCAGTGGCATAGTTTAGTGTACACCATAAATGACATCTTGTGTAGATGAACACTATAGATAAAAGAGTACATTTTAAATGAATTTATTTTTACCTTTGCAAATTAAAATGACCATTTCCCAAACCTCCCTCCTCCCTCCAAGCAAGAGTTATCCCTAATTTATTCATTTCCAGTCATGCATATCTATTTCTTACATGTCCAGTTAAGAAAAGCCTTTCCAACAGCCAAACTGTTTAATCACATTTTTTTTGTTGTTGATTTTTTTTCTTTTGATTAGTTCATAGTAATAAATATTTTCACTTATTCCAAATATCACCAAAATGTGTTCTTTTACATTTACAAAAGTTAGTATATGAAATCTGGTGGTTGTAAATTTTTTTTTTTTTTTTTTTTTTTTGGGGGGGGGGCTTTAGGAAAATCTGTGTAATAAAATAACTAATAGTATAATAAAGAAGGCTGAGTTACGACTAAGTACGGTATTTCATTGAATTTTTTAAAATTATTTTAAGCCAGTTTACATATAGTTTAATAAAGAAGGCTGAATTACAACTAAGTATGGTATTTCATTGATTTTTTTTATTATTTTAAGCCAATATACATATAGTTTACAAATTCCAATAAGCATGCATTGTATAATGAAAAATGTTTACAATAATATTAAGAGAGTTATGCATTATGTATAATTTGGGACATTTTGGTACATGCATTGTACAATGAAAAAAGTTTACAATAATGTTATGAGAGTTATGCATTATGTATAATTGGCACATTTTGATACATGCATTATATAGTGAAGAAAGTTTACAGTAATGTTAAGAGAGCTATTATGCATTATGTATAATTGGCACATTTTGATACATGCAGTATACAGTGAAGAAAGTTTACAGTAATGTTAAGAGAGTTATGCATTATGTATAATTAGCACATTTTGGTACATACTCAACAACAACAAAATCATATAAAAACAATGTGAGATACATAAACTAACCTACTTCAGTATTTGTCTAACCTTTGACAAACTGCTGCTCAGCTTCCAGCTCATCTTTTAAGATCAGTTTGAAATACACACACCAGTTAATTTTATAACATTTTTCAGACAGTTAATTTTATAACAATTTTTCAGACAGTTAATTTTATAACTTTTTTCAAATACACATGCCAGTTAATTTTATATAACCATTTTCATCCATACCAGTTAATTTTCTAACATTTTTCATACATACCAGTTAATTTTATAACATTTTACATACATACTGGTTAACTTTATAACATTTTACATACATACCAGATAATTTTATAACATTTTACATACATACCGGTTAATTTTATAACATTTTACATACATACCGGTTAATTTAACCTTTTTAAGACATACATACCACCTAATTTTATAACTTTTTCAGACACTGGTATCAGCTACTTGTCTAACATTTCAGATACAATTACCAACTATATATCTGAAATGATTATTTTAGAACAAGTATTAAACAAATCATACAGAGATGCTGAAATATGACAATATTTTAATGTAATTTTCCAATTGATCTAACTTGTGTCTTTGAACATTTGAAAATAAGGTTAATAACTTTCTATAAGGAAGGCATTTAATATGGAGAAATAGTAAATTTGTAGCTAATGTATTGTTGTGTGCTTGGGATTTATGTAAAATGATAATTACAACTATGGAAGTACTGGACATTCTAAGGTCTGTAATTATATTTTTTTTAAATATTTATTTTTATTTACAAAAGAATGATATAACCCAAAGAAACATCCCAGTGTAAATATATATATGCACAATGAATTTTGATTAATTACTAAATGATAATGTATTAATACAACAAGTACAAGTATTGATGTTCAAACTGCAAAAAGTGATTTTAACAGAGGAAGGGGAAATAATTATATTTAAACCAACATAGAAAAATTGCTACAATGCATTTATAAATAAAAGATTTTTTTAAAATTATTTTTAACTACAGTATGTTATTGACTTCCTTAGTTAGACTTTTTTGTTTGTTTGTTCTTTGAATGAATTACTGACAACCAATCAGCACATTCCACCAACATTAAGATAAAATCATCACAGTGTTCACTGGCTTTTGAGATGTTATAGCCTCAGTTCAGCTTCCAGGTCTTAGCTCCTACTTGTAGATTTGTTCTTTTAGTTGTAGACCTGACCACCTGTGATTTTGCTTTTAGGCCTGAGACCATAGCTTTCTTTTAGGCCTTGCTCATAGCCAAAACATGCCTGTAGCTTTCAGGCCTGTTCTCTTAACTTTTAGGTGTGTGCTGAAGCTTTCAGGCCTGTTCTCATAGTTTTTAGATCTGTGGCTTGCAGATTTTAGGTCTGTTCTCACAACAGTTAGGCCTGTACATACAGTTTTAGATCTTTGCTGACATTTGTTAGGCCTTAGGTCATAAGAGAATTTCATCATTTAAAAATGTACTTGGGCTGTTTCACTTAGACATTTATGAACATTCAAACAACCTGATATATTTAATCGCTTTTGCTGAAGAGTGAGCAGTTAGTTAGGTTTAAAGTTGAAAGAATGCATACAGTTAGAAGAATATTACATAATCAGCAATTGGATAGCCATCTTGGGCAATAACAGTTAGATATCTTAAATAACAGAGCAGTTAGATATCTAGAGCAACAGAGCAGTTAGGTGATAATAGAGCAGTTAGTTAGACATCTTGAGTAACAGAGCAGTTAGATAGACAACTTGAGTGACAGAGCAGTTAGATATCTTCAATAACAGAGCAGTTAGATAGACATCTTGAGTGACAGAGCAGTTAGATAGACATCTTGAGTGACAGAGCAATTGGACAACTTGAGTAACAGAGCAGTTAGATAAACATCTTCAGTAACAGAGCAGTTAGAGAAACATTTTGGGTAACAAAGCAGTTAGATAGACATCTTGAGTAACAGAGCAGTTAGAGAGACATTTTGGGTAACAAAGCAGTTAGATAGACATCTTGAGTAACAGAGCAGTTAGAGAGACATCTTAAGTAACAGAGCAGTTAGACATCTTGAGTAACAGAGCAGTTAGACATCTTGAGTAACAGAGCAGTTAGACATCTTGAGTGACAGAGCAGTTAGACATCTTGAGTAACAGAGCAGTTAGACATCTTGAGTAACAGAGCAGTTAGACATCTTGAGTAACAGAGCAGTTAGACATCTTGAGTGACAGAGCAGTTAGACATCTTGAGTGACAGAGGTTTTAATTGTAAAAGTAAAGAATATTTCTGTCTCTACATATAAGTTTTTCAATTCACTGAGAAAACAATTAAATATATGATCACATATCCAAAAATTGTTTTTTATTTTTCAAAGTAAAATTTGAGCCTTTAATTTTAAGAGAAATTTTTTGTTGACAGATTTGACTGAAACCAAATAAGTTTTCTTTCTAATGTATTTCTTTGTTAAATAATCACTCGCAGTTCAAGACTTGCTTCATTAAGAAATCTGTGCATGCATTTGTTCAGATGAAACTTACAATACAATGTGTTCACAATATTTTTTTAATTTTTTGTATTTTTGCATGCTCATTATCTAAATGCATGTATTGTCTTTTCATTTGTAATTCTTTGTTGTCAGCAGATATTTTTGTTGCTATATGAAGTAAGAATTTTTATTCTATTTTCACTGTATATTAATTTTCATTACAATAATTATGAATTACTTCTTCTTTGAATCCTTTCACAACTTCTGATTGTAGGAATCAACTAATTCAGTGCTACAATCTAAAAACAATCCTATACCACAACTTCTGATTGTAGTAATCAACTAATTCAGTGCTACAATCTAAAAACAATCCTTTCACAACTTCTGATTGTAGTAATCAACTACTACAATCCATAAACAATCCTATACCACAACTTCTGATTGTAGGAATCAACTAATTCAGTGCTACAATCTAAAAACAATCCGATCACAACTTCTACTTGTAATTAATCAACTAAATCTGTACTACGCTCCCCAAAAATAATTCAAACACAACTTCTGTTTGTATTACTGAATTAAATTAGTGTTGCAATCCTATCACAATTTCTTTTTATATTATTACCGTCCCTAAAGCACCAACCCTGTCATGCTTTTGTTTAATCAACCAAATCTGTTACTCAGAATCTGAAAATCAGAAATTCTATAACAATTAATATTTGTAGTCAACTAAATCTGATAATACAAATTTCAGAAATAAAATAAAATATTTTATTACAACTCCTTTTCAATCACAAATCTGATAAGATAAACAGCAAAATTATTTTTCTATAATAATGTTGAAACATATATATTTACTTCCTTTTCTTATTCAAGAAAAAAAATTTTAGCACTAGATAGTGTACTTTTTCCTATGTAATTTTTTAATAATGTAATAATGTAATTTTAACTAACACACACAACAATACATTTTGTTTCTTCTCCTTAAGTTATTTTTGTATTGCTACAAATAGAGATAGTGTCTTTCAGAAATAGAAATTAAATACAATTTGTTTATTTGCACTGGAAAAATATTTATTTTAGAATAATAGACATGAATTTTAAAACCTTATTGCCAGTCATCTATATTGTACATTCAAAGAAGGCAGGAGTTGGGGGTGGGGAAGTGTCTTTTTTAATTACGAGTAACTACAGAAAACCGTGGTTAAAATACAGGTTTAAAACATTTATTAAATTTACATATTTTTACAGATGTTCCTAATAGCATCTTTTTTCCCCATTTATTAAAAATGAGACATAATGTACACACCCACTCATTATAGAGAAAGGATAGAGGAGTTTTATGCTTTAAATGCAATTATTATTTTATTGTGGAAATTAATAAGAGAAATATTAAGGACTGTTTACTGAATACCAGAAATGAACAGATTCTGAAACCAGCATAGATAATTTAATAGTAGGAATGCTACCTGTTGCTTTGAAGAAAAGACTATCATAAAGAAACCTTTTAAACACAATTGTAAATGCATTTTTCCTATGTCATAAAACTTTTGGCAAAATCCACCAGAATGTATGGATATGCATGTGCTGTAGTTAACCTATATATCACTTAACATCTTTCAGTAATAATGTGAATTTTTATGACCAATTCATGTTCTAAAAATTCAGAGTGTTGAACAAGACAATCACAAGCTATTGAAAATATCCGTTTGACCAGCATGGTCTCAAGTCATTAACACAATGGACTACTAACACACGAATCTAGCACCTACAATTCTTATTCACCCAGCTTCCCATTTTTAGAAATATGCATTGTTATCAGTTAAACAAGACTTTATTCACCCAGCTTCTCATTGTTGTCCATTAAAAGAAACTGTCACGTGACACCACTTCCCATTATTAGCAATATCTTGTGCACTCGCCAGTGTCCTGCTATTAATAATATGCATTAGTTTCCATTAAATGAGATTTTTCACTTTTCAATACAGATCTATGAAGAATTTTATTTGATCTGTGACAAATGTTGTAAAAAGAGTTTGTTTACAATTATGTTGAATTTAATTCACTTATCTTTAAACTTTAAAGATGTGCTGATTTAATTTTATACAAAATATTTGTCTGGTTGGATTTTATTCACAGTAAGGGGTAAAAAAGTTCTCATATTTTCTGTCAAAAATATTCAAAATATTAGCTGTCAAAGCATGTTTTTGTTTTGTTTTCCAGCAAGAGGGGTTGAGCTGGACTGGTAGTTGATTGTGATAATATTATTATTCATTTTTTTTTCCCCTTTTTTTCCTAAGCAAGAGGGGCAAGCTTGGAGCTGAAAGTAGTAAAGAGGGTGGGTGGGTATATTGAGAAAATATCACAATTCTATGATTATGCCTTAGTGGGTCAATGCAATCAATGGGTAGTTGTGAGAAACCGTTATACCTTAAAGCTATAACATTTATCCAAGCATACTAAAAAGCTAGAGGAGAGAGTTGTTTTTGGACAAAATGGTGTACAGTGTAGAGCTTTTCTCTTGAGAGCATAAGTTTAAAATCACTTAATTTTTCAAAGACTGTATAATATTTAAAATCAATTAATTTTCAAAGGCTGTCAATTTTCAAAGAATATATTATATTTAAAATCAGTTAATTTTCAAATGCTATATCATGTTTAAAATTGTCATTTTTAAAGGTTGTATTATTTCAAAATTTGTCATTTTGAAAGTTGTGCAGTATGTAAAATAACAAATGTACTATTTTATACATATGTATAAAATCATTCTTTAGCAAAGACTGTACAATGTGTATCAAAATGTCAATTTGCAAAACCTGTACAGTGTGTATCAAAACATTTTATTTGGCAAAGACTGTACCACTTGTATAAAATAGTTAATTTTGAATATCTTGTTGAAAGCCTCCATAAGACTTTAGGTTAGACTGGGTGAAATAAAACATTTAAAGTTTGTTACAAGTCAGAACTTCCAGAGCATGCGTGACTTGCAAATGGCTGCAGTACTATTCAGGATACCAATTAATTTTTTTCTAGATCACAAGTGCTCGCTTAAAAATATACTTGTACATATTATTGCAAAGTCATTATTTTTTCACCTTTAAATAATGACTGTTCTTGAAATGAACACACAACAGAGTTTTTTTAATTATACACAAGCCGGTTATTTTAGTTTTTGTATTTGCTTCAAGATTAGTCCATTTTAAAATGAATGAAGTCATTTGTTGAAACTGTATGCTGCATTAAACTTACTGTGTTAACATTCATGTTGTTTCCAGCACAAGACGCAGGGCAGGGAGTAGATTGTGTTCATATTTATTTAGTAGTCAAAACTTGGGTTTTTTCCCAGCAAGAGAGCAGGGAAGTGAGTTGATTGTGGTAATATTTATTTAGTAGTCAAAACTTGGGATTGTTCCCAGCAAGAGGGCAGGGAAGTGAGTTGATTGTGGTAATATTTATTTAGTAGTCAAAACTTGGGATTGTTCCCAGCAAGAGGGCAGGGAAGTGAGTAATATTTATATTTATAGTAATATTTATATAGTAGTCAGGGTTGGGAGTTATATTAGCTGTCAAAGCATGTTTTTGTTTTGTTTTCCAGCAAGAGGGGTTGAGCTGGACTGGTAGTTGATTGTGATAATATTATTATTCAATTTTTTTTTCCCTTTTTTTCCTAGCAAGAGGGGCAAGCTTGGAGCTGAAAGTAGTAAAGAGGGTGGGTGGGTATATTGAGAACTTATTCACTACAGTAAATTGTTGTGTATATGCACACCATTGAAATTTGTTGAGTTTGTAAATTAAGAACTGTGTCCAGTGCTATATAGAACTGTGAATCCTAGAAGTAAAGGGCTTAGTCAATATGTCTTACTACTCACTGTTTTAATTGGCTTTTTTTTTTTTTTAATTAATAAAATTGATTGCATATAAATTGTATGCAAATTTGATCAATTTCACTACTTTCCTACTAAGAATAAATGTGATGTTCAGACAGAATGAACTGGACTTTTTCAATTTTGAAAGAGAGAGAAATATTTAATGTAATAGGCAATGTATCTCTCTGCTGATAAATAGAACAACATTAAGGCTTTATGGCGACAACAATAGACGACTTACAATTTCATTCATTAAATTTTAGCTGCATGCTAACTTACACTTTGCACCTAAAATAAATTCGCCATTAAAGCCATTTTATTTAGACTCAGACTAAATGCAACTCTCAGGCTCTATCACTGAAATTGACAACCTAAAACATGCCCACACTGCAACACTGACAAAACTGACAACACAGAAAATAACTTCTTCACCTCCAGTTTACAATACCTCATAGAAAGAGATCTCAAAGAAATCAAAACTCTTCAACTGCCTTTCACAACAGGTACGCTGCTGTACCCCACCCCACCCCACCCCTACACACACAATATGCACACACAAAATTCACCGATCCCTCACACGCTATCTGCAAGAAAACACACTACCAACACTAATTTTAACAAATATTTGCACCAAGAAAACAATCACATCACATGAGCAGACTCCACTAAAGGCAGCAGCTTAAAAAATCATTTTTTTTTTTTTTAAATCTTCCAAGTACAGTCGCGCCACCGCTGAGCATGCAACAAAACCCCAACAACACCTGCACCAGACAACCGCCAGCTCCGAACAAGCACCATTCCCTGAATTCTCATGAAGGTGCCCCTCTGGAGCACTACAGATCAGAGAATGTTTCATAAGGAAATGATCCACAAAAGGTTTCCCACTGGAGCACTACAGATCAGAGAACGTCTTATGACGAAATGATCCACAAAAGGTTTCCCACTGGAGCACTACAGATCAGAGAACGTCTTATGACGAAATGATCCACAAAAGGTGTCCCACTGGAGCACTACAGATCAGATAACGTCTTATGACGAAATGATCCTCAAAATGTGTCCCACTGGAGCACAACAGATCAGAGAACGTTTCATAAGGAAATGATCCAAAAGCTCGATTGGTGACGTAAAATATTATTGTAACTACCACCATCACCCAACGCAAAGCCCTCATCATTCGACTGCCAGCAACTGAGTAGACGTTTCAAATCTTTGCTCCCCACTTTTTTTGTACGAATTATCGACATAAGGATGGACAAGCAAAGCCCTCATCATTCAACTGAGTAGACGTTTCAAATCTTTGCTCCCCACTTTTTTGTACGGATTATCGACATAAGGATGGACAAGCAAAGCCCTCATCATTCAACTGAGTGGAGTGACTAGTAGACGTTTCAAATCTTTGCTCCCCACTTTTTTTGTACGGATTACCGACATAAGGATGGACAAGTAAAGCACTCACTCTACACCACCACCACCCCAGCACTTCTCGGGATGGGAAAAGTAGGATGGCTTACAAGCCTTACATCATGCGGCCACCCCCAAGCTTTGTCAGGGCGGGAAAAAAGGTTTCAATATAAAGGACTACACCGTAAAAGAAAAGGAATATCGCGGAAGCCGGAAGCGCCCCCTACACTCAGTCAATCAAAAAGGAATATACCCCTCAGTACTTCACGATCAATCAGGAAACCCTTTTCTGGACGAAGCTTTCTCCAACCAAATATGGGCTGTTGGCCATATCAGGGCAAAAATGGGAGAAGTGCCACAAATGGAAATCAAAATCATGAAGTTATGGACAAAAACTTGAAATTCCGTCTCCATTTATTTAAATTACTTACGTCTCCATTTATTAAATTACTTAAATTACGTCTCCATAAATTACTTCCGTCTCCATTTATTTAAATTACTTCCGTCTCCATTTATTAAATCACTTTCGTCCCCATAAATTACTTCCGTCTCCATAAATTACTTCGTAGCAGAAAAAAGTAAACCACCACCACCATCGACTGACAGTGGATTTCGCCGGCCCCTCCCCCCCCCCATCTCACTTGCCCGAGCGCGAAATCAGCGCAACCTGGAAGCGTCCACAATTTAATTAGGCAGTAACCCGGTTTTAGTGTGGTGGCCACTGATAATTAGCAGAGGGTCAGAGGTTGGTCTCGCGGTGGTCAGCGAAAGCAGTTTCACTCACATGCCCCGTGGTACCGACCGAGTCAGGATACAATAAACTCACTTGTACCTGCATGGCTTTCGGATAGCTAGAACAAACCCTTACCAATCATTAATGTGGTGTTGCATGTCTACAACATGTAGGCCTAGTAGTCGCGGGGGAGGGGAAGTTAGTCATCCTATTCTACTTAAAGAGCTCTTTTGAAGCAAAATTAAAACGCTTTAGACCCGAGATCCAACCAGTTGTTGATGCACGATGCACTTTTCATTTATTTCATGTATCTGTCAGCATTTTCCTTTCAAGTTATCTGTCCGCATCATCCTTTCTTTCAAGCTATCTGTCCTCATCTTCCTTTCTTTCAAGTTATCTGTCCTCATCTTCCTTTCTTTCAAGGTATCTGTCCGCATCTTCCTTTCTTTCAAGTTATCGGATCACATAATTATACCGGTCAGTTGCTTATAACGTGATAATTTTCTGCTCTCTTGATGTTAAAAATACCCAATCCAAACTTCGTGAGCGACTACAAATACACAGAGCCATATATAAGGCAATATATTTGACTGTCGAACAAAATGTTCAAGTTTTTCACTCTGTGTGACAGTTATTTTGTCGCACCCGGGCAGTCGAATACCCCAAGCAGTATTTACTATATCCTGTAAGTATAATAATAATTAATCATATCGGACAGACAATTTTGCTCTGGCGTCAATAAAGTTTTATGGGCCTTATATTGTACCAACACACACACACACGCAGACACATTTATATATATATATATATATGCATACGGACGAAAACAATCAACTTATGTTGTATTTTTAGCTTGTCAAACAGAAATCTGCACACACACACACACAGAGCGGCGCACGAACAACTTGTTTTATTTAAAAATAAAAGTCATGGAATTAAAGAATTCACCTTCAAGACAAATGGCTTTTTTTGTTTGGATTTGGCCAGTTGAGTGGCCCCGCCCATTTCTTGTACCTCATATGCTCATTGGCTAATTTTAGACCCAGCTGGGTAGTAATCAGCGAGTGTTGACGTCACATACAGAGGCCTGCAAAAATGGCGGAACCAGAGTTGAATGTAGACAGTCTTATCAACAGGCTTCTTGAAGGTCTGTGAGCTCGACCTGTGGTGCAGTTTTATAATGTTTCGTACAAATTAGAGAATTCATTTAATAATGTGAATTTGTTTGTCTTATTTTGTTGATTTGTAAATGCTTGAACCTGTACTAGAGGGGGGAGGGGGAACTCATTGACTTAGGTGCGAAAGTTTGTCGTCCTAACTAGTTGCAATCAAACTTTTTCGACCTAATTTGTAAATATTCTTTGTTTTAGCTCGAGGATGTCGTCCGGGAAAAACTGTGCAGATGACAGAATCAGAAGTCAGAGGCCTCTGCTTAAAATCTAGAGAAATATTTCTAAGTCAACCAATTCTACTGGAGTTAGAAGCTCCGCTAAAAATCTGTGGTAAGTAAATGCAGAATAATATTAACAGTAAAATATTTTATAATAGATGTTTATTAAAAGTTAATGTAATTTGTTGTTATAAAGTCAGTTTAATAGGTTATAAAAATAATTTGTTATGGTCCTTCATATTCTCTTAGTGATATTTGTTATGTGAAACTGTTGACATCAGTCGTTTGAACATTCTGAGTACAATTACTCTTGAATTCAGGAAGTGATTTATTTATCACATAAGATTTAGAACTAATTGTTTAGATTTGCCTCTAGCTGATGAAAATAAAAATAAATTTCACTTAAACAGATTTTGCGTTTATTTGATGTTGATAGTCGAAACTGCCTTTATCATATGTATTCATTTGGTTTGAAGTACTAGTCTGGTGTCTGCATATGCATTATTGATTTTAGTAATCAATATACTATATACTGTAAAATGAATCATTTCCAGAGATGGATATATGCACAGTTATACAGTTAACAAATGAATAACTTTAAAACTATATAATAAAAATAAATAAGCAGTTTTTATAAAGAAAACCAAACAAATCTCACAAAATAGTAATTGGAATCTAATATTTGTAAAATTTGTTCCATCAGTGATCCATTAGCAATATCATTCTTTCCTTGACAACTTAATTAGGTAGTCACACTCATTTTTTTCCTACTTGATATTGTGCAAATCTTTTATGCTCAAAATGTGTGTTCTGATGAAATAAGTTTGTACAAACAAGAAATATGATGATAGCTATAATACTTTTTGAGATATTGTCAATTTAGTGTTGTAATTTGCGATCAACATTTTTTTTTTTTTAGATATAACGAATGTGCAGTTTGTCAAGTTTGGTACTACTAGTACTAGTAAAATAAAACCAAACTGATCAACAGTCCAACATTTTAAATTAACATACAGACAGCAAGAAAAAAACAGACATAATGCAGAATTGAAATTTCAGTGTATCATAAATTGCAAAGGTAAACATGCTTTTGTTTCATGAAATTGCTTACAGAATGCAATAAGCTGAAATATTCATGGCATCATAGCATAAGCAACTGACAAACAAAGTATATCCAGAATTCATAATTAAATCATTTGCCATCTAGTTAATGCTTTTTTTCTTTTCAAAGGTATAGCAGCAACTTTGAAGAAATTAGTTGAAGCTGAATATGACCATTTCAATAAATTTTACCCCCCCCCCCCCCCCCCCGACCAAAAAAAAAAGAAATAGAGCAGTAACCAAGCATTGTACAGAAAACAAACATACAAATTGTGATATCTTTAAAACTATAAAACATAGCGAGCTGGTTCAAATATCAAAATATAAAGATAAGTCACATCTCTTAAACTATACATAACACAGTTTTATGTGCAATATTTTATTTGTTTTAATATTAAAATTTAATATATAAAATCTTAAAACTGTATGAGTGCTATAAAAACACTCTTTATACATTGACACATCAAAGATACAAAAAGATGTTGAACACATGCCATTACTAATTATATTTCTCTCCCTAAAAAACAAAACAAATTATTTTATTCTGAAGATTTTGTGACCAAGTATTAAATCACAGAAGATGATTATGAAAACTATATTGTTTATACAATAGTCTCTACTTATTAGTAATTCTTTTCTTGTTGCTGACTTTTATTTATTAGGTGACATCCATGGACAATATACAGATCTCCTTCGACTGTTTGAATATGGTGGGTTTCCACCTGAGTCAAATTATTTATTTTTGGGAGACTATGTTGACCGAGGAAAGCAGTCACTTGAAACAATCTGCTTACTACTGGCTTACAAAATAAAATATCCAGAAAACTTCTTCCTTCTGCGGGGCAATCATGAGTGTGCCAGCATCAACCGAATATATGGCTTTTATGACGAATGTAAGTTTACTGAAATTGTCACAGTTTAACTGTTTTTATAGTTAAGATCATTTGAGTTTTGTTTTGTGATTTCTGAAAATGGGTTATTTTCTTTTGTAATCATTTGAGGCTATATATCATATCAATTTTGTTTTATGAGTTCTGAGAATAAATTGATGCTTAATTGTGTCAGTGTATTTGTCACTGATTTTGGTCTGTCCTTTGTTCTTTCACATAAAACCCTGTCACATTTCACACAAACCCTTTCACTCATTGTTCTTTCACATAAAACCCTGTCACTCATTGTTCTTTCACATAAAACCCTGTCACTCATTGTTCTCTCACACAAAACCCTGTCACTCATTGTTCTTTCACATAAACCCTGTCACTCATTGTTCTTTCACATAAAACCCTGTCACTCATTGCCTTTCAGATACAACCCTGTCACTGTAGTATTTTACTGCAAGATCAGTTATAACCCTGTCACTGTAGTGTTTTACTGCAAGATCAGTTATAACCCTGTCACTGTAGTATTTTACTGCAAGATCGGTTATAACCCTGTCACTGTAGTATTGTACTGAAAGATCAGTTATAACCCTCTCACTGTAGTATTGTACTGCAAGATAAGTTATAACCCTGTTGCTAAAGTATTGTACTTCAAGATCACTTATAATCCTGTCACTGTAGTTACTACAAGTTTAGATATACCCCCTCTCACTGTATATCTTTTTCATCATTAAGACTTATTCATTTCTTGCTTATTCTAACTACTGTAGTAAATGAATTCATTTTTGATAATTCTCTTATTTTAAATACAGTTATTTGTTGTATATGTGATGCTGTCTGGGAAAACCCGGCTAAAGTAAAAAAGAAATCAAAAGTGTGGTTTTTTAAAAAAATAATTTATTAAAGTTCAGAATCTCATGTTTATTTTTAAAAACAAATTTTAATTTATGTCAGATAGTTTTTTAACTATACATTTTTTTTTTAAAGTACATACCTTCCTGGACTATCAAAGGGGAGTAAACGACTACAAATAACTGTAGCACTAAAGTGAAAAAAAATTCAAAAGTGGGTTTTTATAATATTAAAGTTCAGAATCTCATGTTATTTTAATAAAACAAACAAACATTTTAATTTATGTCAGATAGGTTTTTTTCACTATACATTTTTTTTAAGTACATACCTCTCTGGACCTTCAAAGGGGAGTAATCAACTACAAATGGCTGTAGTGCAAATTCAATTTTAGCCAGTATAATCGGTTTTCCCTGAAAGCATCACATATTGTCATTTCTTTTGTTGATTTTTTTCATTTTTGTTAATGTTTTCTTTGTTGTTAATGCTTCTATTGTTCTAAGAAATTTGTATAAGTATAAATATGTTATGTATTTTATTGTTATTATTAGTAAGTGCTTTATTAAGTATTCTTTTATTTTAATTATTAAAGATCAATTATGACTTTTTCAGTTGTTGTTTTGGTTATTATAGTAAAATATTGCATGTAATCATGCATGTTAACTGTCATAACTGATTAACATATTTCGCCCTCATTTCACTGCATGTTTCGGTCACGTTTTTCTCTCGCCCTGTTGCTTGACTATAGTACACATACTGCATAGCCCCACTCTTATTGTCAAAGACATTTTAAGTGAGCAGCTTTGTTGGATTTAGATTTGTCTGTGAAGGTGCATTTGATATGACAGAGTGAGAGTTGTTTTGTTGTTTTTTTCTTGGTTTTTTTTTTTTTTGGGGGGGGGGGAGGGGGTGTTGGAGGAGAGGCTTATACATCAGCAAGATAGGGTTTTTTTGTTTTGTTATCTTTATTGAGGTTATATGCTACAGAGATACTGAGAGACACCCTAAAATTACAGATTATGAGAGCATTATTACTATAAGAAGGTCAGAGGCCTGCTGATTAAAGACCTATCACTGTAAATCTTCACAAGTGTCCATTCGGATAACTTAAAGGGTTGACCTACAATAATTTGGTTAAATTACATTGACACTGCTGCAGTCACCACAAGAAGCTGAGTAGAGCCTCTTGAACAGGAAAGGAATAGTTAGTTTTTTTAACTAAGAAGGTCACGGGAATGCAGGGAATTTGTCCTTTAATTTTAGAGAATAAATTAAATGATATGGAAGATGCTAATTGTTAACGCAGCAATATCTTTAATTTTAGAGAATAAATTAAATGACATGGAAGGTGCTAATTGTTAACTCAGCAATATCTTATATAATTATTAATAGTCCTGTGTTGCAAGAAACTGATTATGTAACACTTTCATCTTTGATGTTACCCAGTGCTGTAGAAAGATTACCAGCATATAATGTAGAACAGGGTTTCTCAACTAGGGCTCCACAAGAGATTACTCAAGAGATCGTGATTAAAAATTAAATAAAAAGAATTGAAGATTTAGTAATTTTTATGCAGGGGTTCCCAGAGACCTTAAAATATTTCAAGGGTTCCTTCAGGGTAAAAAGGTTGAGAAAGATCCAACATAATTTATAATAGAGGTGTGTTATCAAGCAAATACTGTAGAGACATTATTTAACACATAATTTATTGTAGAGATATCATCCAGCATAAACGGTAGAGATGTTACTTAGCATATACTGTAGAGGTGTTAACCAGCAAATACATTAGAGATGTTTGCCTGATCACCTTGAAAAACTACAGTAGTTAAGTGATTCTACCTTTAGTCAGCTACTCTTGGTCAGATTACTATGTTGTTACTTGTTCAGCAATATTTAGAACTGTATTTCTTGTTTAGTTACAGAACTAATGAGAAAATTATTGATATACTTTAACATATAACTGTGCAAAGTTCTTTCCCACCCCCACGAGCAGGCAAAAGACGATTCAACGTCAAGCTGTGGAAAACTTTTACTGATTGCTTCAACTGTCTACCAATTGCTGCAATTATAGATGAGAAGATTTTCTGCTGCCATGGAGGTAGGTTTAACTAGTTTGCAGTCATCTCTCTTTAAAAATATTTTCTGGACTTGTTTTAAATCACATTTAAGTAAAATATTATGAAGATTTTTAAAACCATTTCAACCATGAAGATTTTTTTTCCAAACCTTATTGAGCAGTTTTCAGTTCATATTTTTTTGTTTGTTTGCTTAACTATATTAATTAACTTCAATCTCGTCAGTGTTTGATTATAATTATTTTCTGCACCAAGTTTAACCATGTTTACGCTCAGGATTTTACCTGACCATTGTAAGACTGGACATTGTTTATTCACTGTAAGAGTGACTTTTCTAGATCTTAGCTACTTTCAGTTTAAGACTGGACTTTTAAAAAAATTATTTTGGCAGTAGGAGCGATCATATTTTTTTAAAGCTTTGAATTAATTTTTTTAACCAACAGTTTCATTAATCTTGATAAGCAAATGTTCCTTTTCGGTCATTGATATATTTTTTCCCTGTTATAGCACTCAGAAAATTCAACATAAATAAATTGTAAAACATTTTGGCATCTTGGTTGATCGTGCCCATATTTGGAAGATCAAAGGAAAGAACTGTAGGGCCCTTCCAGGGTTAGTTCAGTACAAAACAAGCCTTTGATCCTCCATCATTTAATTAAAAGTATTAATATTTCAACTATAAGAAATATGAACACGAAAATAGTTGAAACATATGCAGCTGGCCATGAGCAGTGTTCAATCAAAGTAAACCATCTGATGTGTACGAACATTTGTGTCTCATGACTTTATTTATTGCAGTAAATGTATATTTGTGTCTCATGACTTTATTATGATATTTATATATATATATATATATCACATATTTGAGTGGAAAATGTATAGGCACAAATAAGTATTTCAAAGTTTTGGTTGAAAAGGTACAAAGTGTAACTCCATATTTCATATATTGTAAATCAGCCAATTGCAAGGTATGTACCCAGCAGTAAATCATCATATTACAAGGTATTATGCTATATACACAGCAGTAAAAATCATCACATTACACACCATTATGCTATAAATACAGTTGTAAATCAATATATTGCAAGGTATTACACAAAATACATAGTTGTTAATTAGCATATTGTATTTGTAGGTATTACACAACATAAATAGTTGTTAATTAGCATATTGTAGGTATTACACAACATAAATAGTTGTTAATTAGTGTATTGTAGGTATTACACAACATAAATAGTTCTTAATTAGCATATTGTAGGTATTACACAACATAAATAGTTCTTAATTAGCATATTGTAGGTATTACACTACATAAATAGTTCTTAATTAGCATATTGTAGGTATTACACAACATAAATAGTTCTTAATTAGCATATTGTAGGTAATACACAAACATAAATAGTTGTTAATTAGCATATTGTAGGTATTACACAAACATAAATAGTTCTTAATTAGCATGTATACACACATGCCAGGTACTGCTGTATATACACAATTGTAAATCAACATTTTGCAAAATATGACACTGTGTATAAAGCTTAAATTAGCATATGTTTTTACACAGATATAAATTAGAATATTGCAAGGTATTACACTATATTCACAGCCATAAATCAGTATTTAGTTTTGCTTTGTTTCAGGTTTATCACCAGACCTTCAGTCAATGGAACAAATTCGCAGAATTATGCGGCCAACAGATGTTCCAGACACAGGTATTTGGGTCATAAATTTATTCTTAAAACAGCAGGCTTTGGTAACAAGGAGGGTGATGTGAAATCATTTAGATAATATTGATGGTTAAGAAAAGGTACGCATTTCAGAAAGTTTGAGTTTTGCTGTAAGAAGTGCTCGACAGAAGTACAGACTGATACTTGAAGAGGAAAAACAGAAGGAAAAAGCTTCTTGAAAACAAAAGAGACAAATTGAAGAATTAGAGAGCTTAAAGAAGAGAAGGAAGAAGCTTAAAGAAGAGAAGAAATAGGCTTGAAGAAGACAGAACTTTTTAATAAAATTCCAGACCAGCTTTCAAATAAAAATTGGCATACTAACACTTCAGATTTCCATTCACATTTTACACATCTTATATTATGTTTCTTATCTGGCGAGAGAGAGAAAAACCTAGTATAAAATAATTTTACACATCTTATATTATGTTTTTTATCTGGCGAGAGAGAGAGAAAAACCTAGTATAAAATAATTTTACTTTAAGCAATTTTACTTTACTTTTACTCTATTCTGGAAACCAGCAGTTGTGGAGTGAAGCCATGGGCTTATCTGGAGTGAGATAGTCTGAAATAGCATGGCCTTGTTTATGCATATCTAATAAAAATGCAAAAACAACTTTTCCCAAAACAAATTGCTCAAGCAGTAGGAGAATTACAGCTAGCAGGCGGGGATTTTCCACAAACTAAATGGTTTCTATGGTTAGTATTACATGTGGCTACCATCATTCAGATTGAATTTGATGTTGCATACTTGTCATTTGTGTGATGATTATCTTTGACTTGTTTGAATTATATTTGTCTTTCCTTGTTTTCTTTAATCTTTGTGTACTTCAATCATAATTTGATTTGTCTTTTCTTGTTCTGCCAATCTTTGTGTACTTCAAACAGAATTTGATTTGTCTTTTTATCTCCAATCTTTGTGTACTTAGGCAGAATTGAATAAACTAGTTCTTTTGTAGGAGCCATTGTGAAGCACAAAAATGACAACCAAAATCTTGCTTATCTTGGCCACAGTAATGCTTACATATGGCATGACTATGTTACATAGCCACCTAATAATAGTAGTTGATTTTTTCTTAACCACATTGTTTCTAAGTTCATGAATTTAACTATCCATGACAGCATTTAAGAGCACACTTGAGACTGAAAAGTTTTATCAAATCATTTTGTGTTGAAATATATACTTTATTTTTTGTTGGATATAATGCTTTTGATATTATTGTCAAGTTCCCTTTGATGAAAATTAAAACAAAAACATAACTGTTGCAGGGTTGTTGTGCGATTTACTTTGGTCAGATCCTGACAAAGATGTACAAGGCTGGGGGGAAAATGATCGAGGTGTGTCCTTCACTTTTGGAGCCGATGTTGTCAGCAAATTTCTAAATAGGCATGATCTGGACTTGATCTGCCGTGCTCACCAGGTAGCTGTTGATCGCTTAATTTCAAATTAGTTCCATTTTGTTGTAGTTATTGGCAAACTCTCAATTAATTCCATTTTGCTGTAGTTATTGACTATTCAGTTTCAAATAAATTCCATTTTGCTGTAGTTATTGACTACTCAGTTTTAAATTAATACCCTTTTGCTATGTTGTTGACTGTTCAATTTTAAATTAATATAATTTTGCTTCTCTTTTTTAAATTAATACCATTTTGCTGTAACTGTCAGCTGCTCAGTCTTAAATTAATACCATTTTGCTGTTACTGTTGACTGCTGTTTTCTTAATACCATTTTGACTGCTCAGTTTAAATTAATACCATTTTGTGTAGCTGTTGACTGCTCAGTTTTCAATTAATACCATTTTCCAGTGTTGACTGCATAGTTTTAGATTAATGCCATTATACTGTAAATGTCGACTGCTCAGTTTCTTAATTAATACTATATTGCTGTAAATGTTGACTGCTCAGTTTCTTAATTAATACTATTTTGCTGTAAATGTCGACTGCTCAGTTTCACCTAGTGCCATTTTCATGTAACTGTTGACTGCTCAGTTCATTATCAATATCATTTTTGTATAACTTTTGGCTCTTTTTTCATGTTATTATATGCCATCAGAAGTGATAGTTGTCTCTTACATCGTTGGACATATTCAAGATTCAGACTTTGTATGATTGAAGTACTAGTTCACTGAAGAAGTTATTCTGCATATTCATACATATTCTTGCGATAAGGTAGCAGATTGTGTTGAACCTGTGTGAGAGGCTTTCCAATTATGCTTTATGAATGATTTACTTTTATAAAGTGTTGGTGTGGACTGTTTTAGAATTATACCTGTAATTTTCTGTCACCAGGTAGTAGAGGATGGGTATGAGTTCTTTGCCAAACGGCAGTTAGTAACTCTGTTCTCTGCCCCAAACTACTGCGGAGAGTTTGATAATGCAGGGGGCATGATGTCTGTGGATGAAACTTTAATGTGTTCTTTCCAGGTAAGTAAAAGCATGTGAACTGAGATATTTCATTTGCATAACATGTTATGATATCTGTACCCATTGCTAAACTATCCACACTCATTGATATAATTTGTTACATGTGCATCTGGACTAATTATTTTTAACGTCAGAATATCTAGACTAATTATTTTCTTGTCCAGATATCTGCATAATCTTGCAACATATCATTGTATCTGCTCTCATTGTTATATGGAGTCAGAATATTTGTACTAATTATTATATCTTGTATCTTATATTTGTATTAATTATTATATCTTGTCAGCATATTTGTAATAATTATTATATCATTCAGAATATCAGAACTAATTATTATATAAAATATATCTGAACTGAGTATTTCTGTAAAAGGTCCCAATATTTAACTATTGTTGTAAAATGTCAAAATATCTGGATTAATTGCTGTATGTTAAAATATATACACAAACTGTTGTAATGGAAAACTAATTAATTACTGTAATATGTCAGTATATCCAGAATAATTGCTATATCAGAATATCTTAATTAATAGTATGTCATGATATCTAAACTAATTGCTGTAATATCTCGTAATATCTAAAGTAATTGCTATAACATGTCAGAATATCTGACTAATTAATAATATGTCAGGATTTCTAAACTAATTGCTATAATATCTAAAGTAATTGCTTAAGTAAAAATATCTAAAATAATTGCTGTAATATCAAAATATTTAGACTAATTGCTGTAACCTGCCAAATTATCTACACTAATAATTGCTATACTTGTCAAAATATTTAGAATAATTGTCTAAACATCTAAATAATCTAGAATAATTGTCTAAACATTTAAATAATCTAGACTGATTTCTAAATATCTAAATAATGTAGACTGAATGTCTAAATATCTAAATAATCTAGACAGTTTGTTTAAACATCTAAATAATCTACATTAATTGTCTAAACACCTAAATAATCTACATTAATTGTCTAAACATCTAAATAATCTACATTAATTGTCTAAACATCTAAATAATCTACATTAATTGTCTAAACACCTAAATAATCTACACTAATCATCTAAATAATGTAGACCAATTGTCTAAACACCTAAATAATCTACACTAAACATCCTAAATAATCTACACTAATTGTCTAAACATCTAAATAATCTACACTAAACATCTAAATAATCTACACTTATTGTCTAAACATCTAAATAATCTACATTAATTGTCTAAACATCTAAATAATCTACATTAATTGTCTAAACACCTAAATAATCTACACTAATCATCTAAATAATGTAGACCAATTGTCTAAACACCTAAATAATCTACACTAAACATCCTAAATAATCTACACTAATTGTCTAAACATCTAAATAATCTACACTAAACATCTAAATAATCTACACTTATTGTCTAAACATCTAAATAATCTACACTAATTGTCTAAACATCTAAATAATCTACACTAATTGTCTAAACATCTAAATAATCTACACTTATTGCTGTTATCTGATGAAATTTGTAAGAATATGTGACCTGTCACCACAAAAAGATACTTAAGTCGGATTTTGGGGGTATTGAGATATATATATCAATAGAAAGAAAATTGAAAGGGCTTTCTGTTGATATAAAAATAAAGAGTGTAGGACAAAATATGGAAAAGTTATGTTTGTTTGAAGTGCACTACTGTCCGGACGGCCATTTTGAGAAAATCGGCCTCAAAGATTGAACACATTTCTGAGAGGCTTTTCCTTAGCAACCATATATTAATCTGCTTCATTTGCAATCAGAGTTGAAGAAGACACAATAGCTAACACTGTAATAACTATAAACAACAAATATATTGTTACATCATTTACAGACAACAGTCTTTTTAAGCCATAACGATTAGAATTTCTGTATGCGAGAATGATTATTGTGGCTCACAGAATATTCTAAAATTAAGGCATAATATTGAATTGATACCTCTTTCTAAATCTGATGCTAGCTCCACTAAATAAATCACAGATTAAAGCTGCATTACTTTCACATTCTTAAAAAAAATATCGTTTAAATAATCCAATAATTATAGCACACCTTTCACTTCAGTGTACAGTCAGTTATCGTCAGCTGTCGTCTGCTTCGTCTTTTTCGTTGTTCGATCACGCGATTCGCTGTCCGTCACTTTCAGATGAAAATCCATCAGCTACATCCTCATTAGCAAAATAATCAGATATCAAATCTTTAATCTGAATGCTTTCTTTTTCTAAAATGTTGCTTTCTTTACATGAATTCAACAAATTAGCGATTCGTTTCTCCATGTTTACATTATGCATTACAGGACGAAACTGTCTCCCTTGTGTGCGTTTCAACCAATCGCGACCGTCTTTTTATGAGAGCATGCTTGGTAACTTATAGCAAGCTTTGATAAACTGTCTGCGGATTGGCTGACGCTTTTCACTTTGTTTACGCCAAGCACAGCCTTATAAAACATTCTGATTAGACGTTATAAATAAATAAATAAATAACCAGTGTCGTCAGCATAAAAATAGGCTTTTTCCTGAGCATTCTGATATACAACATGATGAGGTTCAGCCAGGGGATTCTACCGTCTACGATTGTCAGATTATAGCACTTTTGGGCCATATTTTTCCTTCGAAGTTAGATAGTAGGTCACAAAAAAATAATAATAAAGCTATTTCTAGTTCGAATTAAAGAAAAACACGCTAGTAATTTGTTGTTCGATGGTTTGGGAACACGCTAAAATGAAAATCTCAATTTCACCCATGTAGACCCCCACCTTCGTTTTTGCCGTTTTTCTCGGCTTAGCCTTGCGCGACTTAAGTATCTTTTTGTGGTGACAGGTCACATATTGCCTTAACGCTGATAACAACACATTCATTACTACATTGTTAAATTCATCCAATGATTGTTATAACACATTAAAATGTCTCTTATTTTAAGTTGTACCATTTGGCTCATCTTAAATATAAACTTCATTTGCGCAAGCCATAGAAATTAACGCTGAATACAGAGAATAAGTTGGCTTCTTTTTATAAATGAAACAGTTGGTATTGTATAACATTGTAATTTTCACACTTCATTGTTCTTACAATAAATAAATCTCAATAAAAGCTCTGCTGTACTGGTGTACAGCAAAGATAAAATCAAAACAACTTTATTTAATATGTAATAAAGATATCTCCATGGTTTTGTTGATGGTTTATGGATACAAATCCTTTGTATCCACAAACAAAGCATTTGTTGATATACAACACAGATAAATCATATTGCTTTATTAAAGTATCACAGAGATGAATCCTGTGGCTCTATTTAATATGTAATGTAGATCACTTATATGACTTTATTGTACAACAGAGATAAATTATGGCTTTATTTAGTATGGCTAGAGATACATTATGACAATGTATATATTTAGTGTGTCTCTATATAAATTATGACTTTATTTAGTATGGCTAGAGATACATTATGACAATGTATATATTTAGTGTGTCTCTATATAAATTATGACTTTTTGTCTAATAAATCCTATAGCTTTGTTAAACCTGTAAATTTTATGGTTTTACGGATGTATACTAGATGATCAGAGTGAGATCTGAAACAAAGTACTGAATATGCCCAAGTTTTAATTATTTATTTCTGTTCATATATAAGTAATCGAATTGAAAATATTTTGTGTTTGGCAGATATTAAAGCCGTCAGAAAAGAAGGCAAAATACCAGTACGGAGGTCTTAACTCTGGCAGACCAAACACTCCTCCACGGAGCGGTGCCCTTAAGAAGAAATAAACTTTTTATCCTGATTTTGAATTTCATCACAGCCATCCTCATTCTTTGTAGGAGTTGCATCCTTGAGAGAAATTATTTTCTCGTTAATAAAGGCACTGAAGAGTTGGCGTTTGTAAAGATGACAAACTCCAGTGTGGTGCACATTTGGGTCTAAATGTTCGACCCTTCATTGAATTATCTTTGATCTTTAATTAATTATCTTGGTCTGTTTTAGACCTGAATAAATGAAAATGATGTCATAACAGCTGATGTGCTGAGATTTAAAAAATAATTTTAAAAATTGTTATGATTTACAGGGTATGCTAATAAATTGGGTTGTTAATGTTGTGGTGAAGTATTAGATTTTCAGTAACTGAATTTCTTTTTTATTTACTTCTCCTAGTAAATTTGTTATCATTTAAAAATATTTGTCAGATCAAATAATTATTTACATTCTCTTTTTATTATTGATACGCAAAATTTCAGTCTTCTTCTAGTGCCTACAGCAAATTTTCAGTCTTCTGCAACATCATCTTTTGGTGCCTACAGTAAATTCCAGTCTTCTGTTACAATTAATCTAACATCATCATCTTCTGGTGCCTACAATAAATTTCAGTCTTCTGTTACAATTAATCTAACATCATCATCTTCTGGTGCCTACAATAAATTTCAGTCTTAAAACTTTTGACTCTATTCCTCATCTTCCAGTGCCTACAGTACAATGTCTTATATTAATTTTTTAAAAACTATACTTGTCTTCAATGACCGGCTAATAAATTATCTTCATATTAACTTGAAGTAAAAAAACTTAAAATCCTCTTTCTAGTCAGCTGTTGTCCAACTTAGTTTTCACAAATATTTTCTCTTTTTTTAATGGTTAATGTAAGAATTATTATTAACCAACAAAGATGCTATGAAACAAGAAAACATATGAATGTACATTTATTGATTGGTGAATGAATGGCAAAACCAGTCCTTTTTTGACATAGTTGGGGTAATACTTAGGCAGTTTGCATAACAAACAGCGTTATCTTCAATAACTATGTATAACCATCCTTCCTGGTGCTGCTAGCATTAATTTAAATTGTATTATTAAATAATTACCATATCAACTGCTGCAGCAGTAGCTGAATCAGCTCAATTTATTTAAGTATTCTGACTCATCAGTAATTTCATAAGTAACTATATAGATTAAAGTATCTGACTTATCACTAATATTCTAAATAATTGTATAAATCTTGGAAACAAGAATAACTGAACTAGATTTAAATATTGTGTTACTAGCCATGGGTTCAGGATAAATCTAAGTATCCTGTTCTTTCTAGTGATGGAGTAAATTATTATAAATCTCAGTATCCTGCTCTTACTAGTGATGGATTAAATGATTATAAATCTCAGTATCCTGCTCTTACTAGTGATGGATTAAATGATTATAAATCTCAGTATCCTGCTCTTACTAGTGATGGATTAAATTATAAATCAAAATATCCAGATGTCACGATGTAACTCTAAATATCTTGATATCAGTAGCATAACTTAAATAACGGAAGCACAAGCAAACTGAAATAGTAGCGAGATGGGGTGGCAGTAGTTTTGTTTTAAGCATCATTGTTTTGCCAGGTCTTGAGAAAGCAGCACTCGTACAAACATAATTGGAAAGGTAATTAATTGAGAAAGAAACATACAAAGTATAAAGCTGCTTTACTATAATGAAGCAGCCGTATTTTTTCGTGTGTAGAGCAAAATGTGCCACAAATAATGAAGTAATATGACAATTTGCTGGCATTACCTAGACTTGTTTGTTCTTAAGTGCCGACTGTTTTATGTAGAATTTGGAAAGTAGCTGGAGATAGGTTAGAGTGATCTTTTATATTGCTTGTTAATTCTTCAAGAAATAGAGCTTTTGTTATTTCTTAAGTAGAGATTTTGCAATCAAGCAGAAATAGAGATTTTTTTGCTTATTCCAAAGAAGAGATTGTGTTGTTTCAAGCAGAAAAGGAGATTGTGCTATTTCAAGAAACCAAATTTCTTCCTTGCATGTAACTGTATGCCTGAAATTATTTCTGTCACCAAACATTGCCAAATCCTCTGCACATTTGTGAATGTATTCTACTCTAGATTTATTCCCCAATAAAATATATTCTAATAACTTTTGTTCAGAATCTAATATTATGCATATGGATTTTAAGAAAAAGGTAACATATTCTTTAAAGGCTTGATCATAACACATTATGATGCTGTGTCAATATTTAATTCTATTTTATTGCAGTGAAATGCTTGTGTTGTTGTTTTTAATTACAAACATGTTAGAAAAACAATTTATTTATTACTCTTTTGGGTTTTCTTTGTTTTCGAGGTGTTTTTATTAAGGTCTGTTGTGTCAAAATGATAAAACTCTTTGACTTTCACACACTAACATGTGTGGATGCCTATATTTCCAGTTGACCGGAGAATTACATAATCAGCTTTATACTGCTTTACCATTTTTATAAAATTTTGTTACATCTGAAAGTTAGTTTGAATGGCTAGCTATAATTTCCTGTAATGTCCTCCTGTAATAGAAGTGTACACTTAATTTAAGATGTGATTAAGTAATTACAGTTCCAAACATTGCAATACTAAATAAAATCTTAACATTATTACATAAAATGGTTATTAGAACATAATAATTTGTGTGGAATGTTTATTAAATTTAATTTTTGTTTCCACCTAGACCTGCACAGGCTTTAAAAGTATATTGCCATCATTTGATCATCTAGGATTAAACTGAGATAAATTTAATTTAGAATAACTTTTAATAATTAATATCTGTTTCATTAATATTAAATTTAAATATTTCTGTCTTTAGTGATAAAATTGTCTTCAGTGAGATTGTCTTAAAGCCAAGTCATTTATTTTATTTGCTCTTTAATTTGGAGTAGCTCTAGAAACACTATTTATCAAAGAATGGAGACCATCATTGTATCCATTAAATCACACAAAAAAGAATATCTCTGCTGATTTGAAGACTAAGTATAATAAAAAATGTGTTTCAGATATATAATATGTAACTAAGTGATGTTTAATATACAGCTCTGTGAGAGCCTTCAGTCGCCAAGAAGATATTTAAATTATTAAAAACTCTCATTTTGTGTCTAAAATGAATTGTTATCAATGCACCAAGTGCAAGTTTATACCAACAGTAAGGCATTAAGTAGATTTTTTGTTGTTTCCCCTTCTTTGAATTAAACTTTTTTTTTTATGCCTGTTTTTGTTTAATCAGAGAGTTAACACTATTATTATTCATTTGTATGTTTGTACAGGTGATGTGTTTTAACCATACTAATCACTCTACACTTACCAAGGCAAATAATTTTATCACTCTCTTGGTTTCTATCATTTGCATTTTTCAAAAACCATGTACCATTGTTGTGCTGGAGTTTTGCTGTTTATCTGGACAGTTTTCCTGAAAATGTCTTTTATATGCTGTTTATATTTTGTTGTTATGTTGTGCACTGTATTTGGCTGTGAGCATCTTGATTCTTAGATCGATGGTGTGTTCCTTGTAATGTGTACAACCAACTGCACATTTAAAATAGCCAAAGTGAGAGTACCGATAGGCATTTACTCTTTTTTTCTTTCCAGTATCTAGCAATTTCTACATTTTTATACAGATTTCAGGAATGTAAAGCATTCTAGGTATATATGCTATTTTTGAAATCAAATATTTGACAAAAGATGTCAGCATTTCAGGTTTTGAATTAAAGAAAAATAATGGGCAGTTTGATGAATATATTAGTTCTTTTCTTTTCCAGCTTTAGTCTAATTGGGTTACATATTGTTTGTTAGTTTGCTCTCAGTATTATCTGCTTTCCTCCATGAATGATTTTCTCTTAGGACACCTATGTAGAGAAACAGTGGTGAGACTATACCTACCGACCTCCACACCTTCCTTTGTTAAACTGGTTGAATGCAGCCATCTGTATGTTCATCCTGGTCACCACCCTTGATTTTACCAGATAATTTTGACCTTTCATCACAAAATGAGTCTCAGGCCCCTTGTTGGACATTTAGAGATATTGCTATTAATGGAAACTAGAAGGAAAGACAACTCTTTTTAATGGTGTGAGTTATAAGACAATCTAACAATTAGCCACTGAGCAGTGTGCGGGAGAAGACGGGTATCCTTTTAAAAAAGCAAACAACAATCAGTTACTTTCATGAGTTAAATCATCATTGTGGCATTCAGAATGCTTTTATTTTAATATTTAGATATCAAATATTGCTGAGATATTATAAATTTTTACAGAACAAATGTTCATCTTTTCCAAATCAAGTAAAATCTTAAATATCAAACATGCCATTTTCTAGAAGAAAATGAGTTCATATCTCATGTGACATGTCACGATTGATATCACAACTTCTGTTCTGGCCAGATAATTGATTTTACCACCCTGGTTTGATTGATTTATTGATATCACCACCCCTGATCTGCCCGGATAATTGATACCCCCATGTGTGGTCTTGCCATATAGTTAATACTCTCCTATATCTTGCCAGAAAGATAGTAAATGTTGTCTCCACTGGTCTTGCCAGATAAATGATATCCTAACTTATGAGCCTTGACCATACCAGAACTTTAGCTTGTTTGTTGAGTGGTTGTTGCAGTGTACATTAATTGTTCGCCATGCTATTTTTTAAAAATCCATCTTTTACTAAATGCCATGCTATTTTTTTATCACACAGAATATTCTCTTCACATAGTGCTTGCCATTTTGACTCTGGTACACCAAGTCATACTGTAGTTTATGTTTATTGCTCTGGGTCATAGAGTACTTGGTCAATCTTACAATATGTTACTAGGTCATAGAGTACTTGCTCAGTCATTTCTGCTTTGCACACTTAGGCATTAAAACAAAATCTCTTCAAAACTATCCTCTGCAGGCCATATGTGGCCCTTGTAAAATTGTTTTGTAGCCTGAACTTATACAACAAATATTTCTTTAATTATATGTCATAATTACTTTTTAAAATCATGAATGGCCTGCACAATTTAAACTTTGTGGGGTTGTGGTCCCTGGGGTTGAATAAGTTGGATCTCAACCTCAAGGGTATATTGATCTTTGATCAGTTATGCACATTATTCTCTTCAGAAGCAAATGTAGTTGCCTGAACATAGCAGAAATATAAAGCTGCTTTAGATCATTCATGCTAACTATTTTTTGTGTGGGCAATATGTTGTTGTCTGTAGGTAATAATCAGTAGAAATATAATGCTACCATTGACTTTTCAAACAAATGTTTCCTGTGGTAACAAAATGAGGTTGTCATAATAAATAATCAGTAGAAATATAAAGCTACCATTGACTTTTCAAACAAACGTTTCCTGTGGTAACAAAATGAGGTTGTCTGTAGGTAATAATCAGTAGAAATATAATGCTACTTTTGACTTTTCTAAAACAAACTTTCCTGTGGTAATAAAATGAGGTTGTCTGGATATAATAATCATCAGAAATGTAATGCTATTTTGATCACTCATAAAGTGTCTCCTTCCTCCCCCCCCCCCCTACACACACACACACAAATGTGGACATGAGAGTGATAAAAATTATAATTTGGGGGGTTACTGTGTAGATAATTTTATTTCAGAACTATGTTTGAGAGGGAAGTGTGAAAAAAGTAATACTATGTTTAGTTTTCTGTTTACAGAAAAAGTAGTGCTATGTTTAGTTACAGAACTGTGCTTTAGTTACATTTTTTGTATGGTCTGCTCACTGTAACTATTTTTAGTTTTTCTGTACAAAGAGTTAATGCTCTTTTTAGCTGGTGTACAGAAGAGTAATGCTATTTTTTAGTTACTCAATGTACAAAAAGAAGTAATACTATTTTTTGCCAGTCATTGTACAAATAAGTAATGCTATTTTGGGCACTCGTAGAGCATTCATTTCCAACTACTACTTATGTTTTCAAACCATGATGTTTTGAAAAGGACAGTATAAAAATTCATGCAAAATGTTTTAGTATATTTATTGAATCTCAGCCCCATTATTGTGTTTTTTTCCTGTTACTTCACCCATTCTTTGTTTAGAGTCTAAATCCAATCACAGCTCATGCTAGGCTTGGAGACTGCAAAATTATTGTATTCACAGAAACTAACTTACTTTCAGTGTGTGTAGTTGTTCTTGTGAACTGTTGAGGTTTAATAATTATCATGTTGTGCATTCATTCTTATGCATGTAGACTGTGCTTTTCTTCAGAAATACTTTTTAGAAAGATTCATTTGTGAGGATTTGGAAAGTTTTAATTATAGCCAAGATTCTTTCAGAATATAGTTTTGTTATGAAGTAAATTACGCTGTGTTATGTGTATGTTACACTGTGTTATGTGTATGTTACACTGTGTTATGTGTATTTATCTTGGCTGATTATTTTATTGCTGAGATTTTATTTTGTCTTCATTGGAAAAGATGTTTAAAAGCAACATTGTCCTTGCTAGAGTTGTAGGTATTTCTTTTCAAGCATTTTACTTTCTGTCACATTTGACACACTCATTTTCAATGCAGGCTTGTAATAAATATAAAATATTTAGATTTTAGGGGGAAAACGGTGCTTTTATGTTTGCTGAAGTCACAATTTGTCTCTTTTTGAAACTGACAACTGTTGGTTCATATCCAGCATTAAGTATTTGTTTGAAAAGCATTTCACAGCCGCGTTTAGATACAGATTGTATTACAAGAAGTCATTTTAGTGTATGTAGGTGCAATCTTTCGGTTTGATTTAATTTTTTTTTTCACCTATGTAAATGTGATACTTGTACTACTTACCTAATATTATGTATTGCAGGTATTTTAATTCCTTTTTTTTCCATAACACTTTTTTTTAAAAATGCCCATTGGAATTGTTATAATTTTAAGGAATAAAATGAGGTTTATGAAGAAGAAAAGAATAAGAATGTTAGTTAATTTCAGCATGTCATTATTTTACCTTGAGACCAAAGAAATTACCCTGATGGAATTGTTTTAATACTGTGATCTTTCAGATTTGTAATGAGAAATTATTTTGGCTTAATTATGATTGTGTTTTTAAATCTTTAACTAGTAGTAAGATGTCCCTTTTTGTGATCACGCTTATCATTTATATTTGACATAATGAACATAAATAATATGAATTATACTGGCTGTTGAAAAATATAAAAATATATATAGTAATGTACATTGTACCTTGAATGATGAATAGAGGGGCCCCATTTTACATATCCCAGTTACATTTTCCTACTGATGTGAGGACATATTTTAAAGAACTCTGCATACAGATTCTCAGCACTTACAAGATCTTAACTGTGAACCATGAATTTATCAACAGAAAGGTTTTCCCAACTAGATGCATCTCCGCTTTCACCAGTGCTCAGTGCACTTGGGGTTATCGCCTCTTTTCTTTGTGAGTGTTTTGGAAATATATTGCCTTGGTTATAGTCATGGGTAAAAACAATATCATTATAGTGCCATGTCAAAAAATAAGTGTACAAGCTTTATAATCCTGATGTAACATTTTTCATAATAGCAAGTTTTGTGTGATGAAGTTTTATATTCAAGTAAAATTTACATGAAAAATGGTCCGCATATTTGACCATTTGTGAACAAGAGCAAGAGATGGGTCAAAATGGCATCTGATTCCTTTAGCTCAGTAATATAGAACTGCACATGTCTGTGGTTCATCCTCATCAGAACTAGTTTGACTCAGTTTATAAGTGTGGAATAGATGTCACTAAATCAAAATTGGAAAAAGAAATTTAAAAAGTCTTTTGAACTTGTTCATATTAATGGATTGTTGTAACTCAAGACATGGTAATCTGAAACTTGCCTGGTTTATAAATCTTAGACTTTGATTATGTCATAAATATTTCATGGACTCTTCAGATACAGTTCTAGAAACCATTTCATATAATATTTTTGAAGGTGAAGTTTGAAAATGTAAAACAAAGATTCTGAAACTCACAAAATCACTTGAATTAAAAAAAAATATATATTGTCTAAAGAGTGATTTAATAATAAAAATTCACTGATAGGTATGTTATTACAATGTAATAAAAACAATGTTTGCATCTAATTGGTGTTTCTTTGTAAAGATTAAATTCTGTACCCTTCAAACTTTTACACAAACTGCTATTTTCTGTCCATGTTAACCACTATTTACATAATATATCTTTTGAGTAGAAATCAGTCCATTTGAACCCCTATTTACATTATTTCTTATGAGTAAAAATTCCCCATTAAAACAGTTTTGCCCTAAATGCTGTTGTCTGGTTCCATTTAACCACATAAAATGGGGTTGCTCTATACATATTTCTGATCCCAGCTAACCATGTAAAATGGGGATGCTTTATAGTATATACCTATTTCTGATCCCAGCTAACCCTGTAAAATGGGGTTGCTCTATACCTATTTCTGATCCCAGCTAACCCTGTAAAATGGGGATGCTCTATACTTTTTGTATAGAGAGCATGTTTGTATAAACATTTTAAGAACTAATAGCATTATTTTTTAACTAAAATTGGCTGACTGTTGATATTAATTATTTAATTAATTTTGTTATTAACTGGACACTTATTTTGTCTCTGTACACATGCACAAAATATGTACATGTGCTTTATAATCAGTTTTTCTTTCAAATGGTTGCTGACATCAGCTTGTCTCTACAAAGTACATCTCATTTGATGGTTTGTGTTAAGTGGAAGAATGTTACTGATTGATAAAAGAAAATGAACTTAACACTTGTGTCACTTTATGGACCAGTGGCACTTTGTAAACAGAAAATGACATGAGTGGCCTCTGATTTCATCAAAAATGCTTCTTACATTGTTTTGTAAATTTGATTATGTGTTTATAATTTTTGTTTAAATGCTAACCATTTAAAATAATAAAATAGTGCAATAAAATCGCTAAGAAATTATTTCATTACAGTGCAGACTTGCTGTTTGGGTACTTGCACTATAACTATAAGGGCACTTTTTTGTAAGAAATAACTCTGCTTTTAATTCTTACAATTTAAAAAAAATAATTCTAATAGAAATAATATAGTGTATTTTTAATTTCAATCTTTCATAAACTTTATTCTATAAATCTCTTGATTATAATAACCACAGTCATAATGAGTAACACTTCCTTTATATCAAGCACTAATAAGGAACAAAACTCTTCTTTTTAACTTTGACAGAAAATAAATTTATTGAAAGCAACTAATTAATATGGTTTTGTGTAGTCTTATCTCCTTATTGCTTTCTACTCTGTAAAATCCTACTACAGTTATTAAAGTAAGATCATGTGACCATATTTTCTTAAAATAATAATTTTAGTAGATTAAATTCGTTATATTAAGTGGATTTTTGTTTTAAATTAAGCAAGCAAAATGTGTTGTAAATCTCAGTGACCTTATTTCAATGGTATTTATGAAATTATTGTTGCGTTATTTGTATAATACAGATTGTGTCCATTTTGTATATATGCACAACCTTAGTGATTAGGCAATAAAACTAATGAGTTCACGCATGGTACCCTGTTCTGTTTTATTAGTCTGGATTGGAGAAAATATTTAAAATGTTTCATTTGTGATAAGAGATTTTTCATGCATGGTACCCTGATTTGTTTTATTAGTCTGGAGTAGTATATACACTCAACTGTACATACAAAACAGTAGCAGTATATACAACAGTACATACCAACAGTAGCAGTATATACAACAGTACATACAAACAGTAACAATATATACAACAGTACATACAAAAAGTAGTAGTCTATACAACAATACATACAAACAGTAGCAATATATACAACAGTACATACAAAAAGTAGCAGTATATACAACAATATATACAACAGTACATTCAAAACAATATCAGTATATATAACAGTACATACATCAGTAAATACACCGCTGTATATACACCCTAGAACACACAACAGCACAAACACAGTATATGCATAAAATATATTCATGTATCCGTTTATTAGATTTTATAATTATATTAGGATTAAAGTGGAAAGCAATATCATCTTCTGGGTCTGAACTGCATTGCAAGTTAATGACGAATCTAGAGAGTGAAACAAAAGTGAGGATTAATTTGCAATCATCAAAGGAATTATTTCTCTCATGATAATCTGAGCCAATAAACACAGTATTGTTGTTATATATTGAATTTCTGAATATTGGAATATGTTCATTAACTTTCTTTTAAGGAATTATTTCTCTCATGACAATCTGAGCCAATAAATGTAGTATTGTTGTTATATACTGAATTTTTAAATTTCTGAATATTGGAATATGTACATTTAACTTTCTTTTCTTTTCTTTTCTTAAAATTGTAAAGAGCTAAAACTAAAGAATTATGTTTGTCATTATACCACTTCACTGGTTTTCCAACATACATCAAGCTCAAATATTTGCTACATTCATCAAAATAAATTTGTAACTTTTCACCATTTTATGACAGATAAGAGTACTTTTATTGACAGGATTAGTTTTCATTGGTGCACGAGATCACTGTATAATAACACATAGTGGCTAAAATGCTCTGGGTCATAATTGGGTCACGACTGTTTTGCATGCAGTTAACTGTTAAGGTGTGTAGATGTTTTAACTTTGTCAAGTATACAAAATGAAATTTGTGGTTTATAACCGGAATGCATAAAACTATTTAGTGCACGGTTTTGTGATTGAACTACTTTGATGCTTGTTTTGGTGATTAAGCACAAGTGTACCCATTAAATATAATTTTAGATTAAATAAATAATTTCCCATTTCATTCTTTTCTAAAAGCTGTGCAACATGCTTTACCCACATACAAGATCGATACTGTGGCAACTTGACCCTGAAATAGAACTATGTAGCCGTTGTCCATTCACTTAATTTTTAAACAAATCATCTTTAGGCGTACTCATTTCATATAGCTGAAATGTCGACTTTAATAGTTGTTTTTCTTTTGTATACTTATTTATTATTGCATTGGTTTAAATGGTTTGATTTTCATATGGTTCGATTTGAGAGGCTGTGAATTCTTGAGCGTGTAAATCACAAGGCTATAAAATAGTCCTGTAAAATAGTCCCATAACCGAATGATGCTTAGATGTAGAAAAACAGAAAATGAAGACTTTTAATCTGTACGAGGTTATTTGTCAGCAGCAACCACACATGATATATTAATATATCTTAATTCTTACCTCTTTAGTAGACATACAATAATAAGCAACTTTCAAGGCCATTTTGTAAGGGGTGAGTTTGCTTCTTTTTAATTTTAGTCCTATAAACTTCTTGAGAAATAGCATAAAACTAACATTTTCAACAGATAATATAATTTAAAGTTTTTAATTTATTATGCAGTATTTGTTTTGAGCATTATAGGAACAATGAATATTGAATTTCATAATAAAACAATTGCCCAAGTTCTGGATTCATAACAGACCACATTTTATGATTTAGGCGCCCCTCATTCAATTAAGAGCCATTAATTTTTTGTTCTTTTCACTTCATTGTATATTGTCTCTATTATTGCTGTCAAATTAAAGTGAATGCTATTCTGAATACCTTAAGTGTTTTAAATTTTAGTAAAAAATAAAAATAACAGATAGTGATATTTATTAAACTGAAAACGATTTACTCTTGCACTATTTAGTTACACTTAGTGACTTACAGACTTTGTAAATTTACCTAAAATTTATCGAGATTATTAGAAATTATAGATTACAAATGGAGGAGACTCCGAAAATTTCGTGTTTAGAAACGAGTTACTTATCTGATTATTACAATATTAGAATATTACTCTTCTTACCAAGATAGAATGAGAATTATCTTTCCTCAATATGAATATGTACTTTTGAAAAAAAATAATTATTTTATATTTACGCATTTATAATTTTCTTCGTCATGTGCTAAAACGGAAACAAAATAGTTTTCTTAAAGCTCAATATTTCGATTGCATCGATTTATGTGTGACATTTCGCTGTTCGGTAACTAAAAGTTTTAGATCCGATTTATAAATTATAATTTATATGGAGAGGAAATGCATACAAATTAATCAGTAGAATTTATATAATTTATGCACAAAAATCTTGTACAGTTGTAGCCAACATTAAGATTTTAGGCAACCAGGATTTGTGAACCTGTCACAGTGTCAGTATGTGTGTGTGTATCACTGTATGTGCACAATCATGTATATTTATTATAGTTAGTATTATTAGTAAGTATTGCTAGGTGGCATTTACTTTTTGTATGAACATTTCATATTAATAAAACATTACATTGTTTAAAACTAAAAGTGTTATCTTTATTCCTTTTAGTTTTAAGATTATTTATATCATTGGTTCAGCTTAATTTAAAATTGACATGATTGTATCAGTTTGTTCTTAATTTTTCACTAGATGATTTGTATTGGAAGGAATATATTTAATTTGTAAAGATGGGTAAGACTACCAGAAGAAAAAATTCCACAAAAAGGAAGCATCCTTATCATCAGGTAAATATAAAATTGTTCATCTGACTTAAGTTAATAGTTACACTTACAGTTAACTGTAGTGTTAAGTCCACTTAGGTAAAAATTAAATAAAGTAAAACATTCTTCATATTTCCAGTAAGTGGTACTACAGCAAATGACATTTGTTTGGTTGTTTTTTAAAATTAAACTCTTTGCAATTTAAAAAAACACACCCCACCATTTCATTAGATAGTTCTGCTCATTTTTTTTCTATTTCATATTATACATATCTTTTATGCTCACTATGTGTTTTCTGATGAAATAAGTTTGTGTAAAAAAATTATGATGATAGCTTTGATACTTTTTGAGATATATGTATCATTGATTTAGCATCATCATTTATGGTCAGCATTTTTTAGACATAATGAAAGGGTGATTTTTCAAGTTCATTACAAATACAAGTAAAATGTTAACCACATCGAAAAACAGTCCAACAATTCTAATAAACAACAACAAAAAGTGCAGATATAATGCAAATTTGACTTTTCAGTTTATTATAACTTACAAAGGAAAGTAGACTTTTGTTTCATAAAATTGCTCGCACAAAGCAACATAACATTCACAGACCTGCCTACCTTCTGTTTTTAGTGAACGAATCTCCCGCTCTTACCGCGAATCTCCCACTCTTTCGCTTCAAAAAGAAATGTTCCACTTTCATTTTCATTTTAAATTTTTTCACCCAATCAGTTATGAAAAACCTGCTTGTCTCATTTACAATTACAGTTGCCTGCTCTAGGTTTTCTTGAGCTGCCGTCCGTGTCGGCAAAATAAAACTAAAAAGGTTTGCTGAGACTGAGAGTTCTAATATCTTTTCAAACTCTAACTGAATCTTTTGTTCTGAATCAACTTTACTTTTAATACTACTATTTCTAGCTTCCTTCAGAGTTCTCAACCCAGTTTCAACTGTCTCCATCTACTGGATTTAGATTTTTGCATGCGTGCAGTCTTGTTTATTGTGGAGTCTAGCTGTTCTTTTAAGACTTCACAAACCTAACAACTGTCTTTAAGTTTAACCCGTTCAGTGTTTGGCGGAAATGCATCAGCCGATGCCATTGTGTCAGGCTATTTTGATGCTTACCGATAATTGAATTGGTCATATTATGGAACAGTTGTGTAATGTGTCTCTAGAACAGTAGAAGGGACACGTGGTACCATGAAAATATATTTATGTTGTTGACTGCTTATGTCTCTGCTACTTGCTAGGATAAACCGAACCATTGTCCAGCGTTAATTAAACATTGCTGTGAAGTTATATAAATGCCAATGCTCTTGATTATATTTCATGTATTATATATTTGATTGTTGATTTAATAAATTTATTGACCTTCTTACACATATTGATAACCATATGTTGGAAAGAAAGTGGGTGGATGAGGGCTCACTAAATATAGACTAAAGACTGATACATCTTCTCCTTTAAAGCTTTAGTAAGAAGCTTTCCACCTACAGAAATATTGTGTGATGGTAAATATTTGTCTTATGTTGTGGAAGAGAGAAAACATTTTCAGCACCCGCTTATCCGCCAAGTGATTTATTAATAACATAAATTAAGATTCTATTCACTTGTAATTAGTTATGGATGATTAATTAATTAATAATATTAATAATCATAACCATTACTAGGTGGCATTGGCGTCACATAACTATTTTTAGTGCAACATTGCATGTATGTACACATTTTCAGAGTATATATATACACATTTTCAATGTATGTATATATACACATTTTCTGTGCAATAAGTTTATGTGTATACACATTTTCAGAGTATGTATTTATTGTATATATACACATTTTCTGTGCAATAAGTTTATGTGTATATACATTTTCAGAGTATGTATATACACATTTTCTGTGCAATAAGTTTATGTGTATACACATTTTCAGAGTATGTATATACACATTTTCAGAGTATGTATATATATATACACATTTTCTGTGCAATAAGTTCACTTAGGTACACATTTTTAGTGTATGTATATATACACATTTTCTGTGCAATAAGTTTATGTGTAAACACATTATATACACATTTTCTGTGCAATAAGTTCACTTATGTACACATTTTTAGTGGAAATAATGCAACCATTGACATCACTGGAGGAATACAAGTAGAATAATTTGAGCATATATTTTGTGTTTTTGATTAGCTGTCTTTTGTATTCTGTTTTGATGTTGATAGAGTAAAAAATACTTTTAAGAAAGTCATAGTTTAATTAGGCTATAATTAAAATCCCTAAAGCAGTACAGGCTAATTATTTACATTTTGACAATTTTTTAATAATTAAAATCATTATTATCACTGATTCTAATAACAAACAATAGTCAAAGAAGTAATCAGATATTTCAACCATTTTGAAAGTTAATAAAATAAATAAATTCCAATAATCTCTGGATATAAAAATCCCAACAAATACTAAAAATCATTAAAGAAATGAACATGTTTTCTTATCTATAGCATAAGAAAATAATCATTAAAGAATTGAACATATTCTCACTGCCATTGTGTCAACTTATGCTTTCAGATGTGCTAATCAAACTCTGGCCACAGTTTAAATTTTTAATTATATACAATTTGATAGAAGCATAATTTTTCATTGTTTAAAATTATTTCTTTAACATAAATTTAATTTTTAACTCCTATGTTTTATAATTACAGGTACATGCAAATACCATACATACCCACAACACTATACCATCACCTAGTCCAAGAACTGAGGATTTCTTCTACCCATATCCAGTGCAGCAATTGATTAGAGCCAGAAAAAGCCTTATTCATAACATTCAGAATGCTCAGGGGCCTATCTGGGATCGACTTAAACACAAATTGGGAATTTTTCCAGATGGCAGGAGAGTTCCAAGTGAAACAGGTGAAGTCTTATGGCTCCCGAAGCTGGTTCCATATTATCTTTGGTGTACTCCAGTAGCATTAGAGACTTTGAGGAGAAATCCCAAGAGAAATTTTGACTTGAATAAATCATTGAATACTCCCTCCGAGATTTATGACCAAAGTCATTATAATAATGACAGTAGTTGTGAAGGCAAATGCAAACGGGTTAAGAAGACACAGCATAAATTCCATTGTGAATATGCACATAATGAGGAAAGTTCGGGAAAATTAGAAATGACGCATAAAAAAGAAAAAAATGATGGACTAACAGTTGCTTTTATGCCTTCTTTAGAAAAAGATAATAAGTTTAGCAGAGAGTGCAAACTTGCTGATGCAGCAGATGTCTCATCCAAATCCCAAGATGTGTGTATGCCTTCCACTTCATCAAATTTTACTTCAGAAGTTTTAAATAAATCACAAAACAGTTCACCAAGTAATTCAGACTGTCTAAATAGGACATCACAAATAATACACAGAGATGCTGTTAGTGATAAATCAATAGATCTGAAGATAACATCAGCTGATAGCAAGATTAATACTTCACTAAATCCTTTTTTTGATTCAGGAGCATCATTGATGCAAGCCAGCAAAAGCAAACACATTTCTAAACAGTATTCCACAGCAAATAATGGAAATAATAATAATATGAATGAAATATGTGAAAATGATTTCATGCTACCTGCACTCAACTGCAAATTTATTGCTGAAGATGCAGCGAGAAATAAACGTGTTGCAGGAAAACAGTTAAGAGTTGAAAAAGAACGAACATTTTTGACAGGCAAAGGTCTGAAACTATTCATGCTGAGCACCTTGATGTATAAATGTGACTATTGTTCCTTGGTGGAGAAATCTCAGGTCTGCCTGAAAGACCATCTGAAAAGTTTGGGTCACCCCTCTGGCAGCCAGTGTCTTGGCTTCCACAATGTAGACAACAAAAGTTATGTACCAAAGTGCATAACAGCATTGTCCTCAGTCCAGTACCCCAGTGCTCTTTTTAAGGTTGAAGTTCTTGTTTGTCCAGTGTGTAGTACAGTTTTTGCAGAAATGGAGGCCTGTGTCAAACATGCATTCATATTTCATGGCCTCACAGGTGCTTACAGCCTTCGAAAAGTTGTCTTTCACAAGCGATTTCTCATCAGCCCACATAATCAATGTTCTAAATGTTTGAAAAATTTTGTGGACTTTGATTCCTTGTTAACTCACTGGGAAGAAACCAAACATAATAATGTGACTCCATCTAGCAAAAGCCGGGTCCTGTTTTTGTTTTTACCTTGTTCTTATTGCTCACATATCAGTTATAACATCAGAGACATTTATCATCATACTCAGGAAAGTCATACAAATAAATTCATCAATAATTGCTATATTAATGCCATTTATCTTGAGGAGCAGACACCTACACGACACCTTTTGCCATTTTTCTCAAGTGCAGTGGAAGGAATATTTCGATGTGCCATTAAAGTTCTTCGCAGAAATTTGGATGAAATGCCAGAAGCATGCTGTATGGAGAGAATTCACATGACTGAAGACCTGAATGAAATGATGAATTTAGCTGCAACTGCTTTCTCTTTAAAAAGAAAGGGTGTCAGATAGAGTTAGAAATATAAGCATAGAGCATAGACGAAATATAAGGTATGAGATAGAGCAAAGAAATATAAGGTATGAGATAGAACACAATTAGAAATATAACTTATAAGGATCACTTAGAGCTTAGTTAGAAGTACATGGATCATTGGATGACATATACAGAAGAGTAGCGGTGGACTATTTAAAATATAGGTTCTTGAGTATATGCACGTGTAAACATAAAATATTACTTTTGTCATAAAACTTTTAGTGGTTGAAATTTCCTAATTTGAGTAATTATACAGTATAATTTTTTGTTTATGAAAGAAAGCATTAAATATTTTTATAATTTTGTGGGTGGGTGAATGGATTATAAAACTATTAAAAGGGAGAAAAAAGAAGAGTTTATTGTAATTTTATTTTAAAAATTTTTCTTTGTAAAAATAATTTTAAAACCTTTTAGTCTAGATCACTTCCGAACTATGTATCATTGTATGAGAATATCAGTATGCATTGTGTTAAGGTATTGCTTCATTTGACATTCATTAAATTAGTTTTCAGGGGAGAGGATTAGAAAATCTGGTTAATATGCATTGTGTTAATTAAGGTATTGCTTCATTTGACATTCATTAAATTAGTTTTTAGGGCAGGGAATTAGAAAATCTGGTTAATATGCATTGTGTTAATTAAGGTATTGCTTCATTTGACATTAATTAAATTAGTTTTCAGGGCGGGGAATAGAAAATCTGGTTAAAGCCAACTATAATGGATCAGTAAAATGCCAGCTGAACTTCACTCCTGCTCCTAACATTTCCCTCAGTGCACTGTAGCATATTTCTTAATTCAGTTTAGAGATATACTTAAATGAATAATAATTAGTAACATAGGAATAGAAAAAAGTAAGATTAATTTTTGATGTGCACTTGTTCCTTAATTAATTTTTTATTGTGACTGTGAGGTAATTTTGATAGGGCTGACCACTTAGTATGTTTTGTAAAAGTCAATCAGATTTGATGTACATTTTTCATTTTGTTATATCATGTCTACTTTTTTCTTGTAATTAATTTTCACCTTACTGTGAACATATTTTATGATCTCTTAATAATGTTTTTGCCCATCCTTTTGTTGCATCATATAGTCTACCTTTTTTTATGTTCACCCATTTGTGTTCAGCAAAAGTGTCTTAAAATCCCCTCCCATATTATTCTCATCCATCTTGTTACATCACATAATCTGCCTTCCACCATATCTACCCCACTGTGCTCGATAATGTCGCTCAGTTTCTCCACTTATTATATTCATCCTATTATATCATGTAGTAGATTGCATTTTTTTATCTTCATCCTTCTTGCCCAAACTTTCTCTTTTACTTAGTCTTCCTACCCAAAATAAGCAAGACTTTTGTAAATTTTTGTGTCTGTCTGACTTGGTGATTTCTTAGGCTGTAATAAAGTAAAATCTGACAGAAAAAGACTTTGGGCTACGTATGGAAGGGTACTGACTTGCCATTATGTTATTTAGAACTTCAAAGATAAAGTGCAAAACACATCTTCTTCACGATAACTTCTTTGCCCCACAGGAATTGCATGAACTTTTCATCTTCCTGATGTTCTCAGTTAATGGTGGATTCCTGTGGGGCCTTCCTCTTCTCACTGTATTCTGAAGAGGGTGGCGTGTTGTTTTGTTGAACTGGTGAATGTTTTGTTTCGGCTGTAGCGGATATTTTTTCCTGTCGTTGTTGTGGTGGTGTTGTCTGGATGCCTGCTGTCTGTTGTTGAGTCTTGGAATGGTTGAGATGGAAGCTTTTTTGTCTGTTGTGTCCGTCATTGCTGGCTGGTGGGGCATCTCTCTGTGATGTTGATGTCCGAGGTTCGAGCGATGGGGTGTCTTACAGAGCCCAGGCTAGCAGCACACCAAGTCTTTACCTAGTGTGTACATGCGCCCAGGATGTTCAACCCCTGTCCTCTTCACTGGCATTGTTGGCGCTGGCATCTATATCATCCCCGGTGTCCGTTGGGATGTATGAAACCGGCGCTGGTGGCCAGTAGAGGTGGTCCAGCAGCAGCTGTATCATGTCGGCAATGGGGTGGTTGAAATATCCCCACAGTATGGGGTGTTGCTGTTCTCTATGTCTTCACCATTGTTGTCGTTGTTGGCGGTGGTTGTTCTGTTGTTGCTGTTTGGTGGTCGTGGTTCTTGTTGTTGCTGATCTTGCTGTTGTTGTCTTATGTGTGGTGGTGGGCGTCATCTTTTGGCTTTGGTGTTTTGTTGCGTTGTTTGTCCATTGTGGTTGTCTACTCTAGTTGTTGTAGGTGTTGTTGGAGGTGATTCCGGCAGTGGTGAGAGGAGTGGGGCCACTTGCGCTCTGTCCATTTTGGCAATGGCTGTCTCCATCTCTGCTCTGTTTTCATCCTCCTCTGCAAAACACATTCACACATTAAACATTATATAAAGTCTATCAGCAGTTCTGAGCAAATGGTATTTATTTTTTAACAGCTGAAAATATCCAACAATAAAACTGCAAGTATTGCATTTGAGGACAATAGCATTCCAAATCCAAATGAAAAGGGAAGTAGATTTTAAAATTTATATCTAAGTTATGAAAAACCATATGGTGGCAGGAAATAACTAACTAAATAATCCAAATGAAAAGAGAAGTAGGTTTTTAAAATATATATATATAAGTTATGAAAAACCATAATGTGGCAGGAAATAACTAGAGTAATTAGAGTTAAAAAGAATGCCATTCAGGGTTAAGGAAATTATAATGCCACTGGTTAAGAGTAACATTCCTAGAGCTAAGATGAAAATACCAAGGATTAAAAGCTGAGGGAAGTGCTTTAGGGTAAAGGTGGAGATAACAGAATCAAAGAATTGTTCCTATGGTTAAATTTACTGGGAATAAACAATGGTTAAGTCTATTGGGAACATCCTTCAGTTAAGTTTATTGAAACACCTAGGGTTAAGTTTACTGTGAACATCTCAAGATTAAGTGACCAAAAATCCACTCTTTCTGCATCAATCACCCGACTAAAACCCTTCCTACTTTAATTTTGGTCATAGGTTTCTTTATTATTTGCTACATATCCCTGCTCCTCTCCCATGGACCACCCCTTTCTTTGCTAGAGAAGGACTGTGTGAATTTCTCCATGGGCTCCTGAGTCCCACGTTGTCTGCTGAGTCTCATTTTGTCTGCTACTGAGTCCCATGCTGTCTCATCCGAGTCCCATTTTGTCTACTACTGAGTCTCATGTTGTCTGCTGTTATGTCCCATGTTGTCTGCCACTCAGTCCCATTTTGTCTGCTGTTGAGTCCCATTTTGTCTGCTGTTGAGTCCAATTTTGGTGGCTTGACCATAGTAACTACTGAATGGCTCGTGTTGGTTGCTTGACCATAGTAACTACTGAATGGCTCATGTTGGTGGCTGACCATAGTAACTACTGAATGGCTCGTGTTTGTGGCTTGACCATAGTAACTACTGAATGGCACATGTTGTGGCTTGACCATAGTAACTACTGAATGGCTCGTGTTGGTGGCTTGACCATAGTAACTACTGAATGGCTTATGTTGGAGGCTTGACCATAGTAACTACTGAATGGCTCATGTTTGTGGCTTGACCATAGTAACTACTGAATGGCTCATGTTTGTGGCTTGACCATAGTAACTACTGAATGGCTTATGTTGGAGGCTTGACCATAGTAACTACTGAATGGCTTATGTTGGAGGCTTGACCATAGTAACTACTCTTTCGGATGGGACGATAACTCGTTCCGTTGCTGTAATCTACGTAACCTGTATAGATCCCTTGGCAGTTGAAAACTGTAAAGAGTAAATCGGGTAAAACTGTACCCCGAGAATCAGCAATCAGTTCACCCAAACTTCCGTTTATCTCACCCACGAAACCATCCCCCCCCCCCGCCCTCCAGAGTACAAATAGCGTCAGCAGTCCGCGAAACCAGCAGAAGTTGGAAGCGAACGTTAACCCTCAAAGGTACATTTTGAAGAGAGTGCAGTGTAAGGGTGGTGGGGTGGAATGGGGTAAGTCATAACACACTAGCAAATCACTGACATGGTGCAATGGTCTTGAAACAAACGCAATCAAAAATCATTGTGGTTCGTCTGCTCGAGTTTTGACAAACGCACGATCAAATAAATTACTGCCGGGTCAGAGTGTATGCGTCTCAAGGCATATTGATATGAGTAGTCTAATCTAGCGATCGAAAGCCTGCTGCCATTTTGACAAAGAGCGTATTAATTTGGGGACGACAGATATTTTGTGTAAAAAAAATTTTTCCATGTTATCAGCAAATTGCACTGTGCAAAGTTTGTCGCTGACACTGGAAGATAGAAACTCGATATTCAGCTCACAGTGGTTTCCAGATAAATTTAGAGTGGTGATAGTCAACTGCAGTCAGATAAGTTTGCATGCAGTCCGGCCAGTCCTTCACTGAGTTCGTGAAGTGACGTTTTTACACTCTCTTGTCAGAGTACCGGCGTGAAGTGACGCAGCGTGTCGGCCAATCTTTCACTGAGTTCGTGAAGTGACTTTTATACTTTCGTCAGCGTGTCGTTACTGATTGAAATATTGGAGGAGCAGTGCACGTATATAATTTTTTTTTTAAATGATGACCTCACATAATTCAAGCGAATTTCAAGGCATTCAACTCAAGGACAAAACTGAGCACACAACTCAAGTAAACAACTACATAATTTAGATATAATACCTCATATACACTTATGAATACAAACAAGTTCACGACACAATTTGGATATACAGTTCAGGTACATTATACTACTTGTGTATACAGTTCAGGTACATTACTTGTGTATACAGTTCAGGTACATTATACTACTTGTGTATACAGTTCAGGTACATTATACTACTTGTGTATACAGTTCAGGTACATTACACTACTTGTGTATACAGTTCAGGTACATTACACTACTTGTGTATACAGTTCAGGTACATTACACTACTTGTGTATACAGTTCAGGTACATTACACTACTTGTGTATACAGTTCAGGTACATTACACTACTTGTGTATACAGTTTAGGTACACTACACTACTTGGGTGTATAATTCAGGTACGTTGTAGGCCCACTACTTGGGTATACAAATCAGGTACACTGCATTACTTGGGTATATAATTCAAGAACACTGTTCAAAGCAAAGGTCATCAGTCATCTGCAAACTCTGATATGCCACTGAAAGTAGCATCTCTCATGCTACGCAACTCAAGGGTACACTCTTCCGGTACGACACTAATGTTCACTATTGGGTGTAATAATACTCACCTACATTCTTCTCGTGTTAACATAGTGCAACACCAAGCTTGTCACTACTCAATATGATGCCAAAACTACACTAGTTAATGGTTAATATTAATTAATTAATCACCCATAACTAATTTCAGATGATGATGATCTTAATTTCTGTTATTAATAATTCTCCAGAAGAAACCACTAATCTCTCTCACTTTGGTGGATAAGTGGGCGCTGTAAACGTTCTCTCTTCCACAACAATTAAGACAAAAATTCTCTGTCACACAATATTTCCGTAGATGGAAAATATTTTACTAAAGGAGAAGAGAAATCTGTCTTTTAATCAATATTTAGCATGACTCATCCACCCACTTTCTTCTCCAAAATGGTAATCAATATGTGTAAGAAGGTCAATAAATTTATTAAATCTACGATCAAATATGCATATTGCAAATACTATGAAAATATTACTTAACATCAATGTTTCCACGAAACCGTTCGAAAAATTTCATTGTGCATACAGTCTTTGATCCAACAAAAATAATTCAATAGATTAGTGTCAATATAAATCACAAGAGAGTTCTTATCAGAGAACAGAAATGGAGCTAAAGTGACATAAGCAATCATAGTTTCTACATAACCTGGTCTAGGCACACCTCACTGTGCTTTCCTAACAAAAAGTCACATGTTCATAGTTCTGTCAGTTCTTTACGTGCTTTTCTTACACGTTGTAGAACACCGATGAGCCGCTATTCTCTCGATGCTAATCAGGCGTCCCTTGCCCACATTAGTTCCCTCAAGAAGAGCAACAATGTAGCAATTTCCAATAACTTCCTTATACCAGAAATTCCACTGTAGTCTAGCAATACTTTGCCAACATACATCAGCAGAATGTAGTGTATCCTTACACTTACACACTGGGGATAGAGACTTCCCTCACCTACCAAGGTTGAAGGGGTTTATAAATTAGTAAACTGGGAGATATAGTAAAACCGAAAAAAATGCAGCTTCTTCCCTTTAAAATATAATCTGGGAACAAACACTAAGTTTCTAGTTTATTCATATCTAACTCAATTCTTTCTTGCATTCAAGTCTCAAGTTTCCTGCAACAGTATTTATTATCCCGATACATGCATGCAGCATAATAAATACAGCATAATAGTTTATGAAGAGAATCACTAGAAACAATGTCAAGTGTTTGGCAAACTACATACAAGCGTCATAGTTCACAATTTGTAGGAATAATAGTCTACTCACATAATACATCTCTATGTAAAATGCAAGTATAACATATCAGTAACAAAATGCATGAAATCAGTTAGTTAACTCACTATCAATGCCCACCTTTCATGACCAGACTCTGCCACTCCAAATTCAAAGTGGTTAGAAAATAAATTCAACAGATAAACTTTGATCTCAGCTGGTCTCAATCTTGTAAATTTTAACCATTGTATAATAAAACACCTCATCTACCTAAACCCAGTTTAGATTACATCAGCAAGTTTCTAACACGTTCTTCACCTGAATTGTTTACTTCCAACTTTGACCCTTAAAAATATCAGACAAGCAGTGTCCAAGGTCGGGTCACTTTGACATTTAACAATTTATATAACCATTAAGTTTAGAAATAGGGATAGGCATGATATGACAACTCAAAAACTGTCCAACATTGATGCAGCAGTTGAGATGAACAGCCTTTTTCTTGGCTGGGTCAAAAACATTTACCAATGTTTGTGATGTTCTCAGTTGGTCAGACCTTACAAAGAGCCCAACTTTGCTAGCAATAAGTCACTGAATTATAAAATCCAGTAACTCCCACTAGTCCTCAAACTAATAATTTCAGTCTGGAATAGAGACTATAGGAGATAATGATTCTCTATAGCAGATGTTCATTTGGGTCTGAAAAGCAGTATAAATTTGGGTTTCTCTAACACACCTATTTAAGTATTCTACCACCTGATGCCCATATTTTAGTTTAATGTCAGTGGCACTTTCACATCTGGTCCACACATATGACAGCCAAGGGACATGGTCATCTCACACAGACACTAAGACTTTATGTACTTTATCAGCTGGAGTGGACGACATGCTCAACCAGGGGTTGTGTAACTGGTGAGTTGAGAAACTCAAAGCTAAGTCTAATTAAAATGTCAGAACTTAAAGGTTTCAAGCTGAAAACACTGTTTTAGAAAGACTTAAAGTAAAAAAGTCAAACTATTATGATTATTTAAATTATTATATTTTAAAATTTATTATGAATTAAGACTGTCTGTCTTCGAGCTATGATCTGAGTCTTGTTTTCTCCTTTGTTCAATGGTCACGGTCGACTGGCCATGTTCTATAGAAAGGTATTCCTAGGGAAGAGTTTGGCTCCAAAAATATAGCTGCAAGCGCACCGGTTCCTGATTTCTGCTGTGTTCAGTGCCCTACAATGTGCGGACTTATGTAACAATCACTGACCCATAACTGTAGTTATCCAACAATTATGCTTTCTACTCTAACTGGGTCAAAGTTGTTTGTCCAAACTCATCTCATAAGAGTTTTTAGATTGCAAAATTTAGAAATGAATTTTGCATAAATAAAGAGCATTAATTAAAATATTAGAAAAATATATTTAAATTAATTGAGTATATTAGTTTGCATTTTTCCTGCTACACAATGCATGAACAATAAATTTAACATAAAATTATTCTAAGTCCATTCTCGCATTATTGATCAGACATCTAACCACTGGCTAATGGCTGCCTCCTACCAGACTCCAAAAATATTTTGTCGATGTGATTGTAAAATGGCTTGACTGGGAATATATGGACTCATGCATCAATTAACTGGAACTGTTCATTTACACCTTTACCTCTGCACTCTCATCTATGCAGTGCAGCTTAGTGTTTCTGAGACCTCCCCTACTTCAAATTAGCCATCAGTGCACCCTTCCTTTGTCCTCCTTCCAGCTGCCTGCCCAAACTGACTATGCCGTGATTGTAAAACAATCTCCGTCCACTGTCAGTCAGTCAGCTGTGCTCCGTGAACAGCCCAGCCCAACTCAGAAATCACCCCTTTCTGCCGGCTTTAGTTCATAAAGAGCGTGAAAAATTAAATGAAAAAATGAAAATTAAGTGAAAAATTAAATGCCTATCAACACCTTGGCCTTAATTAAACAAGAGCAATTTCTTAGCACCACGTTACCATATTCTACAAGGAGTTGTTCACTAACTTAGCCATCCTCTACAAAGTGTTGTTAATTAACTTACAATATACTACAAGGAAGTGTTCATTAACTTACCATCTTCTACAAGGAGGTGTTCATTAACTTACAGTCTTTTACAAGAGATGTTCATTAACTTACAGTTTTCTACAAGGACGTGTTCATTAACTACAGTCTTCTACAAGGAGGTGTTCATTAACTTACAGTCTTCTACAAGGACGTGTTCATTCACTATATATGGAGGTGTTCTACAAGGAGGTGTTCATTAACTTACAGTCTTCTGCAATGACGTGTTCATTAACTTGCAGTCTTCTACAAGGACATGTTCATTAACTTGCAGTCTTCTACAAAGATATTTTCATTAACTTACAGTCTTCTACAAAGACATGTTCATTAACTACAGTCTTCTACAAAGATATGTTCATTAATTGCAGTCTTCTACAAGGGGGTGTTTATTAGCTTACAGTCTTCTACAAGGACGTGTTCATTAACTTATCATCATCGTCAGTCACTCATCTTAGACCTAGCTATGAGTCATTCATACCTAGCTGTCAGTCACTCATCTTAGATCTATCTAACTGGAAGTCACTCACACCTAGCCTTCCGTCAATCTAGCATTCTAGCTGGTCAATCACTCATCTTCAGTCAGAAATCCTGTGTGGGAAAACATCGTAGCTTTAGAACTCCCCATCCCCTACCCTAGTGCACATACACTGTTGAATTGTTATTCCTAGTGGAGTTAAGACACTGCAAGTTAGTTTTGGAGAATGTAAACTTATTTGATTCTCGTCAACTTGTGCTCACTTAATAGAGTGATCACACCATGTTCTAAGTGTAATTCTAACTAGTCCTAACTGTAGTTCTAACTAGTTCTAAAATTATTTATCTAGAGTTTGCATATCTATTGTGTCAGCCTTAGTATCGTATTTTCTTTGTTAAAATATCTTTAAGCAGCTAATGGTTTCCAGCTACCTTTTTATTATATATTAAATGTTCAACCTACTTTTATAAAACATGTTAAATGTTCAATCTACCTTTATGAAACATATTAAATGTTCAACCTACTTTTATAAAACATGTTAAATGTTCAACCTACTTTAATGAAACATTTTAAATGTTACCGGTGCAATCATCATACTCTTCTCTTTATTTTGTCTACAAATGTCTAGGCGTGATTGAGTGAGACTGGGGTCTCGCCTATACATGTCGGCTCTCTCCACTTGTCTAGGCGTGATTGAGTGAGACTGGGGTCTCGCCTATACATGTCAGCTCTCTCCACTTGTCTAGACGTGATTGAGTGAGACTGGGGTCTCGCCTATTCATGTCAGCTCTCTCCACTTGTCTAGGCGTGATTGAGTGAGACTGGGGTCTCGCCTATACATGTCAGCTCTCTCCACTTGTCTAGGCGTGATTGAGTGAGACCGGGGTCTCGCCTATTCATGTCAGCTCTCTACACTTGTCTAGGCGTGATTGAGTGAGACTGGGGTCCCGCCTATACATGTCAGCTCTCTACACTTGTCTAGGCGTGATTGAGACTGGGGTCTCGCCTATACATGTCAGCTCTCTACACTTGTCTAGGCGTGATTGAGACTGGGGTCTCGCCTATACCTGTCAGCTCTCTACACTTGTCTAGGCGTGATTGAGTGAGACTCAGGTCCCGCCTATACATGTTTGCCAATATGCTGGGTGAATGATCAATCACGTGACTTTGTGACTGTGTACATTCACAAGTTGCAGGTGTGAGTGGAGTGAACGTAGCGCACAAAATCAACATCTATATTTGCTTTCACACCCACACACCCATATATAAAGAAAACAATTGCTATAGATTAATAGATACAGAGGTTGAATAGAAATAGAGAGATGATGAGATTAAGCGATATAGATAAAATAGAGTTGGGTAAATAGATAGAGAGATAGATAGCAGAGAAATGGAGAGATGATGAGATTAAGCGATATAGATAAAATAGAGTTGGGTAAATAGATAGAGAGATAGATAGCCAGAGAAATGGAGAGATGATGATACCGAGAGATAAAGCGATATAAGCAGACAGATGAACAAATAGACAGAGAGAAATAAAAATGAACGGGAGAATGAGTTTTGCAATTCGTTTGATAAAAAAATAGAACTATAATTAGTTTCATCAATTTTTTACTATACTGGAGTTAGATCGAATAATCTAAGAATAAAAACGTTTTAATCAAACAGCTCAAAAGTTAATTACATTTTACTGATCAAACTTCTCTCTTCAAGTATTGCATTCTTTTTATGAACATACATTGTACTAAATTCATTTTGTCAACCTACAAAGGTGCTAAATGCATTATGCCACCTATACAGGTGCTAAATGCATTATGTCATCCTACATATTTGGAATACTTTTGTTGCTACAGAGGTACTTCATTCATTTCGTCTTTTTATTAAAGGTCAAAGTCTATAAACAGAAACTATATTTTTCTTTGTTAGCATCTTAAATCTACAAGTGCATTTCTTTTATCACCTTCAAAAGTAAAATCTTCATTATATAAAAATTTACATGGCTAATATAAGCCTATTATTGCTCAAGCTCAATCAAGCAAAATAACTAGACTCACTTTTATCACCTTCAAAAGTAAAAACTTAATTTTATAAAGTTTATATTTATATGGCCAATATAAGCCTATTATTGCTCAAACTCATTCAAGCAAAATAACTAGACTGACCATTGTGTGAATCGTTATTAAGTTACGCGCCACTGTCAAATCACTTTATATTTCTGTTTTATTCCCTTTTATACACCTTACCTTTAGACATTAAAGTGACAATTTTTTTCTTTAAGAAAAAGAAGGAATCAGTCAGCCAGAACGGTTAGACCCCAAGGGATGCTATCGCATAACAGGATTTCATGTTAGTCCGGTGCATTTTGTAATACAGCAGATGACAACATTTTCTAAAAGTGTTAACGATTACTGGTCTATATTTCCCTGAATGATTTTTTTTAAAATTCAGAAATAAAAAAATATGTTCATCTATCTATTTGTAATGAAACCGGTAACAACGATAAGGCGCTTTGACGTCAGAAATGACCTTGACTACTAACAACGGCACTGTGACACTCAGAGAACACGGAAGGTCATTCCTGTTCAGTAAAAAAAAAAAAAAAGACTGCTTAACTTTTTAGCATAAATTTGCAATATTTGTGTGTGTGTGTGTGTGTGTTTACTTAAGAAGCTTTAAGTGTGTATCATGAAGGAGTGTCTATGTGTTGAGCCCGATATCAAGAATATGGTCCAAAGCCAAGCTTAAATCCAATCGACTATTATTACAGTATCCAGCTACCAGTTAATTTGTACTATTTTGCGAAGAGGGGTAAAATTTAAGTGAAATATTTGACACGTCTTCGTCATTAGATTCAACAGTTAAGTGCAAGTTGTGTACATATTAGCATACACATTTGTTCGAATAAATTTGCAAGCGTCTTGTAAACCCATTGCCCAACAGCTAAAAGGCGCTAACCCTCACTGTCGTCTGTTCCATGCGACAGGAATGACGTCCCTTGTAATTGTGCTTTGCAGCACTGTACTTAGTTATAAGCACTTAGAGACGAGAATGTGAATACAATACTACGGTCTCAGTCAATAAAAACTCAATCAAAGCAATATGAAAGAAATAACAGTTAAAATGCAAGGTCGAAACTGCACATGGGTTAGAAGAAAGATTTAGTGGAGATGATAATATTTTTCTTGAAACTAACTTTCGCCTAGTCCGATCGAATTCAGTTCTCTGTCTGAGTGAAAAGTGTTTCTAAGAGCCGAGGCTTTTGACAGTGGGTCGGTATGGAGTGCTGATCTATTTTTGTACTGGAAAACGTGGCAACAAATATGTTTGTCAAATGTGGTGTTAAAATTGGAAATACAGAAATAGAAACAACTCTAAATAGAATGTATTGAAGGTTTGTAAAAATTGAAAGCCCACGATTTTCTCCACAGAAGCAGTTCATTAACACAGCGGGATTTGGACTCGGAGTTGAGAGAGACTTGGTGAATATTTTGCTGGGTTATTTACAATTAATGTTTCATTGTGATCACAAGATGAAAAGTACTCGAGTTCTTTCCCAGAATGAGATACTGTAATATCTAATTACCATTCGATTAGAAATGTGAACCGTTCAGAGGTAAGGAACATTTCTTTTGTTTCTCTCATTGTAAATGAATGTTGACTAATGGCCAGATTGGATTTGCCTCTTGTATAAGTTATAATGTTAAAATTTAATATAAAAATTTTAATATCAAATACTGACACATAAATTACCCTTTATATAATTAACTCATATGACTCAAAACATACAGAGGGAGAGAGAGAACATGTGCGTGCACACACACACACACACACACACACACACACACACACACAGACACACACACACACACACGCACACAAGTGCACACCAAACATGGCAGACAGATGTTGACTGAACAAGGAAGAATTTGTATTGCCTTTTTTGCCCCTTTTTATTTTAAAATTAAACTTTGTCAGTTATTTGATTTAATAGATGTTGAAAAGACTTTTAAAGTCATTTGATTATCATTTATTATTAATACTTTTAAAAGAAAATGCTCAAGCAAGCAAATTTAGTTATACTTGAGAAATAATTTTATTGATCTATCACCTCAAAACTACTACTGTTTTGTAATAAGTGTTGAAAAGCAAATTTTTACTTTTTAAGTGGTTACTTTTCATTGTTTATAACATATCTATATATGTATGTATTTGTGATATTATATATCTATATATGTATATATTTGTGATATTATAGTATTAATGTTAAATTATGTTTATAACATATCTATATATGTATGTATTTGTGATATTATATATCCATATATGTTTGTATTTGTGATATTATAGTGTTAATGTTAAATTATGTTTATAACATGTATATAAGTATGAATTTGTGATATTATATATCTATATATGTATGTATTTGTGATATTATATATCTCTATATGTATGTCTTTGTGATACTATAGTATTAATGTTAAATTATGTTTATAACATATCTATATATGTATGTATTTGTGATATTATAAGTACATATAATGTTAAATTATGTTTAAAACATATCTATATATGTGTGTATTTGTTTATATTGTAGTAACAAAAATAACAACAAAAACAAATAACACAACAATAATATTTAAAATCAGTTTTAAAAATCCATTTAACTGCAAATAGTGTGTATAAATATTTTTTAAAATAAAGAACAACAGCAACAAAAAGAAGCATAAGCGTGATTAACTGTAACACATAATTCATTTTTTTAAAACAATATTGCATGGAAAAATATAAGGATGTTAATAGGCAGTTGTTTGCAAGTTTTCACATAGCAAAAGTAAGCCTATTACATGTATTAGTATTTTTAAAAACCCTATACATGAATTCACCCTTCAGATGTTCAGAAGACAGTGAAGAATTCAGTCGTTTAATATTTATAGATAATTAAAACTAATAACAGTGCATCATGAAATACAAAAGTCTGCAATAGTGCAAGCATTTATTTTTCTTGTTTTTCAGGTTATGTACAGTACTATATTTAGACACACTCTGCATATTATTATTGCATTCTTTGAGAAGACCTGCTTGAGAACTTATCAAGTTATCTTTGATATATATAAATGAAATGAAACACTGAAATATGACCCTCCTTGGTAAACTGCCATCTTCAAAATGGAAAAGAATGACACTGTACTTTTGGATTTAATAAATTTTATTTTCATCAGTATAATAGATCTTAATCACTTTCTAAATAGAGGTTTTATTTTTAAACAGACCCTTCACTATAAATCATAATCTTTTTCTCAGCAGTAGTGCTTCTATAAATAATATTCTGTTTCAAACAGACCCATTGCTATATATTTTTTATTCTTAATCTCTTTCTTTAGAGACTCAATACAATAAATCTTACTGTCATTCTAAACAATTATTATTCTCAATCTTAATTTCTTTGTAATGGAACTATTTCTTTAAATATTAATCTCTTCCTAAACATCTATCTGTCTGTCTGTCTCTGTCTGTCTGTCTGTCTGTCTGTCTGTCTGTCTGTCTGTCTGTCTGTCTGTCTCTCTCTCTCTCTCTCTCTCTCTCTTAGTCTTGTCAACCATTGGGGCACCACTGATGACCTGACAACCAGTTTCCTCCATTCCATTCTGTTCTCTGCTAATTTTACCGTATTCCTAAACATATCTGCTTATATAAATATTAATCTATTTTAAAACTAATCTCAACCTTAGACCTGTTGGTATACTGTTTACAAATGAATAGTTTGATAGAGTTTCAGTCTAAATAAATTTAAATAAATTTCTTGCTATTCTTAAGATTATGTTTTGTATTGAGTACCACTACTACCAGTATGAATGTCAGATTTTCTATTAAAATTCACTTGACATGCTTTATAATAAGCATAAACCATTTAGCTTTGGTTCTGCAAGATTTCTTGTTTTAATTTCTTACTATTTTAAGTTTTCTTCTGTAAAATTTATTGTAAATATATTTAATTTGTTTTCATCTAACTTTATTGTTTAAAACTAAATGCATTTTATGTTGTCTTGTGCAAATTTCCCTACACATAAAATCACATAAACTTTACACTGTCTCTGCCAACTTTTCTGGTTTAAAACTTAGTTTCAGTTGTTTTCTGCAAACTTCCTTTTTGGAAACTACACATATTCATGTCTGTTTAAAACTACTTAGTTTCAGTTGTTTCAAAAAATTTAGTTTTAGTTGTTTATGCAAACTTCCTTTTTGAAAACTATTCATGTCTGCAGCTAACTAACTTCCTTTGCAAATTATAAATTTTGTGAAACATTATAGTGGACATATCTCACGCATGGTTGATGGTTGTTTTCTATAAAAATGTTTATAGAACATACCACATCTCACTATTTAGTGTTGTGATAGATGACAATGTTTATAGAACATAATGTAATGGATATGTCCTACTCTGTGTTGGAATAATGTAAATGTTCATGAATCCATATATTGGACATGTCTTGCTCAGTATTCTGATAATAGATAGTGTTTCACTGTTCATAGTGTCACAAAGGCAGTGATATCATTAACACTGATACCTAGTGATATCATTAACACTGATACCCAGTGATATCATCAACACCAATACCTAATGTTATCATTAATACTGATACCTAGTGATATCATATAATCATCAACACTGTTACCTAATGATATCATTAACTTGATGCCTAATAGGAAATAATGAACAGAAAATAACACTATACCTAGTGATATAATTAACACTGATAGCTTTAACACATCATAAATACTTCTGCTATCCTTTATAATTTTTATGTATACCAGCCTCTAATATGATGTTGATGTGTTCTGACATAATCCATGTAACCGGAATTTATTGCAGGTCATGGAATGGCTACTAATTCATTTTGACATGATCCATGTAAATGTTTTGTAAAATTGAATGTGACTTTGTGAGCTATGATTATTATGGTGTGGATGACGTATAAACAAATAGCTCTAATTAATGCTAATAATAATTTACTAGTGTTTATTGATAATAAGAACTGAGCAAAATAATGCTAGCCATGTAGACTTATGCACCATACACGTTCGATGAAATCTGGTCATCACTTTATCTCTGTAGCCAATTTGATAGCACAATCATGGCTACTGTTTAATAACCCTTACCTCAACATTGTTAGTATCAACACTGGCTATCTGTTTAGTAACCCTTAACTCACCATTATTAATATCAGTACTGGTTAACTGTTTATTAACCCTTACCTCAATATGTACTAGCTGACTGTTTAGAAACTCTTTACCTCTATGTTGTTAATATACAGTCCAACTGTTTAGTAACCCATTCCTTAACATTGTTACTGCACAGGCTAACTGTTTAGTAACCCATTCCTTAACATTGTTACTACACAGGTTAACTGTTTAGTAACCCATTCTTTAACATTGTTACTACACAGGCTAACTGTTTAGTAACCCATTCTTCAACATTGTTACTAATCAGGCTAACTGTTTAGTAACCCATTCTTTAACATTGTTACTACACAGTCTGACTGTTTAACAACCCATTCCTCAACATTGTTAGTACAGAGTCATTCCTCAATACTGTTAATGTTAGTATTACTACACAGGTTGACTGCTACAATGTTATTACTCTGTTACGACCTACACTGACCGAACTGTTTTACTCTCTGTTACGACCTACACTGACCGAACAGTTTTACTCTCTGTTACGACCTACACTGACCGAACTGTTTTACTCATCTGTTACGACCTACATTGACCGACCTTTTAGTAACTCCTACCTCATATGTGTTTGTACAGGGAGTGGTTGACTGTTGAATAAGTCTTACATCAGGCCTGTGTTTGTACAGGGAGTGGCTGACTGTTGAGTTGTCTTACCACAGGCCTGTTAGTATAAGAATGGCTGACAGTTTAGTAACCCTCACTTGAACTCTGTGAATACTCTGTATCCATTTCGTATGTGTGTGTGATTGTGTGTAGGAGCAGTAGTAACACACTTGACTTTTTCGTGACTTTTGTATTCACAATAAGCAGTCAGAATAATGCTAGACATGTGCACACTGTCATTGTAACTAGCACAAACACCACTGTCATTGTACTAGCACAAACACCACTGTCATTCTAACTAGCACAAACACCATTGTCATCAAGCACAATATTTAGTTCTTTCTTCTCGAGAAGGTGCAGCTGTAAGCATCATGACATTAATATTAAGTAATTACCACTTATCCAGTCAATAGCCAGTACAGTATTTATGCCCCTCTTTTCGGATTGTCATTGTTAGCTGTTACTTCATACTTCAGAGCCGTCACTCTTTGTAACAGACTTGAGTATTACATGCATACTGCGGTCATATACTTCATACTTCAGAGCCGTCACTCTTTGCAACAGACTTGAGTATAACAATTAACATGTATACTGCGGTTATATACTTCATACTTCAGATCTGTCGATGATTGTAATATATACAATCAGTATATATTACAGTCAGTACTCTTCATAAGTTAGCGAACATGGGTAGTAGGTGATTTGCTTCCGGCGGAGAGAGAGATTGGGATAAGAATCCCCAGAGAGAGAGAGAGAGAGAGAGAGAGAGAGAGAGAGAGAGAGAGAGCACTAGGAAGACCTAGATGAAGGAAGACAGAGGTAGGGAGACCTAGAGGGAGGAATAGAGAGACCTAGAGGGAAGAATAGGGTTAGGGAGACTTAGAGATAAGGAGAGACCTAGAGAGAAAGATAGTAGGGAAGGAATAGAGAGGGAGACCTAGATGGAGGAAGAGATAGGGAGATCTACATGGAGGAAGAGATAGTATGGAGACCTAGAAGGAGGTTTAGAAGGGGAGACCTAAAGGAGGAAGATAGAGTAGGGAGACTTTGATGGAATAATAGTTAGGGAGACCTAGAGAGAAGAAGAGTGAGTTGGGAGACCTAGAGAGGAATAGTTATGGAGACCTTGATTGAGAAATAGTGAGTTTGGGAGACTATAGTGATGAATAGAAAGGAGAGAGAAGAAGGAGAGCGTCAGGGAGTCCTGATAGAGGAAGAGAGATAGGGAGACCTAGATGGAGGAAGAGAGAGGGAGACTTAAAGGGAGGGGGAAAAAAGCGGTAGGAAGAGGCGCCCAGAAGGAAAGGGGCGTCCAGAAACCCAAGAGAAGGTGGGGAAGGTAGAGAAAAGAGAAAGAGCAGGAAAGCTCAAAGGGATAGAGAGACAAAGAGAAAGGAATAGTTGGGGAGCAGGAAGGAGGAAAATCCAGATAGAAAGAGAGGCTAATCGAGTTGGGTGGAGAGGCTATGAGGCTAATCGAGTTGGGTGGAGATTCAATTATTGTTGAAGTATCCAGGAAGTCATTCGTAATTGACTGGAGTGCAGATTTCTATCGCTGAATGAGGACCATATGGTGTTATCGATTAGGCAGGGTTGACGATTTTTGTTCTGCCTGAAGATTGATGTTTTTCACAATATAGTGCCACTGTCTAGTCCATACTCCCTTTTATTCCCGACTGTGTGTGTGTGTGTGTGTGTGTGTGTGTGTGTGTGAGAGAGAGAGAGAGAGAGAGAGAGAGAGGGAGGGAGAGAGAGAGTTGCAAATAAAGATTTATTGCAAAATGATGACTTTCTTTCAAATTACACATATATGAGAGAATTGGAGATGTGAACTATTGCCTACATTAACTTGTATCAGAGTTCAATACGTTTGAAAGCCACAATGAAAAAACAGAGTCGCAAGTTAACATTTAAAAATAACTGACTACCTCGCAGAAAGAGGTCCTTTACTCATATATAAGTTTGGGAACAGTTTACAATAAGTTTAATTTATGATTTCTCAAAACTCAGAATTTGTGATTAATCGTTTTTGAGTTTGGTCTCAATTGGAGATCTTGGACGAATGCCCCATTTGCATGCTGTCATTGTGAAGAAACGTTTTAGTCGCTGACCATTTGATCTGTACCCATTCCTGACTTTTTGATCTGTACCAATTCCTGACCATTTGATCTGTACCCTTTCCTGACCATTTGATCTGTACCCATTCTTGACCATTTGATCTGTACCCATTGCTGACCATTTGATCTGTACCCATTCCTGACCATTTGATCTGTACCCATTCTTGACCATTTGATCTGTACCCATTCTTGACCATTTGATCTCTATCAATTCCTGAGCAAATTTAATGCTTTCTTCCTGTTACCATATGATGATGCCAGTATGTTATATTACTAATTCAAAACATTACACACACAAAGCGAAACAAAGCAACAAACAACTGAATTAATAAAGTCAAACGGTAATTCTCAATAAACACATTCAGAAGGAATAAGTTAACATTTTTCGTAACATGTAAGCTGTATTCTTAGAATAAACACATTTTTCGTAACATGTAAGCTATTTTCTTAGAATAAACACAGTAAGAAATTAGATGTTTACATTTTTCTTAACATGTAAGCTCTATCTTTAGTAAAGGATCAAGGCAGTTAACAGTTTTATAAATCCTAGAAATTTAATTCGAACAACATTGCTGCCATAGTCATCTTTTTAAGGCAGGGAGTTATCAATCTTATAAGGCGAAGACATTTGATTCCTATCCTTTGCCGCTAAAGTAATCTCGTTAAGGCAGGTAGTTAATCTTCTAAAGCTATGACAATTGATTCCTACTCTTTGCTGCTGTAGTCATTTCTTTAAGGCAGTGAATGAGAAATCTTATATGTTGCTTTGCTGGACTTGGAACACTAGAGAACTTAAGGGCATGTAGAGAGCAGAGATCGACTTGCAACACTAGTTAATAAAGAGCAAAGATCGACTTGCAACACTAGTTAATAAAGAGCAAAGATCGACTTGCAACACTAGTTAAGTAAGGAGCAAAGATCGACCACATTATAATCAAAGTAACTTTTGTCCAGAGTACGGTTTGTAGAGGGGAAAGTAATCAAAGAACTAATACATCCCTTGGAAACTGATTTGTCAATTAAAAACAAGTAAACAAATAATAGATTGTTGATTTAAATCCATAATATAATCTAAACACTTATATTTTATTTCATTATAAATTAATGCCTGCAACCTCAACTCGTACACATTAGAGCCTGCAACATCAACACATGCACATTAATGCCTACAACATTAACACATACACATTAATGCCTGTAACATCAACACATACACATTAGAGCCTGCAACCTCAACACATACACATTAACACATATAACCTCAACACTCGTACATTAATTCCTACAACGTCAGTACTTGTACATTAATGCCTACAACCTCAACACTTGTACAACAATCCTTACAGTTTAAAAATTGTACCTTAATCTTTATAATCTAACATTTGCGTCTTAATCTCTGTATTCTGAACAGTTATACATTAATTCTTACAGTTTAAACTGTGTGCATTAATTCCTGCATTTTGAACACTTTTGTTTTACATTGATCCTTACAATCTCTACACCTGCATTTTGAACACTTTTGTTTTATATTGATCCTTACAATCTCTACACCTGCAGATTGATTCCTAAACACACCATCTATCCCTTAGTCTTGTCGACCGTTGGGGCAGTACTGATGGATGACCTGGCAACAAGTTTCCTCCATTCCATTCTGTTCTCTGCTAATCTTACCCTGTTGCTCAGTTTCAGTCCTAAACACAAACACACACACGAACACGTTACTGAAAGCTTAGAATGATGGGTACAGTGTTATTTTGCAATTGAAAGATTAGAGATATTTTGTATTGTTGTCACTGCAGTGAGCGTTAGATCAGGATTAAAGTGACGACAACTTATCACAATGTTCACTTTCTCTTGAGCCGGCTTTGGTGATAAGCAAAGCAACTGAAAGATTAAAATAACTGATAAACAGCACTCTCATTTACCTTCAGATTATATCTCCACCTTAGCTATTTTGTCATTTAGCGAAGTGTTTAATGCTGCAAGGATCCAGCACTGTGCGATTAGCAATAGTTCCGAACGCCCCTTTTAGAGAATACATATACTGCACCCCTTTTAGAGAATACATGTACTGCACCCCTTTAGAGAATACATGTAGTGTACCCCTTTAGAGAATACATGTACTATACCCCTTTAGAGAATACATGTAGTGTACCCCTTTAGAGAATACATGTAGTGTACCCCTTTAGAGAATACATGTAGTGTACCCCTTTAGAGAATACATGTAGTGTACCCTTTTAGAGAATACATGTACTATACCCCTTTAGAAAATACATGTAGTGTACCCCTTTAAAGAATACATGTAGTGTACCCCTTTAGAGAATACATGTTGACTGATTACTGCGCAGGGTTGTAGATTTAGTAAATTCTAGAGACTTTTGACTGATTAATGTGCAGGGTTGTTTTAGATTTATTACATTCTAGACCGTTTTGACTTATTACTACGCTGATTTGTTTTAGGTTTATTTCATTTTAGACCGTTTTGACTTATTACTACGCTGATATGTTTTAGGTTTATTTCATTTGAGACCGTTTTGACATATTACTACGCTGATTTGTTTTAGGTTTATTTCATTCTAGACCGTTTTGACGTATTACTACGCTGATTTGTTTTAGGTTTATTTCATTCTAGACCGTTTTGACGTATTACTACGCTGATATATTTTAGGTTTATTTCATTCTAGACCGTTTTGACGTATTACTACGCTGATTTGTTTTAGGTTTATTTCATTCTAGACCGTCTTGACTGATTATTGCGCGGTTTTGTTGTTGTTGTTGTAGATTTAGTAAATACAGGTAAACCGCTTAGCCACATGGCCCCTATTGGTTTTGAGTAATGATAGGAGCAAGCTCCTCTGGTTATTTTAGAAGCCCTGCCAGTGGTTGTCACACCTGGCTCTCCCTCCCCCTCCCCCCTGCACGGCTGTTTTATAAGGCAGGAGCAGGCTGACTGCAGTTTTGTTTGTGGTTTTTACAGCTGTACGTTGACTGACTGCGAGCGACCTCTTTACGGTATATTTCGCTGAAAAGACAGAGGCTTGGAGTAAAATTAAGGTCGGCGGCAGCTGGCTGACGGCTAATTAATTGTATATTGATTAAAATCGATAGAAATATATTTTCCTCCTATATTACTTCATACATTGGCTGTTATTGATTGAAATGTACTCGATAGTAAAGATTCTAGACTAGAGAATCAACATTTGATTTTTTTAAAAAAAACAGGTCTAATTGGATTTATATTTGAAACAAGTTTAATCAACATATTGCGAAACAAGGTTTTATTAATATATCTGAACCATATAGTGTGAAATATGTTTGGTTTAGTATAGTTGAAACATTTAACAAGATTAGTGTAAATCATATTTAATACTATAGTGTAAAACATGTTTGATTTAGTATAGTTGAAACATTTAACAAGATTAGTGTAAATCATATTTAATACTATAGTGTAAATCATATTTAATACTATAGTGTAAAGCATATACAAATAGTACAGTGTCAAACATTAAAATAATATATAGTGCATTTTAGTGAAATAGTGTTGTATGAAATAATTCATGAAGAGTAATATATATTTGAAACATTTGTATAATATAATAATATATTTAAATAGTGTAATTTGAAACGTTTTTATTTTATTATGTGAAATATATTTTAATAGATGAAACATATTTCAATACAATTATTAGTGTGAAATATACCAGTAGTATAGTATAGCATATTTAAATGTTTAATGTAATTTATGGTTACATTTAATAGACAGTTAATGTTGTGTGAACAGTGTTTGGTTAATGTGGTATGTAATAGGCAGATAATGATGCGCGAACGTTTTTTGTTAACATAGTATGTAATAGATAATGTTGCTTGAACAGTGTTTGGTTAACATAGTATGTAATAGATAATGTTGCTTGAACAGTGTTTGGTTAACATAGTATGTAATAGATAATGTTGCTTGAACAGTGTTTGGTTAACATAATATGTAATAGATAATGTTGCTTGAACAGTGTTTGGTTAACATAGTATGTAATAGATAATGTTGCTTGAACAGTGTTTGGTTAACATAGTAGTATGTAATAGAAAGATATTGTTGTGCGAACAGGGTTAGCATATTATGTAATAGAAAGATAATTTTGTATGAACAGTGTTTGGTTAGCATATTATGTAATAGACGGGTAATGTTGTGTGAACAGTGTTTGGTTAGCATATTATGTAATAAGTAATGTGTGAACAGTGTTTGCTTAGCATATTGTGTAATAGACAGGTAATGTTGTGTGAACAGTGTTTGCTTAGCATATTGTGTAATAGACACGTAATGTTGTGTGAACAGTGTTTGGTTAGCATATTATGTAACAAGCAGGTAATGCTGGTTAATATATTATTTTTGCTTTATTTTATGTACGTTTAAATCCGTGTATATTCAAGCGTGCTTGTGTAAATAGGTGTTTATTATTGCTAACTCATGGGGTGATCACGAATCACTGCTCCGAAATAATGTAATCTTTTAATTTAAGAAGTACATTCTTAAATAACGTTTAGATCGTTATCCCCTTGACTACCTTGAGAGGTTCAAAAATGACTATAGAGCGTGTGTGTAGGTGTGAACCTTAATAAAGTGCGTGCATGTGTGTTGGTATTAACGTGACTATAGAGCATGCATTTCTGTTGGTATTAACGTGACTATAGAGCGTGAATGTGTGTTGGTATTAACGTGACTATAGAGCATGCATTTCTGTTGGTATTAACGTGACTATAGAGCGTGAATGTGTGTTGGTATTAACGTGACTATAGAGCATGCATGTGTGTTGGTATTAACGTGACTATAGAGCGTGCATGTGTGTTGGTATTAACGTGACTATAGAGCATGCATGTGTGTTGGTATTAACGTGACTATAGAGCGTGCATGTGTGTTGGTATTAACGTGACTATAGAGCGTGAATGTGTGTTGGTATTAACGTGACTATGGAGCATGCATTTGTGTTGGTATTAACGTGACTATAGAGTGCAGTTGTGTGTTGGTATTTACTATTAACGTGACTATAGAGCGTGCATGTGTGTTGGTATTAACGTGACTATAGAGCGTGCATGTGTGTTGGTATTAACGTGACTATAGAGCGTGAATGTGTGTTGGTATTAACGTGACTATAGAGTGCAGTTGTGTGTTGGTATTTACTATTAACGTGACTATAGAGCGTGCATGTGTGTTGGTATTAACGTGACTATAGAGCGTGCATGTGTGTTGGTATTAACGTGACTATAGAGTGCAGTTGTGTGTTGGTATTAACGTGACTATAGAGTGCAGTTGTGTGTTACGATCGTAACTACATAACAAACATCTATAACAACACTCATATATTAATAATTCAACAAACAGCTCTAATAGCACTTATATATTAATAATGCAACCAACATCTGTAACAACACAAACAGCTCTAATAGCACTTATATATTAATAATGCAACCACCATCTGTAACAACACAAACAGCTCTAATAGCACTTATATATTAATAATGCAACCAACATCTGTAACAACACAAACAGCTCTAATAGCACTTATATATTAATAATGCAACCAACATCTGTAACAACACAAACAGCTCTAATAGCACTTATATATTAATAATGCAACCAACATCTGTAACAACACAAACAGCTCTAATAGCACTTATATATTAATAATGCAACCAACATCTGTAACAACACAAACAGCTCTAATAGCACTTATATATTAATAATGCAACCAACATCTGTAACAACACAAACAGCTCTAATAGCACTTATATATTAATAATGCAACCAACATCTGTAACAACACTCGTATATTAATAATGCAACCAACATCTGTAACAACACTCATAATGCAACAGACCGCTCTAACAACACTCATATATTAATAATGCAACAAACAACTCCAATAACACTCGTATATTAATAATGCCGCAAAATGGTTTAACATCACTCGTATATTAATATTGCAGCCAACAGGCCTAACACTATTCGTATATTAATAATGCAACAAACAGGTCTAACAACACTTGTATATTAATAATGCAATATTTGTAAACGTCATCACGAAATTAAAGACATTTTTTATTGACAGCATAATGGCTGAATACTTTCAGTCTACTCTGAGATTAACAAGAAGATCTGTCTTTGACATGACTGTAATAATTAGAATTGTCGATATTTCCAGTATTCGGGTAAATGTTCCACTAATAGCTCCTGCACTCGTGCGTCATCCGTTCCGCCGACACTAAGCCAAGAATACAGCTTCCGCGTTCATTACTTTGGCAATGTCGTGTGTCGTCTCAGCTTTGTAGAGGACGACGGTTGTTTGGTAGATGTTTGTTTAGTTGCTGGTGGGTTTATATTGTTTTTAATTGAAGGCAGCATTAGTTTCTGAATGTACATACGTCTTCCCTTCGACCGGTCGCGTTTCCGTAGAAACCGAAATAATTACTTGTCATATGAAGTCAGATTAAAAATGGATTTTGGGGTTTTCTTTCCATTCTATCTATCTATCTATCATCTATCTATCTATCTATCTATCTATCTATCTATCTATCTATCTATCTATCTATCTATCTATCTATCTATCTATCTATGTATCTATCTATCTATCTATGTGTCGTTTGCTTATATCTGAATATATGTCTATCTACCTGCTTGTCTCTCTCTGTCCAACTTGAACTGTGTGTATTTTTCCTTCTGCCTGTGTGTATACATATATTATGTATAATATTGCCAACGTGAAGTGTTGTCAGGGTATGTTATATGTTGACTCCTATTTTCCTCCCCTTATAAGATGTCGTTCATTTGTTTTGCTCTCTCCATTGCTTTTGGTTGTCACGATTATTTCCAAGTCATTTATTACGGCTGTAGGAAAAGATTATTTTGAGGTTGTCACGATTATTTGTTACGGCTGTAGGAAAAGATTATTTTGAGCCTGTCACAATTATTTCCAAGTCATTTGTTACGGCTGTAGGAAAAGATTATTTTGAGGCTGTGACACTGTATTAAAAGCTGTTGTATTGTTTGTGCAAATTATTTCTTTTTATGTATATTTCTTTACCTAGTTATTACCGGATCTATAAATATGTCACTATATTGTAATAAACGTGCAGTTGAGAAAAAAAGACAGATCAAACATCGTTTTACGTCATAAAAGTGGTATAGCGCTCCGGCTTATCTGTTGCCTTTGGTTTTTCACTTTTCCCATCTGAATGCTGAGTTGCGATCACGTATTTGAGCTGACATAATTATTAATTATTAACTATTTTGTTCAAAGCACTGAATATTTGCTTCTCAAGCTTAATATTACGTCATTTACCCCGCACCTTTGTGAGCTCTGTCATCAACGCAGACTTTACAAAGAAAAGAAAGCAATAACATGCTGTCCCATACATTACTTACAGGCAGGATTATGAACTCTGTCATCAACGCAGACTTTACAAAGAAGAGGAAGCAATAACATGTTGTCCCATACACAATATTACGTTACGTACATGCACCTTTGTGACCTCTGTCATCAACGCAGACTGATAGAAAACGGACACTGCATGATTGGGGTCCCCGTCACATCAGAACGCTGTCTGTTAGAACTTCTGTTCGTGAACTTTAAAACAACATTCCAGGCTAGAAATAATCATTCATTTAAATGACTATCAAAATTGGGTTAATTAAGAAAAACTGTAAATCCGAACGTTCAACTTGAAAAGTTCGATGACAGTCTGTTGTCAGGATGAGTCTGTTGTCAGGGTGATAATTTGTTATCAGGATGAGTCTGTTGTCACGGTGTTGTGAGTCTGACTGAATGACAACGAGACTGACCACATGGTGAGAGTCAGAGTTATCCTTGTGAATGAAGAAAATTTAGGGGGCACACATTTTGTGCAAATCTGGGCGTCACGTCCAGAAGGCAGGGGTTACATTTTTTTCTTATTTAGTCGGCACTACGTTTTATTGTGGCTTAGATTAGCGTTTCCATGCAAAATAAAAATGTTGTGTGCATGCGTGCCTGCGTGCGTGTGTGTGTATGATAACACATGAATACAAGCACCCCCTCTTTTTAACAAAATAAATATCAGCATAACAAAAGAAATTTGTTTCAAATGTACCGTATTTATTGCTGAAATAAAATTTGAAATGCTTCATCTGTTAAAATACGAAATGACTGCATTTATCTAAACTCATTATTTTAATAAATGTTATAAGCTTTTATCTAACACGTAATATTTTGTGGTAAAATGACATTCTCTTCACACTCCACGAAGGTCTGTAACAGTTAGAAGGAGTAGTCTCCCTAAGAAGATCTGTAAGAGAAGGAGTAGTCTCCCTAAGAAGGTCTGTAACAGTTAGAAGGAGTAGTCTCCCTAAGAAGATCTGTAAGAGAAGGAGTAGTCTCCCTAAGAAGGTCTGTAACAGTTAGGAGTAGTCTCCCTAAGAAAGTCTGTAACATTTAGAAGGAGTAGTCTCCCTAAGAAGGTCTGTAACAGTTAGAAGGAGTAGTCTCCCTAAGAAGGTCTGTAACAGTTAGAAGGAGTAGTCTCCCTAAGAAAGTCTGTAATAGTTAGAAGGAGTAGTCTCCCTAAGAAAGTCTGTAACAGTTAGAAGGAGTAGTCTCCCTAAGAAGGTCTGTAACAGTTAGAAGGAGTAGTCTCCCTAAGAAGGTCTGTAACAGAAGGAGTAGTCTCCCTAAGAATTTAACTTTGCTTATACAGCATAATTTTAAATATTTTTTATATTGAAAAAAAATGAGTGTTACAAACAGCATGAGATAAAAAACATGGTAAGGACAACTGCTATTGTGACTAATACTTGAACTTCATTCCCGTCAATAAATTTCCGGTACATAATCCTCAACTGCAGTGTACTTTGCAGACAGTTCAATGAATACACAAATTAAACAAAATTTTCACAAGTAGATTATTACTACTGCATTTTAATATTATTTAATTAACTTCGATCCTTTCTAGGAAAAAAGTTTAAAATCAAGAACTTCGATTATTTGCGATGCAAGTAAAGTCCTACGGTTCGCCATAGTGTCACACTTCACTCGTTTTGCTGATCAGTTGCGTACTCGAACAGGAGAAATTGTCACTTCATGCAGGCTTGGCTAGGGGCGACAACTCACAAAAACCATAGAAAGTGGCACGTACGTGTTGACACTTGAACCCTGGCCATTAAACCCTGTGCTGTAAATTAGACTTCGTGCGACACAAAATTGATAAGTGCTGCAATTAAGACATCTTGTACACAGTTAACAAGGGCGGTAATTACGACTTGGCGGAGTACGAAGCCTATTGAAATATGTTCAGATGGTTGGGGTCTTGTCGCAGGAGGATTTTGTAATTGCTTTCACTAGACGTCTTAATGACATACACATTCTATGTACACGTCCCCCCCCCCTGCTTAAATATTGATAGTTTTTTTGCTATCAATAACATACAAATTCTATGTACACATTTTTTTTTCGCAAAACATTATTTCCAGAGCTATCATCTATTGTCACTACGTCCACATAATTAACAAACGTTACTCCAAGGTTGTCATCTGTCGTCACAGAGTCCATGTAATTAACAAACAGTACTTTCAGAACTGTCATCTATTGTTGCAATGTTCACGTCATTATCAAACATTACTCCCGGAACTGTCATCTTTTGTCACAGAGTAACCAACATTGCTCTGAAAACTGTGGAAACTGTCTTCACAAATTCCATGAATTTAACCAATATATTACTCCCAGAAGTGCCTTTCTGTGAAGGTACTTATACAGTCATGGTTTCCGAGATGAAATAAACATTTGTTAGACATGAAAATGTTTTCTCTTTAGCATGTAAGACAATGGTGTTACCCACTTTTTATTTTTTGTCCACAAGAATTAACACAACCCGGATACCACCCCCCCTCCAATATTTTCTGTTTTTAAGAGTTGTGTTCTATAAAGCTGTAAGCGAGGAAAAAACTTGTTTGTTTTTTTAAACTTCACTTCCAAAGTTAGAGACACGAGTAATAAGTTATAAAAAGCTGTCATCATCCTTATGCTATCGAATATTTTCTCCATGATTAAAATAAAAAGTAGGTACTTTTAATTCTCTTTTATGTTAGACTCAGATTCTGCTTTGAATTATTTGACAAACAATTTATTATTATTTCTTCCTTTATTGCTTTTATTTTTCCCATGAGAAATGTTCTTGTTCTTGTAATTTGTTAACTCCCTTTTACTGGAGGCCCTCTCACCGCTTGCTAACTTCACAGAATTGCTTATCAGGATACCCGCTTTTGGGAGAGGGGTTTTAGGAGCCCACAGCCTGAGTGTGCTAGTTGTAAGGATTAACAGGTATCAAAATAGGGATCATAAAGATTACTCTGACTGAAATTATGGGAGGCGTTTCTGGCCGAAGCCGATTTCGTGCGAGAAGATAACTCTGTAAGAAAAAAATCATATCTGTTTTCTTTGGAGGTAAAGACGCCGCCTTTGTTTGCTAACAGTGGACACATTCAGGGAATTTGATGAGTTTTTTTTTTATTTTTTTTTTAAAAAAAACAGTTTTACATGGCGGGGATATTATATTTGAAAAAATGATTTAAAAAAGACTTTTATCGATTTCTGACATGGAATATTGATTACATCTTCCTCTTCCGTAAGCAATTTTTTTTTTTCACAAATGAAATCTAGCTGCATTGTTATTGAGCTCGATCAAAATTGAGTCTGTCCGCCATGTTGCTGAGCCCGATTAAATTGCTGGCCGCTTTGTTGTTGAACCCGGACAAGACCGCCACGTCCTGTTAGTGTTATAGCCTACTAAACATTTAGATGAATTTGCTTATTTATTCATTTTGCTTATAACCACAACTGCAGCCGCACTACAAGCAGCTGTAGCGCTCTCTCTCTCTCTCTCTCTCTCTCTCTCACACACACACACACACACACACATTGTATATGTATTATGAAATTATTTGTTTCGGGTATGATTGAAATAAGTGTAAGCCTGAATATTGATGAATGTAGGAATATTTAGTGTTTCGGAATGACTTATTAGATTATATTGTTTTGTTTCTGGGTTGGTGGTGGACTAAAGTGTGGCATACATTTTGTGATTTGTGTATGTGTGTGTGTGTGTGTGTGTGTGTGTGTGTGTGTGTGTGTGTGTGTGTGTGTGTGTGTGTGTGTTGTTATGTATATGTATGTTTATTTTTAATAAATGCAAATATTTTGTAAATGTTCGTTGAGCTAATTTGACTTGCTGAGTTTGCATATTTGTGGCATGCTATTAGTACTGGTACCATTAAGCATGTCTGATGCACTCTCAGTACTGGTACCATTATACATGTCTGATGCACTCTCAGTACTGGTACCATTATACATGTCTATTGCACTCTCAGTACTGGTACCATTATACATGTCTGATGCACTCTCAGTACTGGTACTATTATGCATGTCTGAGGCACTCTCAGTACTGGTACCATTATACATGTCTGATGCACTCTCAGTACTGGTACTATTATGCATGTCTGAGGCACTCTCAGTACTGGTACCATTATACATGTCTGATGCACTCTCAGTACTGGTACTATTATGCATGTCTGAGGCACTCTCAGTACTGGTACCATTATACATGCCTGATGCACTCTCAGTACTGGTACTATTATGCATGTCTGATGCACTCTCAGTACTGGTACTATTATGCATGTCTGATGCACTCTCAGTACTGGTACCATTATACATGTCTGATGCACTCTCAGTACTGGTACCATTATACATGTCTGATGCACTCTCAGTACTGGTACTATTATGCATGTCTGAGGCACTCTCAGTACTGGTACCATTATACATGTCTGATGCACTCTCAGTACTGGTACTATTATGCATGTCTGATGCACTCTCAGTGCTGGTACTATTATGCATGTCTGATGCACTCTCAGTACTGGTACTATTATGCATGTCTGATGCACTCTCAGTACTGGTACCATTATACATGTCTGATGCACTCTCAGTACTGGTACTATTATGCATGTCTGATGCACTCTCAGTATTGGTACTATTATGCATGTCTGATGCACTCTCAGTACTGGTACCATTATACATGTCTTTTGCAAGAGAGATGCTACGTAGTGCGTTTCTAGCTGACCCATTGGCTGCTGTTTTCTCGAGCATAATTCGCTCACATTCAACCCAAAGGTTTTCACATTCAAACTTTTCGAGTATTTCCGGCATCTCTCTTTCATGCGCTTTTTCTTTCATCTCTTTCTCAGGTGCTCTCTCCTCTTTTTTTTTTCTCTTTCTTTCTCTTTCCTTTCTTCTCTTTTTTTCCGTCCTTTCCTCTATCTTTCTTAACGTATTCAAAGAGGTGGGCCCCTTTTAAACTTAATTCTTCCCTGAACTTTTGAGTTAGGTTTTCAACCGCATCGTTGGTAATACCACTTAGGTTTAATTTACAAAAATGTTTTTAAAGGTAACGGTAACACCTTAAGTTCAAGGTTGTTAAAATAGTTACATTCACTAGTTCTACGCTATACTGCTGTGGTAGTGGTTTTGCCTTTACAATTACTACCAGTCAAAGCAAATCACAACAGTAAATACAACTATTAGATAAAATATTGTGTAGCACTTTCAGTCGACATAGCAAACATTGGTTATAAGTCATGACAAGAATAATTGGTTAACGTTAATAAAAATCAATACAACCAACATCTTCACTCAAATATTTGTACTGTATATTTGTATTTCTTATGTTTTAATGGCAAGTTATCTATGGGTTTTCCTTAACAGAAAATTAAATAAGATCCCTAGTGTATAAATTGTATAATTAAAAATCCAATAGTTCAATCCCGAGATGAGATTCCCAACTGTCAGAAAGGGAGTGGAACTTTGATTTGTCTAACTTCTGGAGTTTCATAGGGTTAGTTGGATTTTGATAAACGTTAAGTCTTAATATGTCACTGTTAAGGAACGTATTGTTACAAATAAAAACTAGTATTAATTTCATTTGATAGATTGGCTGTTTATAGATATCATGTGATAACTGGTTGTTTTACAAGGTCCTATGGATATCATATAATAGGCTGGCTGTTTACAATGTCACATGGAGATCATATGATAGGCTGGCTGTTTACAATTTCACATGGAGATCATATGATAGGCTGGCTGTTTACAATTTCACATGGATATCATATAATAGGCTGGCTGTTTACAATGTCACATGGAGATCATATGATAGGCTGGCTGTTTACAATTTCACATGGAGATCATATGATAGGTTGACTGTTCTACAAGGCCGTGTGGATATCTTGTGACATGTAGGCTGTTTTACAAGGTTCTATGGATATCGTGTGATAGGTTGGTTGTTTTACAAGGTCCTATGGATATCATAGGTTGGTTGTTTTACAAGATCCTATGGATATCATAAGATAGGTTGGTTGTTTTACAATGTTCTATGGATATCATGTGATAGGTTGGTTGTTTTACAAGGTTCTATGAATATCTTGCGACAAGTTGGCTGTTTTACAAGGTCCTATGGATATCTTGTAACAGGTTGGCTGTTTTACAAGGTCCTATGGATATCGTGTAATAGGTTGGCTGTTTTACAAGGTCCTATGGATATCGTGTAACAGGTTGGCTGTTTTACAAGGTCCTATGGATATCGTGTAACAGGTTGGCTGTTTTACAAGGTCCTATGGATATCGTGTAATAGGTTGGCTGTTTTACAAGGTCCTATGGATATCGTGTAACAGGTTGGCTGTTTTACAAGGTCCTATGGATATCGTGTAATAGGTTGGCTGTTTTACAAGGTCCTATGGATATCGTGTAACAGTTTGGCTGTTTTACAAGGTCCTATGGATATCGTGTGATTGCTCAGATTTAATCTTTCTGATAAATTATGATAATGTTATAAATATAATATAAAACCTAAGTACTACTCTCTTAGCTGTGGCTGCCCTAATTGTCTTTAATTTGCTAGCTGCTACAACCTAAATGTTAGCAAGTGTCATTCCCTCTCCCCTATTGGCGGTTAAATTATCCCGAAGCCTGTTATTAGTTACCGGTACTTGAACCGCAGCGTGCACATTGCAATCACGATTTCCGGCAATTGCAGTCGGTTATAAATTAAAAGGAAATGTTTATATATGCTGTCCGTTCTGTAAAACTTAAAACTACTATTTATCTATTCAGCAATCCACCACGTTTTAACGAAGCACCATAATTGAAAGCATGAAGAAGCTAATTATGCCCGTAATTCTATTCCGAATCTTTCTATCACTGTACATTTGGACTCGCAAAAGTACTTGACAATCATCAGCTGACTGATTTTTGAATAACGCTTGATTCCACTTATTATTCCACTTATTATTTTTCCATTTATATCTTTGGGCATAAACCCGTTCAGTCGGTAAATTTTCTCGGAAGCCCGTCTCATCTCTTACGTGTTACAGCTAGTCTTAACCGCCAGGATTTTCGATTATCTCCCCTAGATCTTTTAGCATGCACACCTAGCACAAGATTCCATTCTTTTTGTTGTTGTTATAAGTGGAAAGTTATTCTTTCCTGTGGCATTTACTGATACTGTTGTTAAACTCACATATATCTTCTTTAGGCACGATTTATGCTTACATGAGTATTTCACATCGTCACTGATACTTTGTATATTTCACAGCGTCACTGATACTCGTGTATATTTCACATCGTCACTGATATTCTTGTATATTTCACATCGTCACTGATACTCGTGTATATTTCACATCGTCACTGATACTCGTGTGTATTTCACAGCGATACTGTCATATTTGTGTTGTTGGCTCCTTACTGTTTCTTTCTTTACAATATGTACAATTAGCAATATTAATAATATTTCTTTTTTAAATGAGCAGTAATTAAACAGTATAGTTTCCAAGTATAATATCTTTCTGCTATATAAGAATGATTAATTATTCTATCATACTCTATAGTTGTGTATTTGAACTACCAAAACTGTCCTGAAAAATAGTTACCTCTAGGGATTTGAGCTTTCACTCAATCCTCACACGTAGTTACAACTGGTGATTTAAATTTCCAGTCTGACCTCACATGTATATATACCACTAACTAGTGATTTAAATTTCCAGTCTGACCTCACATGTATATATACCACTAACTAGTGATTTAAATTTCCAGTCTGACCTCACATGTATATATACCACTAACTAGTGATTTAAATTTCCAGTCTGACCTCACATGTATATATACCACTAACTAGTGATTTAAATTTCCAGTATGACCTCATACGTATAGTTACCACTAACTAGTGATTTAAATTTCCAGTATGACCTCATACGTATAATTGCCATTAGAAGTGTGAATTTCTAGTGTGTTATAGTTACCATTAGGAGTGTGAATTTCTACTGTGGTATGGTTACCATTAGGAGTGTGAATTTCTGCTGTGGTATGGTTACCATTAGGAGTGTGAATTTCTAGTGTGTTATGGTTACCATTAGGAGTGTGAATTTCTAGTGTGTTATGGTTACCATTAAGGACTTGAATTTCGAGGCTGATAACACATTAGTTACCATATTAGCGATGTGAATTTGAGTCTGTCCACACACATATATACCATTAGGAACTGATGATGATAATTTATCCAATATAATTGATGACATACTAAAATTGCATATTGTCCAATAAAAATGGCATCCTTTCCTTGTTTTAGATGAATCTCCTGGTTTACTGATTACAAACCATTACGACCATGGTAGCCTTGAGAAGCATCTACTGCAGTGTATAAGTGTAAGGAATACACCTCACTCCATTGATTTATGGTGTCAAAGTATGCTGACTACATCTACTGCAGTGTATAAGTGTAAGGAATACACCTCACTCCATTGATTTATGGTGGCAAAGTATGCTGACTACATCTACTGCAGTGTATAAGTGTAAGGAATACACCTCACTCCATTGATTTATGGTGGCAAAGTATGCTGACTACATCGAGCGATTTCTGGTACAAAGAAGTTACTGGAAATTGCTACAATTGTTATTCTACCTGAGGGAGCTAATACGGCAGAGCACCAGATGGCCTCGAGAGAATAGCGGCTAGTCACTGTTCTACAACGTGAGAATAGCGGCTAGTCAGAGTTCTACAACGTGAGAAGGAAAACATAACACGAACAATAAACTTGTGACTTTGTTATGAAAAGTGCACAAAAGGACTTCGCCTAGACAAGGTTGTATTAAAACTATTATTTATCTCTTGTAACTCCATTTCTGTTCTCTGATAAGAACTTTCATGTGATTTGTATTGGCACTACTCTTTTGAATTGTGTGTTAGGATATAAGACTGTATAGGTATTAAAATTATTCAGATGTGGTTTCGTGGAAATATTAATGTCAAATAACTGTTTTCATTGTAGTTGTTATATGTATATTTGATTGTTGATTTAAACAATTTATTGTTTAATTTATTGACCTTATTACACATATTGATAACCTTGTGTTGGAGAAGAAAATGGGTGGATGGGGGCTTGCTAAATATAGATTAAAAGACGGATTTTTCTTCCCCTTTAGTAAGAAGTTTTCCATCAATGGAAATATTGTGTGATGGTAAATGTTTGTCTTTAGTGTTGTGAGAGAGAGAAAACGTTTACAGCACCCGTATATCCGCCAAGTGAGAGAGTCGAGTGAGGTTTGCTGGAAAATTATTAATAACATGAATTAATATTCTCATCAGTTATGACTGATTAATTAATTAATAATAATAATAATAACCATTAAGTAGGTAGCATTGGCGTCACAGATTGTAAGACAGTATAAACTATACTGAATAATTTGTCCAGAATAATTTGTATTATACTAGGACAGTAAACTATACTGTTGAGAATAATTTGTATTATACTAGGACAGTGAACTATACTGTCCAGAATAATTTCTATTATACTAGGACAGTAAACTATACTGTTGAGAATAATTTGTATTATACTAGGACAGTAAACTATACTGTTGAGAATAATTTGTATTATACTAGGTTAGTGAACTATACTGTCCAGAATAATTTGTATTATACTAGGACAGTGAACTTAAGGATCCATTAAGTTCTTGTTGCTTTAAGTGCAGTGAATTTAAAGACTCCTAACTTTCGTGTTGCTTTAAGTATTAAGTGAGCTTAAGGATTTATAACTGAACTTAAGGATTCATTACTTTCATTTTGGATTTCAGTAAAATGAGTTATTAAATTCCGATTTGTCTAAAATAATTTTAGTGTGAAATAATTAATAATTTCTCATTTTTGTTGTAATTGAAATGCAGTTAACTCTGAGATATCTTACTTGTTAAACAGTTTAAATGAAAGGCGAAAGACATTTTCTATCTTGTTTGCTAAGTATTTTAAATAAAAGCTGTGAAATTTTCTTGTAGTTTTCGGCACAATTTTATCAGTTTTTTTCTGATTTTCTTGTAGTTTCATCAGGTTTTTCTGATTTTCTTGTAGTTTCATCAGGTTCTACTGATTTTCTTGTAGTTTCATCAGGTTCTTCTGATTTTCTTGCTATAGTTTTAAGTACAAATAAATAATGTAGCCTAATTTTTCTTGTTTTATTTAAGTAGACCAAGAATATATGGGTTTTTTTATTGCAGTTTTAACTGCAGATAATTCATATATTTTGATTTACTTATAGTTCCGAGAGTAAATGGATAAAGATATCCTGATTTTCAGTGCAGAAAGTTCAAAATACTTTCATTAGGGCGTGATATTTGAAAGGTCACGAAATCTGCGCACATTGGCTAAAAATAAAGGACAGATGAACTAACAGATAAAAAAGATCTTTTTCTAAGACTAAATCCATTTCGAAAGCGAGGCTTTTTGGTTTTTGGATACATTAATACTTTCCGCACGCAAGGATATGGGCGAGGTGATAGAGTGAGTCAGACACAGAAGATAGTGTGAGGGGGGTGGGGGAGAGAGGAAGGATGCCAGAAAACTAGATTTAGGTTTCGGTCGAAGAAGAATGTCACAGGAAATGAGGGACAGAAATTATATTTTATTTCATTTTAATAAACCGCTAACAAAACTAGTTGAAGTAACCCGAGTTTTGTTATTTTACATATGTAGCATGAAAATTCCAGTAACGGTCACCTAAGATCTCTTTAGTAGACAGACGTTCGTGACGCAGTGTGTGTTAATTTTCATATTGAATATATATATTAGTTTATGAAGAATATGTATATTAAATAAATTGGGACAACTGCGCAATACCGTCACATGTTGTTGACGAGTGAAATGGCCAGTGCGCATTAGTATTGACCACAGAAAAGCGTGCATCACGATTACCACTATATATCCAAGGCAAAAATCATGTCACAGGACATAGCTTCTGGAAGTTTTGGAAACCTTCAGTGAGAGCTATATAAGAGGCAAAATAAAGACTTTTACTCTCAATGTTGAAAACGTCGATTCGTCTGAAGCCAGTCTAACTTCACGTATGAATTATCTCATGTACAGAGATTTCATAAAGGAAAGCTGCAATAATCTCTTTCCATCCGTTTTCCATCCGTCTGATGCCATATATTGAGTAGCGAGGCAAAATTACTCAGTATAACTGTTGGCAAAGTGGAAAGTTCGCTGTCAAGAAAAACCCGATGCATGTGACGCTGGTTGTATGCAGTTAACGACACGAGGGACCAACTTGCTCTTCCCCCTGTCTGAGTTCGTTTTGGCAGTCTATCCCGCAAATTGAGGGGCTGGCGCCGGAGATACATATCCGGATTTCTACACTCAATGTAATGCGACGACACATCCCACTGGACGACTCCACCCGATAATGCTCAACGTCGTTGGGATGTCCGTTTCCACGACAATTATCGAAGCTGACAACAGTCAGCTAAATTTCAGATTTCTCCCCAGTGATAATCTGAAAGTGGTGCCTAGATTCTGCAGAGTCTTCACCTGTAATGCGACGCCTCAATTGCGCCGTGATTCTTCACTTTGAAGTGCCGCTTATAAGTGACGTGTGAGTTTACGTCATCTCCTTGGAACTCTGACATTAATAGTGAGTAATCATTAGCACGGCTAACGCGCACATACTTAAGTCTAGGACTCTTAAGAAAATGAACACTATTATATCGTTTGCAAAATAAGAACTTTAATGTTAAAAGTAATGCTTATTCTACATGTTAACTATTGTTAAAGCGGCCCCATTTGCCGCATAAGAATTGTATAATTAATCTTTATTTTATATTTTGAATTTCATCATTTTCATCTCCCCTTATTTCCCACAGAGTGTATGACATTGGAAAGTTGAATGAGTGATTAATCACTGTGCGAAAGAGTAGTGCCCCTTTTAAATCGGGAAATAAATAACCTGATTTAAACATCTTTCAACTCTCTTGTTATTCATAGTTTTTGAGAGGGACGAAAGAATTTGTACTATTGTTTTGCACCGTTCGTCTGTTCGTCCATTTATTCACATTTATGATACACACTCACAACACACACCGCCAATAAAACGTTCCTTGGCATGACACTAATAAACTGGGCCCCACCCAAACATCAATGGAGTATGTCATGTGTGTCTATGTAACAACCTGACACGACGTAGTACTGGCACACGTCACGGGCTTTTTTTGGAGGTGCACCGGAGCAGGCCAAAAATAGACTTCACCCCTTGCATCTCTAACTTCAGCTCGGGTCGGCTTGTAACGAGCCCGCCCGTTTTGTGACATCTGGTGACCACTGACCGTGATCTGACAAGGTAAATTGTGTTGTTGTAAGAAAGTGTCATCTCTTTCCTGCTTTTCTATCTCATCACCATTATGCATTGTTTATTGCATGTTAGGGCTTTGCTATTGAGACTTAGGTGAACTGGATTTTGATAAGACTTATTATTGTGTTGAAATAAGTTTTATAATCTTTACGCTATTATCGTTAACGCGTACCGACTCGTGTTTAGACGTACATAGATCGATATTTCGTACGCTACATTAGCAACTGTTGTTTTGCTAATTTTGCTAACTTTGCAAATTTGCGATTGGGATTCCTTTTATTCGTGATTGTCATAATCCTAATCACGTGGTGGCTGGTGTTCATACGCACACCATTGCACCACTTGTGACCGACAGAGGTCAAAATCCCGCGAATATTCTAAGTCACTTTATCCATACTCGTGATAACTAGCGATTTTAAAAATGGCCGAGCTAGTAAACATAAAGAAAGAACTCATGGCTATGGGTAGAGAATTCGGGTATGAAAAAGCCGAGTTAAAGGAATACGTGGATGAGGAGATAGCTAAATGGTATGTTGCGAAAGAAAATGAGGCGAAAGAGGTGAGAGAGCTAGAGGAAAAAAGATCGAAAGAGGCTATAGAGCTAGAAGATAAGAGACAGTTAGCTAAGGATTTAGAGATGCAAACTTTGAGAGAGCTAGAGGAAAAAAGATCGAAAGAGGCTAGAGAGCTAGAAGATAAGAGAGAGTTAGTTAAACAGCTAGAGATGCAAACTTTGAGAGAGCTAGAGGAAAAAAGATCGAGAGAGGCTAGAGAACTAGAGGATAGGAAAAATGAGCTAGAGGAAAAAAGATCGAGAGAGGCTAGAGAACTAGAGGATAGGAAAAATGAGCTAGAGGAAAAAAGATCGAAAGAGGCAAGAGAAATAGAGTTATTAAAGATTCAGTCTGCTAGGGATTTAGAAGATAAAAGGCAGGAAGTAGAAGAGAAAAAGCTTAAGTTAAAAGCTAGAGCACATCAGGAACAGCTTGAATTAGCTAAGCAAGAGGTAACAGCTAGAGAGAAGTTGTTAGATGGGACTGCTAAGCAACAGGCCGAATTAAATAAACCCCGTACACGGCTAGCTTTCTTTAACCCTGAAGTCGAGACGATTGACGAGTTTTTGACACGCTTTGACAGTTTCATTGCCAACTTTAATTACAGTGACATTGAAAAGAAACAACAACTCGGTCAAATACTTCAAGGTGAAAGCTCGCGCGCATTTACTGATCTAACGCGCGATCCCGCTATTACTTATGCAGATCTCAAAACGGGTTTGATGCGTACTTTTCAATGTACAGCAGAAGGCTTTCGAAAAATGTTTAGGAGAGCCATACCTAAAGCAAATGACACCATGCAAGCCTTCGGTACCCGGTTACGCCATTATCTTGATAGATGGATTGATTTGACAGACATCCGGAAGACATATGAGGGCCTATTTGATTTGATATTAAGAGATCAATTTCTCCATATTGCTCCGCCTGCAATGACGACATATTTGCAGCGAAATCCCCCGACTAACTTCTGTGATATGTTGAAGTTAGCAGACACGTATAATGATTACCCTGATCCGGTAATTACGAGGAGCGCACCACGCCCTCCTCCTACAAATCGGCAGAAGTATACACCGAAACCGAACCGACCAATGACGAAATCGGAAAAACCCGAACCGGTACAGCGGACATATACTAAGTCACAAGACGTACGACGTCACACACGTGACTCCCCACCTATGACATGTTACACTTGCAAAGGGAAGGGGCATAGTTCTCAGAACTGTCCCAGTCCACGTGATGTAAAGGTATGCACTGAAACAGGTGCAACTCTAAAGACCCAACAGGCTACAGTAAACGGACAAAAAGTCAAAATACTGGTCGATACAGGTGCGTCCATAAGCTGCATAAATGCTAAACTTGTACGCCCTGAACAGTATCTAAGAGGTAGTGTCCGCATTCGATGTGTTATGGGACACCTTAGTACATGTCCAAGAGCCACTGTACATGTTACGTCACCCGTATTTTCCGGTACAGTCACCGCCGCAGTGATAAGAGACATGCAGTTCGGATTCATACTATCGCCCGAACAGTGTGACGCAAACACTGATGACATCTATCCTGTTCTCCCCGTAACCACTAGAGCACAACGGGTACGTAGTAAACAAGGACCCCCAGCTCTAAAGATAGTCGAGAATACATTCCCGCAGTTGACCCCAAGTCAACTCAGTCACCTGCAGCAGGAGGACAAAAGTTTGTCCTCAATGCTAAAGCTGGCACGGAAAAACACTATTACGTCCAGCAAGTACGCGACAATGACGTATTTCCTGAAGGACGGACTAGCGTTTCGGCGCACCGACTATAAGGAAAATGATACTAGAAGCACCACGTGTCTATTTACCCCTAAACCACTCAGACCGCTGATTCTAAGCTTTGCACACGACTCAATCATGTCTGGACATCAGGGCGCGCGTCGCACTGAGCAGCGAGTTCGTGAAGACTTCTTTTGGCCAGGCCTGAGTAGGGATGTTCGCTCGTACGTTCGTACATGTACGCAGTGTCAACAACATATTGACCGAGGGCGTGTCAGTCGAGTTCCCCTCGAGATAGTACCAACAGTAGAGGAACCATTCCTAAAAGTCGCAGTAGACATTATTGGCCCAATCATTCCCGCGGCCGAAGGAGGATATCGCTATATCCTAACAATCGTGGATTTTGCAACACGATATCCAGAAGCAGTCGCATTAAAGGGCATCACAGCAATCGAAGTCGCAGACGCTTTAATAGACGTATTTTCTCGCACGGGCGTTCCCCGAGAGATATTGAGTGACCAGGGCACTCAATTCACCTCAGCAATGATGGCTGAAACAATGCGTCTACTGGCGTGTAAACAGTTGTTCTCATCACCATATCACGCTCAGTCTAATGGTGCCGTTGAACGTTTCAACGGTACAATAAAGAAAATGTTAATTAAAATGGCCTCGGAACAACCCGACCAGTGGCCGCGTTTTCTAGCACCATTACTCTTTGCGTATCGCGAACTCCCACAAGAGAGTACGGGCTATTCACCGTTCCAACTACTATACGGCAGGCAACCTCGTGGTCCCCTTAAGCTAATAAAAGAAACATGGGTCAAGGGAGACACTGTGACCGATGGTAAAGATGTTCACACGTACGTAGCCGAACTACGTCAACGTCTGAACGAGACATGTCACTTAGCACAGGAAAACATTCGCGAAAAACAACCCCGATACAAGCGAAATTTTGACCGTACGGCTGTGGAACGTGACCTCGAACCAGGTCAGCTCGTGTTACTCTTGCGGCCCACACATAACAACCGCATGCAAATGCACTGGCGTGGACCCTACCGCGTTATTAAGCGTGTGAAGCAGAACGACTATAGCATACAGATAGGAAATAAGCAGAAAATCTATCACATAAATATGCTAAAGCGTTACTATGAACGCAGCGACGAACAGATAGAAAACGTGAATGTCGCACTGATACAATTGGAAGACTCCAATTTCAGAACAGACATGATGTCCGCCGAAACCCAGCCTAACTCTGCAGTTACAGTCGATCAAGTCGAGATTGACTCGAACTTAACTGTCGAACAGCGCAACGCAATGTCAAAGCTCCTACACAGACACGCGCGCATATTCACCGACCAACCGGGCCACTCAGATTTGGTTGAACACCGCATCAAACTTTTAAGCGACAAACCGATACGCTTAAAACAGTACCCACAGAAATATGAGAGCACAAAGTACATAGCAGAACAGGTGCGTGAAATGCAAAAACAGGGCGTGATTGAACAGTCAATCTCCCCATATTCATCACCGGTCGTCTTAGTTAAAAAGAAAGACGGTACGCTTCGTTTTTGTGTGGACTACAGACAGTTAAATGAGATAACTGAATTCGATGCGGAACCCATTCCAAATCAGGACGAATTATTCGCAAAACTAACCAAGGCACATTACTTTTCAAAGTTTGACATGTGCAAAGGGTACTGGCAACTGTCAGTTGCTATTGACGACAGACCAAAAACAGCATTCCCAACTCCGCTAGGCTTATTTCAGTTTTGCCGACTACCGTTCGGACTAGCGAACGCACCCGCAACATTCGCGCGCTTCATGCGAAAATTACCGTTAGAGAGCGTTGACGCATTGAATTTCTTTGATGACATACTGGTAGCAACAGGAACATGGGACCAACATTTATCCTCAGTGGATGGTCTACTTGACATTCTCGAGCGCCATAGATTGACCGTGAAACCCTCCAAAGTTCGCGCGGGCTTTCGGGAGATTGAGTTTCTTGGCCATATCATAAGTGACGGACAAATAGGCCCAAATCTAGACTTGACTGCAGCCATTCGTGACATGACCTTACCGACTACAAAGAAACAGGTCAGGGCAGTTTTGGGGCTAGTGGGGTACTACCGAAAATTTGTCCCAAACTTCAGTACGCTTCTTAAACCACTGACGGACTTAACTGGGAACAAACAACCCACGAAAATACGATGGACGGCAGAGTGTAGCACCGCCCTCGAAAAAGTGAAGGACATCTTGACCAGTAAACCCGTCCTACAGTTACCAGACTTTGACAAAAGATTTATTGTCAGGACCGACGCATCAGACGAAGGCCTCGGTGCCATACTTCTCCAAGAGACAGATGACGAATACCTACCGGTAGCATACGCTTCTAAGAAACTGTTAGATCGTGAGACACGGTATTCTACGATTGAAAAAGAGTGCTTAGCAATCGTATGGGCACTCAAGAAATTTAGTGCTTATCTGTACTCTAAACCATTCATCCTGCAGTGCGATCATAAGCCGCTGACATATCTGCGCACTAGCATGTACGATAACGCTAGGCTAACTAGATGGACACTCCTGCTACAGGAGTATAGCTTCGTTGTCGAACACATCGCGGGCAGAGAAAATTCGGGTGCCGACGCATTATCCCGGCATGCCATAACCGCGATATAAACAAGAGAGAGGATAGTCTCTCCACAGATGCGCATATAATTCCTGTGGGGACTATCGTGTGAAATAAAATTTTTTTGTTCCTATTTGATTTCCACTCTGTGAGCTCCAATCAATTTTAAGAAGGGGGTTGTCACAGGAAATGAGGGACAGAAATTATATTTTATTTCATTTTAATAAACCGCTAACAAAACTAGTTGAAGTAACCCGAGTTTTGTTATTTTACATATGTAGCATGAAAATTCCAGTAACGGTCACCTAAGATCTCTTTAGTAGACAGACGTTCGTGACGCAGTGTGTGTTAATTTTCATATTGAATATATATATTAGTTTATGAAGAATATGTATATTAAATAAATTGGGACAACTGCGCAATACCGTCACATGTTGTTGACGAGTGAAATGGCCAGTGCGCATTAGTATTGACCACAGAAAAGCGTGCATCACGATTACCACTATATATCCAAGGCAAAAATCATGTCACAGGACATAGCTTCTGGAAGTTTTGGAAACCTTCAGTGAGAGCTATATAAGAGGCAAAATAAAGACTTTTACTCTCAATGTTGAAAACGTCGATTCGTCTGAAGCCAGTCTAACTTCACGTATGAATTATCTCATGTACAGAGATTTCATAAAGGAAAGCTGCAATAATCTCTTTCCATCCGTTTTCCATCCGTCTGATGCCATATATTGAGTAGCGAGGCAAAATTACTCAGTATAACTGTTGGCAAAGTGGAAAGTTCGCTGTCAAGAAAAACCCGATGCATGTGACGCTGGTTGTATGCAGTTAACGACACGAGGGACCAACTTGCTCTTCCCCCTGTCTGAGTTCGTTTTGGCAGTCTATCCCGCAAATTGAGGGGCTGGCGCCGGAGATACATATCCGGATTTCTACACTCAATGTAATGCGACGACACATCCCACTGGACGACTCCACCCGATAATGCTCAACGTCGTTGGGATGTCCGTTTCCACGACAATTATCGAAGCTGACAACAGTCAGCTAAATTTCAGATTTCTCCCCAGTGATAATCTGAAAGTGGTGCCTAGATTCTGCAGAGTCTTCACCTGTAATGCGACGCCTCAATTGCGCCGTGATTCTTCACTTTGAAGTGCCGCTTATAAGTGACGTGTGAGTTTACGTCATCTCCTTGGAACTCTGACATTAATAGTGAGTAATCATTAGCACGGCTAACGCGCACATACTTAAGTCTAGGACTCTTAAGAAAATGAACACTATTATATCGTTTGCAAAATAAGAACTTTAATGTTAAAAGTAATGCTTATTCTACATGTTAACTATTGTTAAAGCGGCCCCATTTGCCGCATAAGAATTGTATAATTAATCTTTATTTTATATTTTGAATTTCATCATTTTCATCTCCCCTTATTTCCCACAGAGTGTATGACATTGGAAAGTTGAATGAGTGATTAATCACTGTGCGAAAGAGTAGTGCCCCTTTTAAATCGGGAAATAAATAACCTGATTTAAACATCTTTCAACTCTCTTGTTATTCATAGTTTTTGAGAGGGACGAAAGAATTTGTACTATTGTTTTGCACCGTTCGTCTGTTCGTCCATTTATTCACATTTATGATACACACTCACAACACACACCGCCAATAAAACGTTCCTTGGCATGACACTAATAAACTGGGCCCCACCCAAACATCAATGGAGTATGTCATGTGTGTCTATGTAACAACCTGACACGACGTAGTACTGGCACACGTCACGGGCTTTTTTTGGAGGTGCACCGGAGCAGGCCAAAAATAGACTTCACCCCTTGCATCTCTAACTTCAGCTCGGGTCGGCTTGTAACGAGCCCGCCCGTTTTGTGACAAAGAAGAAGGCAAAGATGAAGTCTTGCGTCTTTAATGGGCGCCATTACTTCTATTTCTGTGGCTACCAGTTTCATCCAGTCACAGCTCTGCCTTTGTCTCCACTGCCAGTGTCTGGAATGGTTTACAACATACAAATTATCGAAGACTGCAGTTGAAGCAATAACACCACGCACTTACCACGTCACGCATGCAGTCTTCACAATTGTACGCACCGTTTTCCATCAGCGTCAATAACAAAAGACGTCTTTAATGAAAGTGTAATAAGTATATTAATAACATAATTAACAAAGACAACATATAATTAAATATTGAGACAAGCTTACTGTTAACAATACTTGATCATTAACAAAAACATTTTAATATAAGTGGGACACATTTACCGTTCACATCACTCGTGTCTCGGACAGGTTTACTGTTGACATGGTTTGACTACTAAATAAAGACGCCATTACCTGTATTTGTTTAAACACTAAACGCCGTTACCTGTATTTGTTTAAACACTAAACGCCGTTACCTGTATTTGTTTAAACACTAAACGCCGTTACCTGTATTTGTTTAAAAACTATGAAATGCATTCGTTTAAAATAAAAAATAAAAAAGTTAATTCAACCAGTGGAATATAGATCTTTCCAATGACGCTGTATTTGTACATTCACAGTTTCAGCTGTTTTTCTTGACAAGATGACGACTATGCTAAAGAGTTCATTAATAGACCAGCAGCTTTGCTTTATCGTTACAATTGGAACGGTTGTGCGCATTCCGTATAATTTTCAGGCGTATAGCTGTAATAGATGTATATTTTATATCATTATTTTCAGTTTGTGGCTAGAAATAGCTGTAATAGATGTATCATTATTTTCAGTTTGTGGCTAGAAATAGCTGTAATAGATGTATCATTATTTTCAGTTTGTGGCTATAAATTGTATGTTCTGTATCGTTGTTTTCAGGCCTGGGATGAAGTAGGTGTATATTTTATATTATTCTTTCAACCCGGGGCTGCCGCAGGTGTATATCGTATATCGTTGTTTTCAAGCCTGTTAGTGTATACGTATTTTTTAGTAGGATCTTCAGGTCAGTGGCTTTATTGGGCACATTCTGGATCATTGTTTATTCAAATTAGTGTTATGGAATGCTGTTAGTAGGTGTCATTGAATGCTGTTAGTAATGGTATCATTGAATGCTGTTAGTAAAGGTGTAATTGAATGCTGTTAGTAATGGTATCATTGAATGCTGTTAGTAATGGTATCATTGAATGCTGTTAGTAATGGTATCATTGAATGCTGTTAGTAAAGGTGTAATTGAATGCTGTTAGTAATGGTATCATTGAATGCTGTTAGTAATGGTATCATTGAATGCTGTTAGTAAAGGTGTAATTGAATGCTGTTAGTAATGGTGTTACACACTGAATGCTGTTAGTGAAGGTGTTACACACTGAATGCTGTTAGTAAAGGTGTCATTGAATGCTGTTAGTAAAGGTGTTACACACTGAATGCTGTTAGTAAAGGTGTTACACACTGAATGCTGTTAGTAAAGGTGTCATTGAATGCTGTTAGTAAAGGTGTCATTGAATGCTGTTAGTAATGGTGTTACACACTGAATGCTGCTGTAACGGTGATACCAAATGCTATTAATACTAGTTTTACTTAATGTTGCTACTAATGATGTTACTAAATATGTTAATAGTAGTGATAAATGCTGTTAGCATTGATGTTACTAAATGCTGTTAAATAGTAGTTTTACTAAATGTTAGTAACGATGTTAATAGTGGCGTTACTAAATGTTAGTAGTGTTGTTAATTGTGGCATTACTGAATGTTAATAGTGGCGTTACTTAATTTTAGTAGTGATGTTACAAAATGCTAGTAGTTATATTAATAGTGGCCTTACTAAAAGTTAGTAGTGTTGTTAATTGTGGCGTTACTAAATGTTAGTAGTGTTGTTAATTGTGGTGTTACTGAACGTTAGTAGTGTTGTTAATTGTGGCGTTACTAAATGTTAGTAGTGTTGTTAATTGTGGCGTTACTGAATGTTAGTAGTGTAGTTAATTGTGGCGTTACTGAATGTTAGTAGTGTTGTTAATTGTGGCGTTACTGAATGTTAGCAGTGTTGTTAATTGTGGCGTTACTGAATGTTAGTAGTGTTGTTAATTGTGGCGTTACTGAATGTTAGCAGTGTTGTTAATTGTGGCGTTACTGAATGTTAGTAGTGATGTTACAAAATGTTAGTAGTGATGTTAATAGTGGCATTAGTAAATGTTAGTAGTGTTGTGTGTAGTGATTTGCTGAATGCTTGCTGTTGTCTTGTTAATGTTATCCGTACAACTACAAGATAAAATAGTTGACTAAAACAATTGTTATGGTGACATGACAGTTGTTCCTCTGTTCATCCACAACTTTCCCGACCTTACTTAAAATGTATGTCAAGGTTGGTGACGTTGGTAAATCCTCAAGGCCGTTGTGGTCAACTTCCGGTTTTGTGAATTTGTTTCTGAGAAAGTATATTTGTTTTGAGCCGCTCGTTAGAAATTAGTCAATTTAGAATCCCACATAAACATGAAAGTATGATTGGATCATCAAAAAGACATGTTAAGGAGACAATCAGTTGGGTTAGAATTGCCGCATTGACATTTTTTCCAACTTTGACTGGTATGCTTAGGCATATGTATTTGTAGCAGACGACATTGTCACTGGATACATACTTTTAATCGCCTTTCTTTTGTAACCAAGGTCTAACTGATATATATTTCGACAGAAATCGAACTTCCCATTGACAGTCGTATCGTTTGATTGGAAAATGTTTAAAACACGACTGATTTATTGACCTTTAAATTTGTCTCCAATTGTATGTACAACCACATACTGAACACATCGTTTGATTGGAAAATGTTTAAAACACGACTGATTTATTGACCTTTAAATTTGTCTCCATTTGTATGTACAACCACATACTGAACACTGCGTGGATACCTGCGTTTACATAGAAATACCTCGAAGAGTGTTCTTTTCATTTTTTTAATTTCATACGGTAAGATTAGCAGAGAACGGAATGGAATGGAGGAAACTGGTTGTCAGGTCATCAGTGGTGCCCCAACTGTCGACAAGACTAAGGGATAGATAGATAGGTAGATAGATAGATAGGTAGATAGATAGATAGAAATTAGATAGATAGATAGATAGATAGATAGATAGATAGATAGAAGGAAGAAATACTATTCAGCTGTGTTCAATTAAAACATTTGTATTTGTATTATTAAGTACAGAAAGAATTGCTAGTCGTCAGTGATCATGTAAAAACACAAAGTACAGTAGTAAATGCTAGCGTTAGTGTTAATTTTAAATACATTGTTAATGCTAGTCTTCAGTGTACATTTTAAATACATTGTTAATGACAGAAAGACGTGCAAGTTTTCACGTGTTCATTTATTTGTCAGTGTTCATTTAGTCGTCAGTGTTCATTTATTTGTCAGTGTTAGTCGCTAGCGTCTGCTACAGCAAACAAGTAGTTGCAACACATTCAAACGACATAAAAAAAACCCCAATATAAATTAATTAAAAACGGAACAAATTAAGAACGATCTTAATTTGCATATTATATATAATGTTTTGCATATTATATATAATTCGCAAATTCACTCTTGGAAGAAGTAACAATTTATTTCACATTGAAAGGGTAGTAACTGTAAAATATGTGTTCGTTGTGGTTTCATCATATTATCTCCCTTCCCCTGTGCCTAAAATGACAACTTGTGACAGTTTCTCGAATGTGCTTTTTTTTGTTATCTTAACAAAATTGTTTACTCACTTTGTGTGTGCATCTGTATTTATTTGATTGGTTGTTGTATATTTTTGATTGGTTGGTTGGTTGTGCACATATTTACTTTTTAATTGGTTGTTTATTCAAATAGTTATTTATATGCTTGCTCATTTACAGATAGCTGTCAATTTGTCGGTTCAAGCCACACCAGTTCATGTGGAAGATAACAGTGTCTGAGGTGCCTATTTCTAAGAAATCTGCTTTTTGACTTGCAAGAAGATAGAGTTGAATATTCTCATGACGCCTCTTGATCAGATTTCTGGCAGATGATTTGGAGCGAAGGTAGCGTCCAATGTCTGTGAGGTTCCGATTCCAGCTTGCTGATTTAGAGCAAGGAAGGATCCAGCGTACATACATGAGATCTATTTCGCAGACCAGTCTTGATTTGGAGCGGACTAGGTGTGCTGTGTGCGTGTGGTCAGTTCCCAAGATGTCTCTTTGCTGACTTGGAGCAAAGATTGTATAAAATGTGTGTGTTCTGTCCTCTAGCAGTGGAAAGCAGAATGGTGTGGAGCTTGGTTCATTGACGTCTTCTTGCTGTGTTAAAGAAAGTACCGTGTGTGTGAACTCTGCTCATTTCTAGGCGCTTTCTTGTTGTGTTGGGACAATGGAGAATAGAATGTGTGTGAAGCCTGTTCATCCCTAGGCGTCTGGTTGCTGTCGTGGGGCCCGGACGAACGGAAGACGACGACGACAACGAAATGCCCAAAGAAGGAACTCGAAACAGCGTGCATCACCTTCGCCAGTTGTTCGAGTCTCCAAGCAGAAACAAATCTCGTGGAAACCTGAACAGTAAGGCCGCCTGGAATATTGACACTGTAGAATGCCACTTGCCTAGTCGTTGTGTGTCGTCATCAGCTGACCACCACAAACGCTTCATTAGCAACTTTCTCATTTTCGAGAAGAGCAAGCGAGTTGATGGGTCTTCTCACCGGAAGCTGGCCGCGACGAACTCTTGTGGGCCTGTGTTGGTAAACACAGAAATGAATCAGGATTCGGCGAAAGAGCACGAACTGGAGAGAGGACACGAACCGGTCATTGTGAACAAAGGAGTGCGTGAGAGTAAGACGGTGTGTAGAAAAAATCCTTTGCTCAGGGTGTTCTCAACCCAGTGTGGCTTGGGCAACACTGCTGCACTCGACAGCCACCACAGAGCCCCATCTCGGAAACGGACAAGTGTAGACCAGCAAAGCACCTGCAGCTCTGTGGTCTCTGAAGAAGTGAGTTGTATAGATTACTCGCTGTCAGAATTATCTTTTAGGCATCCAAGAAAAAGCAGACGTGATTCTTGGAACTCATCTAGGTCAGACGGCGACCAGCACACAATGCCGAATGCCAGAGTTGTGTCAACTGCTTCAATCAAATTATCCGCTTCGCCATCTCCTCAGCGGAGAAGGAGTGCTTCCGAAGGAGAACGATTAATAAGCGTCATCCAGTCTTCAAGGTCGGTGCCCGAGAAGTCCAGCAACTCACTCATGTTGGACAAGTGGCTCAGCTCTCTAGTCAAACAGTCTCACGAGTCACACGCCCTTGACCTTGATTGCAAAGATGAAGTGTTTTTTAGGCAGCACTGTCCCAGACCCGATGCCTGGTTTGTAAACCAGACGCAGGATTTGGACTCCTCTCGAGACGCCAGCAGCGGAACTGTCAGGTCAGGAACTTTTCAGCCCGAGAACGCCCCTGACCCAGGCATCGCCATCCACGTCACTGAAGACGACGAGGACTCTGCATGTCCACACAGTACGTCAGACGCAGCGTCCTTACAGCTGTGCGTTCCAGGTTTTGATGACGCCTTCATGTCTCCACGGCAGCACATCCCTCTCAGCCCCTGCAGCAGTATCGGCAGTGCATCCAGCATCTACTCTACACGCTCTAGTTACGCTGACTCAGCAGTCGACCTGGGAACGGAAGCAGACGACGACACTTTGGAGATCGAACTTTGCACCTGCAGCGCCGCTACGGGCTTCAGCGACACGCTTCACTACAAGCATACATTGTATTCCTCGTCTAAACCATCCTCACCCTCTTCGCCATTGTCGTGTACCATAGTGACGTCATCGACCAAGAGCTCCTGGAACTGGTCGGTTTCGTTAGCGCGCCAGGCTTCGTTGCAGGAAGGAGAGGTCAGACTTGCACCGAACCTCCCGTCGCTCGTTATTAGTGATCACAGCAGTGCTTCGTGCGAGCAAGCTGGAGAAAGTTTCCAGGACAGCGTTTTCAGTGCTGAGAGTACTTTGGATTCATCACGTTATATAGGTCTGGGATTCCATCGCACTTCCTCTTCTACCTCCATCAGCTCTGACACGTCCGTCTGCTCGAATTTGACAGATTCCTCCGTCTCTGATTCTGACCAGTCCACTCCTGAAAAGATAAGGCACTCAAAGTCGGTAGGTACTTGCAGTAACCAAGTGATTATTGCCTTTATTATGTCTACTATTTTGGGTATTTGCAGTAACCAAGTGATTATTGTCTTTATTATGTCTACGATTTGGGTATTTGCAATAACCAAGTGATCGATATGTCATTATTGTTTTTATTATGTCTCTTATTTTGGGTACTTGTGGTAACATCACCATCATTGTGTCGTTATTGTCTTCATTATGCTAGTTCTGTAAAACAGACAGTTTGTACTTGTATTAACATGTCCTCATTATGTTATTATCTTCATTTGGTCGCTGTTGTGATTGTCGTTGTCAGTAAGTTAATGTCATTATAATTAATCAGATTTTGTCTTAACAGTGTGTGCATGTTTAGCAAAAAAAGACATTTCTGTTTTGTTTGAACTCACTGTGCAATTCCTGAAAACATTCCAGCATGCATCAACTCATATATACAGAGATCATTGTGCTTGTCCAAACAGCATACACCTGTTCCGAAATATAGATAATTGTGCTTGTCCAAACAGCATACACCTGTTCAGAAATACGAAAATAATTCTGCTTGTCCTAGCAGTATAAATGATTATGCACTGCAGTTAAAATAAAACGTACTTCTCTTTTCCATAGACATATTAATATACCTTTTGACACTGAAGGATAGTTCTGTTTCTTCCAATTATATACTTATATGATAATAAGTTACCTTTTGACACTGAAGGATATTTCTGTTTCTTCCAATTATATACTTATATGATAATAAGGTACCTTTTGACACTGAAGGATAGTTCTGTTTCTTCCAATTATATACTTATATGATAATAAGTTACCTTTTGACACTGAAGGATAGTTCTGTTTCTTCCAATTATATACTTATATGATAATAAGTTACCTTTTGACACTGAAGGATAGTTCTGTTTCTTCCAATTATATACTTATATGATAATAAGTTATCTTTGTACACTAATTATATAACTGGACACCAATTATTTGCCTTTATATACTAATATTTACCTTTTGTACACCAATTATACACCTGTACACTAATTATTTACCTTTGTACACTATACGCATGTACGGTACGTTAATTATACTCACTCAGAAGAAATCTAAGTTTTGCCCTAACATTAATTACATGTACATTCATGGATATAGGCTTTGTCCTGTGTAGTAATTACAAATACACAGAGATATTTATTTTGTCCTCCCCTCTGTGTGTGTGTGTGTGTGTGTGTACACGTCACTTTAAGCCGGGCAATTACTTGTACACTCAGAAACATTTCTGTTTAGTCCTAAATATATTCATGTACATTAATTAACCTGAAATATTTCTCCTTTGATCTGAGTATATTTGATTTGTAAACTATTTCTTTGGTCAAGATTGTGTACACAGTATAGTAAGTGTTAAGTTTGATCTAATTATATCACGTATATTAATTGTACACCTATATATATATATTTCTCCTTTGTCTCATTTATATTACACTAAGAAATAGGTTCTACCTGTAATCTTATATGCAACTTGAGGCAAATAATTACGTGGAACAAGTGGACATGATAAATGGCATTGACTTAGCGAGAAAGGTTGTACTTGTAGCCTATATGATTATACTTATTGTCTCTCGCTACAGGTAAGTTTTTTTGTAGGCAAGTCATCGCGATTTTCTGTTTATAATTCTCTCTTTCAATGCCTTTATGTTACATCTATTTATTTGTTTATAGGTCACTTGAATGTTATGCCTAGTTTTCCATCTCTTTTTTCTGAAGTATTTTTCTCTCTTTCGTGATATGCAAATTTATATAGCGCTTACGTACTATGTGTAGTTATATATTTCTTACTTCTTACACTTGTTTAGATTTATTTGTTAATATATTTTGTTACATCATTATATCTCTTACGTATTACGCCTATTTATAGATTTCTTACATACCTTTACAGGTCTATCGTACATGTTATAGCTTATAGATCTCTTACGCGCTCTGTATGTTTATGGAGATATTGTGTTTTGTTTATAGATCTCTTACAGACTACATCTATTTATAGAGATATTGTGTTTTGTTTATAGATCTCTTACAGACTACATCTATTTATAGAGATATTGTGTTTTGTTTATAGATCTCTTACAGGCTACATCTATTTAAAGAGATCTTGTATATTTATAGATCTCTTACAGGCTACATCGATTTATAGAGATAGTGTGTTTTGTTTAGAGATAGATCTCTTACAGGCCACATCTATTTAAAGAGATCTTGTTGTTTATAGATCTCATACGCGCTACATCTATTTATAAAGATATTATAGATCTTTTAGAGGCTACATCTATTTAAAGAGATCTTGCATATTGTTTATAGATCTCTTACAGGCTACATCTATTTAAAGAGATCTTGCATATTGTTTATAGATTTCTTACAGGCTACATCTATTTAAAAAGATCTTGTATATTGTTTTAAATCTCTTACAGGCTACATCTATTTAAATAGATCTTGTATATTGTTTTAGATCTCTTACTGACTACATATATTTAGAGAAATCTCACGTGTTAATTCTCTTTATGTCTCGATGGCTTGTGTTTTTCAGTCTGCATCTATTTATAGATATCTTCTGTGTTAATTCTGTTTATAGATCTCTTACACGCCATGTCTATTTACAAAGATATTGTCTTATGGGCTACGTCTATTTTTAGATATTTTACGTGTTAGTTCTGTTTATAGATCTCTTACTACATCTGTTTATAGAGACTTTGTGTATTGTTTATTGATCATTTACAGGCTGCATCTGTTTAAACATATCGTTAGTGTTAATTCTGTTTATATTATGCTACATCTGCTTAAACATATCGTTAGTGTTAATTCTGTTTATATTATGCTACATCTGTTTATAGAGATCTTGCGTGTTAATTCTGTTTATAGATCTCTTACTAGAGATCTTACGTGTTGATCTGGAAAGAGTATCAGTAATTAATTGATTATGATAGAATTTGTATTGACTGATAGTGATACTATTTGAGGTATTTTTTCTTTGTCAGAATAAGTTTGTTTTCTCTTTTCTTCCGTGTGGAATACAAATCTTTTCCATGGATGTAGTCTTTGCTCAATTCGTTCGCACTGATTCTGTTGTTGTTATTGCTTCCTAACAAATGGTAACAGAAGACAGGCACAGGACTGCAACACAGGACAGATCGTAAGTGAGGACAGCTTTGTAATTGGTCTCAAAAGAGGGCAATCACAGGACAGATCGTGAGGACAGCTTTGTAATTGGTCTCAAAAGAGGGCAATCACAGGACAGATCGTGAGGACAGCTTTGTAATTGGTCTCAAAAGAGGGCAATCACAGGACAGATCGTGAGGACAGCTTTGTAATTGGTCTCAAAAGAGGGCAATCACAGGACAAATCATAAGTAGATGAGCACAAAGGACAATTACAGGATGACACATCAAAACAGATGAATTAACAGGACAGATCGTAACAGAAGAGCAAGAGTGACAAATCATAAGAGACAATCACATATCACAGACAACAATCACAGATCAAATATCAAAAGAGGACAGTTACAGGATGACACGTCAAAACAGGTGATAGTAACAAGACAGATCGTAATAGAGGAGCAATGTGACAGATCATTATAGACAATCACATGTCACAGATAATCAATTATGGACCCAAAACAGGACACAGATGCGACATGACATAAGGAAAGATCATAACATAGGACAGGTCATAATACACAGAGGACAGCCATTAGTTGACAAATAAGAATAAAAGACAGTTACAGAGGGACATAAAGTCACAAAGTGATATAACAAGTTAGTCCCAGACCATAACAGTCACAGAATGACAGATCTTAGGAGATAACAGTCTTAGCGGGATATATCATAATAGTCTGGCCATAGGGAGACAGACCATAGCAGAGGACATAAAGGTCTGGCCATAGGGAGACAGACCATAGCAAAGGACATAAAGGTATGGCCATAGGGAGACAGACCATAGCAGAGGACATAAAGGGACTTTGCTGTGGTCTGTCTCCCTATGGCCAGACATAAAGGGACTTATTATAACAGAGAACAGATACAGGTTGGCAGATCGCAGTAGAGGGCAGATGCTGGATAGCAGATCACAACAGAAAATAATCACAGGACAGAATATTATTGCAGAACAACAGGTCAGAACAGTAGACAGTCAGGATATGAGACAGTCATGGGACAACTGATCAGGATTTAATTCATTTACAGAATAACCGATCAGGACAGAAGTCAATTACAGGATAACAGATCAGAAGTCAGTCACATGATAACAGACCAGGACACAAGTCAATCACAGGTTAACAGATCAGGACACAAGACAATCACAGGATAACAGACCAAGACACAAGACAGTCACAGGATAACGGACAAGGACACTAGACGATCACAGGGCAACATATCAGGACAAAGGATAGTCATAGAATAGTAGATTAAGAGTAGATAGAGTGACAGAGTAGTAGATTAAGACAGTAGATAGAGTGACAGAGTGAGAGATCATGATTCAGAGGGACGGATTCAGAATGACTATTTTAGTAGACGACATAAAATCACTGGCCAAGTGCGAACGAACATAAAAGAATTTAGTAGTCGACATATTACCATTGGCTAAGTGCAAATGAACAAAGACAATTTATATATCACTGGCCCAAGTGCAAATGAACAAAGACAATTTATATATCACTGGCCCAAGTGCAAATGAACAAAGACAATTTATATATCACTGGCCCAAGTGCAAATGAACAAAGACAATTTATATATCACTGGCCCAAGTGCAAATGAACAAAGACAATTTATATATCACTGGCCCAAGTGCAAATGAACAAAGACAATTTATATATCACTGGCCCAAGTGCAAATGATCCAAAACCGTGCAAATTTGTTCTTGATCATTTCAAAGGTGTCTTAAATTGAACTTCCTCGTATTTGTACATATAGTCCTGGCATTTATATAAGTGCATTCACGACTTATGTTATTATTGCATGTGTTTATAGATCTGTTTCATTGTGCTGGCCTTTACACTAATTCTCCCCGTATATACATTAACATTTCCCATTTGTATTGTGTATTAATAGATCTGTTACATTGTGCTGGTGTTTTTACTAATATACATAACATTTTGGTATGCACACTTGCAGACCATGTTTATAATTACTGTTTTAGTATTTATGACGCTAATCTTTATTCCAATTATTACATAAAAATAGCGTTTTCTTAAAAATGTCATTTTCAGTTGTTCCTTATTTGTACTCACTCTTTAACATTCAAGGGGAGGAGACACACCTAGAACTAGTATTTATGGACGCTAATCTTTATTCCAGTTATTACATAAAAATAGCGTTTTCTTAAATATATCATTTTCAGTTGTTCCTTATTTGTACTCACTCTTTAAAATTCAAGGGGAGGAGACACATAGAACTAGCCCGCTTCATCGTCAGTTTGAAAGGCTCGTTAAGAAGTAGCCCTTTTCATCGTCATTTTTCATCGACGCTTCATCGTCGTTTTGAAATGCTCAGTTAGAGTTGGCCCGTTTCATTGTCATCTTGAAAGGTTTTGGTAGAGTTAGCCCGTTTCATTGTCATCTTGAAAGGTTTTGGTAGAGCTAGCCCGTTTCATTGTCATCTTGAAAGGTTTTGGTAGAGCTAGACTGTTTCATTGTCATTTTGAAAGGCTCAGACTAGTTTGTTTTATCGTCATTTGAAAGGCTTTAATAGAACCATTTTGAGGGCTCTTTTAGAACAAGACTGTTTCGTTGTCAATTTGAAAATGTTTGCTAGGACGAGCCTGTACTATTTTCATTTCAAATGAAAATAACTTTGCCTTATTCGATGTTAAAAAAGGATTAGTTTGTGACGAAAGCACTTAAGAATATCTAGACTCAGCAAATTAAAAATAGACACGCGAAGGTTATTTACTGGAAATCAATGTGACATTATTTTCAAGGTCATTATTATTCTAGACATGCAAGAGATATATGTAATCTTATAGGTGTTGACAAATTTCCCATTTCTTTCTCCAGACAATTAAAACATCACAGAAATCTAGACATACAAAATGTGTGTTTAATCTTTTAGGTGAAGAGACATACAAAGGTGTGTTTAATCTTTTAGGTGAAGAGACATACAAATGTGTGTTTAATCTTTTAGGTGAAGAGACATACAAAGGTGTGTTTAATCTTTTAGGTGAAGAGACATACAAATGTGTGTTTAATCTTTTAGGTGAAGAGACATACAAAGGTGTGTTTAATCATTTAGGTGATGAGACATACAGAGGTGTGTTTAATCTTTTAGGTGATAAGGCATACAAAGGTGTGTTTAATCTTAAAGGTGTTGACAGGATCCCCATCATTTTCCCAGACAATTAATTTATACTTCGTGAAAGTTTGTGTCACGATTTATGACTTAACAATTGTTCACTTGTTTTGTTTGTTTCTCCCCCCACCCCTTTTTTTGTTTTGTTTTGTTTTGTGCTGTTTGTCACTTCTTGTACCGATCCGATATAACAGTCACTTTTAGTTCATTATTAATATGACAGTGACATTTAGTTCATTATACTTAGTAATATGACAGTCACATTTAGTTCATTATACTTAGTAATATGACAGTCACATTTAGTTCATTATACTTAGTAATATGACAGTCACATTTAGTTCATTATACTTAGTAATATGACAGTGACATTTAGTTCATTATACTTATTAATATGACAGTCAAATTTTACTTCTGAAACTATAACAACTATTTGTCACTTCTTATAACTAGCACTATATCAGCCATATTTGAAGGATCGCTGGTGTTTTGAGAGAATAGAATTAATGATCGAGGGAGGGCAAAAACGACTACTAAATTTTCCTTTTAAATAGTCAGGGCTGTGTCTGCCAACTTTTGTATAGCGAACTCATATCTCTCTGATCACGCGATTGGTAGAGTTTTGGCGAACGAGCTGAGAGTGACCCTGATCATTCGACGTTAAGGGTGTTAATAGGCAGACATTTTGGACATTATTATTGTCAGTCAATACATGTATTAATAGGCAGACATTTTGGACATTATTATTGTCAGTCAATACATGTATTTATAGGCAGACATTTTGGACATTATTATTGTCACTCAGTCAATACATGTATTTATAGGCAGACATTTTTTACATTGTTATTGTCAGTATTTATTTAGAGGGAGACTTTTTTTTCATAGTAGTCAAAACATGTATTTAGATTTTTATGACAGTTGACACTCTTAGTCATACACTTTTGGTTTGTTACTCTTTCTGGTTTCTTGTCGCAAAAACGTACTTCAAATTATATCGTCAGCTTGTTTATGGCGAGTCAGCGTACATGTGCTGTGCTTTTCTTCCGGTTCTTGTTTTCCGGCATTTACTTTGACGTCATATAAGTTGTTTGAGGCCTGCTCTCATTGTGTTGAGATTAAAGTTTTCTTAGTTCACTTAATGCTTACTCTGGAGTTGTTTATAACTGACACTATGTGTATATAATTTGAGGCCTGCTATCATTGTGTTGAGATTAAAGTTTTCTTAGTTCACTTAATGCTACTCCGGAGTTTTTCAGTCTTTTTCAGTCTGTTAAGCTAATGATTGCCTTTTTGACTGGACTTGAGTTACGTCAAAATCAAAGTGATTAGAATATAGAACTTTCTTTAACATGTAAGTTTCAGTCTATCCGCATTGGGTGAAATTGTTATGAACAAGTGTGAGACTATTAGAAAAACTACTCATCCACTAGTAACTGGTATGAATCTATCAGCAAGTTCTAGCGTATTCTTTACCCGACTTGTTGTTTGAACTCTGGTACTTACAAAAGTATCAGCAAGTTCTTTACCCGACTTGTTGTTTGAACTCTGGTACTTACAAAAGTATCAGCAAGTTCTTTACCCGACTTGTTGTTTGAACTCTGGTACTTACAAAAGTATCAGCAAGTTCTTTACCCGACTTGTTGTTTGAACTCTGGTACTTACAAAAGTATCATGCGCAAAACCCCAAAGGTCATGTCACATTGACATTTAACATTTACATAATAATTAAGTTTAGAAATATGGACTGGCAAATTTAATCCGACACAGTCCAAAGGTGACCTGAAACTCATTTTATGGTGACAGATAACTTATATAATAATATTTAAAACTGTAATACTAATTCATTTCAAACTATATTAATACTTCACTCAACCTCAGGGATTTTCCTTTAATTTGGCCAAGGGCGCATTTACCTGGCCATTGAGAGGAATTGTAGCCCTTGTTGGGAAACCTTATACCTAACACCTGTAAACTGGACAAGATCCCCTTGTTAGTAAAAGTCAGTACTAGCCATAAAAGTCACTGGACAAGAACCAAGGGGAGAGAAACATTCCAGTGAGAGAGATAAAAAGGAAAGCTAGGGGAGACTGAGACAGATTGTTTAGGACCCGCTCTTTCTTCCAATGTAGCATGAGCCTTCTCTGTAATAATAATTTCCGAGATTGAAGTGAAAACTGTGGGTTCCTTTGAACTAATGTGAGTGCAAACTATTGCTGGAAAGAAAACCTGCAAAGACTGTTGGGTATGGTAACTGTGGAATTTGATTTGACCATTCAGCTGACAATGCATTGTTTACATGCAGCATTGCCAGTGAACAGATTTACCTACCCTTCCAACCCAGATGACGAAAACCGCCAGTGTGTTCAGCAACAACAGAGGGGCAGTTCAACCGTCTACACATGAAAGACCAGTTACAACTCAAATGAAGAGACATTGTCACACGTGTATAAACTCTCTTATGATAAAGAGTTCGACATTCTAGTATCTCATTAATACACTATAGCTAGACATTCTAGTATATCATTAATACACTATAGCTAGACATTCTAGTATATCATTAATACAAGATGGCTAGACATTCTAGTGTCTCATTAACACAAGATAGCTAGATATTCTAGTGTCCCCTTAATACAAGATGGTTAGAAATTCTAGTGTCTCATTAATACAAGATAGCTAGACATTAGAGTGTCTTATTAATACAAGATAACTAGATATTCTAGTGTCTCATCAATACAAGATAGCTAGATATTCTACTTTTCTAGTGTCTCATTAATACAAGATGGCTAGACATTCTAGTGTCTCATCAATACAAGATAGCTAGATATTCTAGTGTCTCATTAATACAAGATAGCTAGACATTCTAGTGTCTCATTAATACAAGATAGCTAGATATTCTAGTATATCATTAATACAAGATAGCTAGACATTCTAGTGTCTCATTAATACAAGATAGCTAGACATTCTAGTGTCTCATTAATACAAGATAGCTAGACATTCTAGTCTAGTGTCTTATTAATACAAGATAGCTAGACATTCTAGTGTCTCATTAATACAAGATAGCTAGACATTCTAGTGTCTCATTAATACAAGATAGCTAGACATTCTAGTGTCTCATTAATGCAAGATAGCTAGACATTCTAGTGTCTCATTAATACAAGATGGCTAGACATTCTAGTCTAGTGTCTTATTAATACAAAATAGCTAGACAGTCTAGTGTCTCATTAATACAAGATAGCTAGACATTCTAGTGTCTCATTAATACAAGATAGCTAGATATTCTAGTGTCTCATTAATACAAGATAGCTAGACATTCTAGTCTAGTGTCAAATACAAGATAGCTAGACATTCTAGTGTCTCATTAATACAAGATAGCTAGACATTCTAGTGTCTCATTAATACAAGATAGCTAGACATTCTAGTGTCTCATTAACACAAGATGGCTAGACATTCTAGTCTAGTGTCTCATTAATACAAAATAGCTAGACATTCTAGTGTCTCATTAATGCAAGATAGCTAGATATTCTAGTGTCTCATTAATACAAGATAGCTAGACATTCTAGTGTCTCATTAATACAAGATAGCTAGACATTCTAGTCACTTTTTACATGCAATTGTTTTACTCTTAATAAATTCCATTTTGTTATTGACACATAACTTTTTCTTTGGCTTGTCATATTGTCCGTCTGCGTTATAGTGACTTAACCCTAAAGAGGATTTTTTTTTTGGTGGTGGTTGTAGGGGGCTTAAGAGTCAGGATTAATGTTACTTTTCTAGCCATGTATTAAGTAGGCGTGTCTTTACATTGTGCGTCTTTGTACCCGTAAACGGAAGATGGAGTGCGTGTAACTGAAAGGTCATGTTTACTAAGTGAAAGAGGAAATAATTAAAGAGAGACTTAATTATCCTTCTCTCTTTCCCTTAATTATCCTTCTGTCTTTCCCATTTAAACATCACTAAGTGAAAGAGGAAATAATTAAAGAGAGACTTAATTATCCTTCTGTCTTTCCCTTCATCCACATTTCACAACACACGCGACACATTCAGTAGACACAAAGTCATCTTTAGTTTGAGAAATGACGGACAGTCGTTAAGTAGCATACACAAAGTCGTCATTTGAGAAATGACAGACAGTCGTTAAGTAGTATACACAAAGTCATCATTTGAGAAATGACGGACAGTCGTTACGTAGCATACACAAAGTCATCTTTAGTTTGAGAAATGACAGACAGTCGTTAAGTAGCATACATAAAGGTGTCTTTAGATTGAGAAATGACAGACGATCGTTATGCAGTAGACACAGAGACATCTGTAATTAGAGAAACGACAGTCTTTATGCCGTAGACACAGTAGACATCTGTAATTAGAGAAAAGACAGCTAGGTCCAAGTGCATCCAAAAGTCTCGAGAACACTTTTTATAGGGAAAATAGTGACCTTTTAGTGTAAATCGTGTCTTATTTTTATGACAACTTTATAATGAACTTGGCTTCCTGTTAAATGTTGATGGGGAAAATCTAATAGTGACCTTTTAGTGTAAATCGTGTCCTATTTTTATGACAACTTTATAATGAACTTGGCTTCCTGTTAAATGTTGATGGGGAAAATCTAATAGTGACCTTTTAGTGTAAATCGTCAATCGTGGCTTAACATATTAACTTTCTACTTCAAGCGACAAGTCTCCAGAAATATCGACCATGATGTGGACTGACAAATAAGATACATGTACATTTCAAGTATATACTCACACACACACACACACACACACACACACACACACATTGCTTGCACATATAAATTTTTCGGTTTGTGTATATATGTGTGTTGTCGCGCGCGTATGTTGTGTGTGTCTGTGTTTGTAATAATCTGTCAGGACGTTGGGTTGATTTAAAATTGTGTGCACAGTAAGGTCACGTGGTGTGTACACAAAGCCTCTTCTGTTCTACTACGCCACTTGCGTTTTTCAATGTCTGATTTACATTAATTTGCTGTTTTGAGGGCACAAAGGTCACTTCCTTTGCTGATTGTAAACGTACTCGTTTTTCCGATCCAGCATTAGTAAGCGCGCGCAAATAATGTAATTGGGTTATACGTCATACGTCAGAAGTTATTTTTGTTTTGACTTTGTTCCCCAAGCCATCTGTGACATCTTGTAAATTTAAACAAGGTCTTTTGAATCTGTAGTTCAAGTAAGCACGAGATCAATGTAAATCTCTTATTTTGCTGTTGTGAGATCAGTAATATATTATGCTGTTGTGAGATCAGTAGTATGTTATGATGTTGTGAGATCAGTAATATATTATGCTGTTGTGAGATCAGTAATATATTATGCTGTTGTGAGATCAGTAATATATTATGCTGTTGTGAGATCAGTAGTATGTTATGATGTTGTGAGATCAGTAATATATTATGCTGTTGTGAGATCAGTAATATATTATGCTGTTGTGAGATCAGTAATATATTTTGCTGTTGTGAGATCAGTAATATATTATGCTGTTGTGAGATCAGTAATATATTATGCTGTTGTGAGATCAGTAGTATGTTATGCTGTTGTGAGACCAGTAGTATTTTATGCTGTTGTGAGATAAGTAGTGTGTTATGCTGTTGTGAGATAAGTAGTGTATTATGCTGTTGTGAGATAAGTAGTGTATTATGCTGTGCGTGAGATCAGTATAAATTATAAAAGTATGAAGTCGGTGTAAATCTTTAGTTTATTAAATAAGATGTAGCTATACTGGGTATGGAATATAGGTTATAGAGTCAGTGATTATGCTTGTTGAAGGAATAATCGGCCAGAGAACCTGTGAGAGATATTCACACTAGCTTGCTTTCGTAATAGTTTTGTAATCGTTTGTATAGGACCAGCTCTGAAGACACGACCTATGTACGACCTGCAAAGATGAATTTGATTCTCTCTCTCTCTCTCTCTCACACACACACACACACACACACACACACACACACACACACACACACACACACACACATTTTCATAGGAGCGATTAACTCGAGCACTTCCGAAGGAATGAACTCTCGTTAGTAAGGAGATTTGGGAGCCTGATGAAACTCCGATTGTTGTATAACAGTATAAACAACTACTGACAATTTTTTATTCTGTTAGTCTCAAGTGACACGCGTTAGAAGCCGGCAAATAATCAAGTCGAGAGTTTGACGTGGTTTAATGCTGTTTCACAAGTCAGCTTACTGTAACAGACTTTGGGATTACTTCACTGGTGGTGGTCATACGCACTGATGAAGTAGGCATAGTTTAATTTCCGGATTGTTTGTACCAAAATAACAACAACAAAATGGCACTGATGAAGTAGGCATAGTTTAATTTCCGGATTGTTTGTACCAAAATAACAACAACAAAATGGCATTGATGAAGTAGGCATAGTTTAATTTCCGGACTGTTTGTACCAAAATAACAACAAAAAAGTGGCACGAACTAGATAGGTCGGCTGATATATTTTCAGTGACGTTCGCTTGCCTCTGGTGGCATCACATTTATTGCAGTCATTAGCAATTGCGGGCTCAGGTTATATACCCACTATCCCTCTCAGTATGCACGAAGGAACTGGGCCAAGAAATAAGAAAAAAAGTGGATCGCTTGTTCTGCTTGCGAATAAGGACGTCATTTAGTGTCTGGCCTTGAGTTATCGCCCTTCTAACTTTCTGTGTAGGGATGTCTGGTTTGTTTGGAAATACAAACACAAGGCTACGCCCATGTCAGTTAGTGTATGTCAGGAACCAGAGTGGAAAACGAATGACTGCTCCAGAAAAAATATGTTAACTTTAGTTTTAAACAAGATTTTGTTTTGCTTCAGTTTATCAGCATGCATGGTGATTGTGTTTATAGATCTGAACCCAGCGTTAATTGGTGCTTACAGATTTGACTGTGGTGGGCGCCGATAGGTCGACTGTGCTCCAGATTAAAGCCGGAAACGTTCGTCAGAACTGTCCTGGCGCCAAGTAAGAATTAAACAGATTTCACGAAAGCTTGTATAACTTAAAAAAAAAAATTATCAGGCGTGACTGTTTAGAGATTTTTAATTGAAAAATATTTCAGATTTTTACACAAGTCACTATAAATTAAATAATCATAATTCTAGATATTCACGCTTGATTCACGTCACTTCAGATTAGAAATAGTCAGGCGAGGCACGTCACTAGAAAGTCTAAATAGATTGATTCATGTCATTCACGATGTGAAATAGAGTAGATCACTTCATTAAAATTTGAAATATTTACAATTGAAGCTCGTCACTACAGATTTCAGATAGTTAGATTCGATGTACGTCACTACAGATCTTCAATAGTCAAACTTGATGCATATCACTGCGTAGTAGACCTCGACCTGATGCACGTCACTACATAGTAGACGTAGGCTTGATACACGCCACTACACAAGCATAGACCGGATTTATGGAACTACTTCTGAATGCACGTCACTACATAGTAGATGTAGGCTTGATACACGTCACTACACAAGCATAGACCGGATTTATGGAACGACTTCTGAATGCACGTCACTACATGTCACTACATAGTAGATGTAGGCTTGATACACGTGACTACACAAGCATAGACCTGATTTATGGCATTACTTCTGAATGCACGTCACTAGATAGTAGACTTATACTTTGATGGTCTTCACTATATGATAAGGCGTAGTCATTATGCATATCGCTTCATAGTAGACATAGAGTTGATGCGCACCACTACATAGTAAAGATAGGCTTAATGCATGTCACATCATAGTTGAGATGACTTGATGTACGTCACATTAGGCATAGACGATAAGGTAAAGCCAGATTACTACAGATTTGAAATAATCAGATTTGATACACGTCCTACAGATTTGAAATAGATTTGTTACACGTCACTACAGATTTGATACACGTCAACAAAAATTTCAGGCGAGTGTAAAATCTTTTACATTTTTCTGTGTCACTTTCATTAAGTTTAAATATTTCATTTCCATCAACATAACGCTTTTGTATGAGTTTGGAGTGCACATTAAATGAGTCGTTGATCAGTGTGTTTACCGTCCTTTTACTACATATACTTCACTTACATAACATCACAGGCAATATTGTAACACACATATTGCCATGACTAATAGAATTACTACATATACTTCACTTAAATAACATCACAGGTAATATTGTAACAGCCTATATACACACATATTGCCATGACTAATAGAATTACTACATATACTTCACTTAAATAACATCACAGGCAATATTGTAACAGCCCATGACTAATAGAATTGCTATCTAACTGGCTAACTGGCACTGAGCAATAAACAGTCACGTGATCAAACACTGAGTTGAACGTAGTGACACCATTAATTGTTATACTGAGAATTTGCGATTTCATTGCATTTAGTGTGCGTGCATGCGTGCGTGCGTGTGTGTGTGTGTGTGTGTGTGTGTGTGTGTGTGTGTGTGTGTACGCAGTTGACGTGAATTATTTTATCCGCTTCAGTATCCCTGGAGACAGGATGTTTGTTTACCACACTTGCACAGATGGCGAAATCTGTTGAACTCCCATTGTTTCGATGTAAGGGAAGCAATGTTGTGTTTCGTTTTTAATTTGCGAGTTAGAGAACATTTCATTCTATAACATTTATTTTTAGAAAACAGTTTCTAAAGCACAAGGTCCGCAGTGTTACTAAGGTATCAATAAGGCGTTCTGTGGTTGTTAAGGAATTGCAGAACAGATGAAATAGACTAGTGGTCTGCAGTGACGTGTTACTAAGGTGTTCTGTGGTAGTTAACGGACTGCAAAACAGATAAAATAGACTAGTGGTCGGTCGATCAACTTTTCGATGCCTTGGTTTCATGCCTAACCAGTTACTTCATAGAGTCTTGTCCCATTCGGATGGGATAGAGATGGCGAAATTTTTTGAAAGCGCCCCCCCCCAAATTGGCGATATTCTTCTTAAAAACTATTTCGCGTGCCCCACGGTCACTTTGAACAGTAGAGTATCATTTGTTATTATTATATTTGTATTTTACGTTGTTAGATTGTTATTATTATATTTGTATTTTACGTTGTTTGATTGTTATTATTATATTTGTATTTTACATTGTTTGATTGTTTTTGTATCGAGGAAAGAGGACTAAATATTTGAAAACATTCTCAAACAAGTCTGTTTAGGCAACCAATTACTCTTCTGAATTGTTTTCATTGAGACCGCTTTAGGAATGACTTGTAATTAAAAACTAGGAATTCTCAAACGTTAAATTAATAATTAGCAACACTAATAATGGGACCGCTATAGGAATGACATGTTATTAAAAACTAGGAATTCTCAAACGTTAAATTAATAATTAGCAACACTAATAATGGGACCGCTATAGGAATGACATGTTATTAAAAACTAGGAATTCTCAAACGTTAAATTAATAATTAGCAACACTAATAATGGGACCGCTATAGGAATGACATGTTATTAAAAACTAGGAATTCTCAAACGTTAAATTAATAATTAGCAACACTAATAATGGGACCGCTATAGGAATGACATGTTATTAAAAACTAGGAATTCTCAAACGTTAAATTAATAATTAGCAACACTAATAATGGGACCGCTATAGGAATGACATGTTATTAAAAACTAGGAATTCTCAAACGTTAAATTAATAATTAGCAACACTAATAATGGGACCGCTATAGGAATGACATGTTATTAAAAACTAGGAATTCACAAAACGTTAAGTTAATTAATTAATAACAATAATAATGGACCTCCTGTTGTTTACTGATATGATTCATTGACTAACCACTAACAGAAGTAGAACACTGGGAAAGAGAAATCATTGAAAAAATTTCAGACTGAAAATATGAAATAAAAAATATACCGTATATTGTTTAATAGAATGGAGATAAGAAATATACTGCATACAATATAGTTTAATAATACACTGGAGATTAGAAATATACTGTAGCAATATAGTTTAATAATACAATGGAGATTAGAAATATACTGTATGCAATATAGTTTAATAATACACTGGAGATTAGAAATATACTGTAGCAATATAGTTTAATAATACACTGGAGATCATAAATATACTGTATGCAATATAGTTTAATAATACACTGGAGATCATAAATATACTGCATGCAATAATGCTTAATAATACACTGAGATCATAAATATACTGCATGCAATATAGTTTAATAATACACTGGAGATCATAAATATACAGCATGCAATATAGTTTAATAATACACTGGAGATCATAAATATACTGCATGCAATAATGCTTAATAATACACTGAGATCATAAATATACTGCATGCAATATAGTTTAATAATACACTGGAGATCATAAATATACAGCATGCAATATAGTTTAATAATACACTGGAGATCATAAATATACTGTACACAATATAGTTTAGTAGAATGGAGATCCGAAGCACTCAAATAGTTTTCCAGTTCGTTTTAAATGTTAATTCTCAAGTGAATTACTTTTTATTTTCAGAGGGAAATAGTTCAGTTTCTAAGTGAATTACATCTTTATTTTCGGAGGGAAAGAGTTCGTTTCTAAGTGAATTACATTTTTATTTTCGAAGGAAAAGAGTTCATTTCGTCTAATTGCTCTCCCTGCAACAACAGTGGGCACGGTGCCAAAATCTTTTTACCGACCGCACGAGACTTAAATCTGCGAACCTCAGTGCAAAACTAACGTCCGATTAGAGTCTGTAAATGACAGTCAGGAACGGAGTAAAGTTTACACCAGTCAGTAAATAACAATCAGGCACGGAGTAAAGTTTACACCAATCTGTAAATAACAATCAGGAACGAAGTAAAGTTTACACCAGTCAGTAAATAACAATCAGGCACGGAGTAAAGTTTACACCAATCAGTAAATAACAATCAGGCACGGAGTAAAGTTTACACCAATCAGTAAATAACAGTCAGGCACGGAGTAAAGTTTACACCAATCAGTAAATAACAGTCAGGCACGGAGTAAAGTTTACACCAATCAGTAAATAACAGTCAGGCACGGAGTAAAGTTTACACCAATCAGTAAATAACAGTCAGGCACGGAGTAAAGTTTACACCAATCAGTAAATAACAGTCAGGCACGGAGTAAAGTTTACACCAATCAGTAAATAACAGTCAGGCACGGAGAAAGGTTTACGCTAGTCTGGAAATAACATTCAAGCACGAGTAAAATTTACACCAGTCTGTAAATAACAGGCATATAGTAAAGTTATACCAGTCTGTAAATAACAATCAGGCACGAGTAAAATTTACACGTCTCTAAATAACAGACACGGAGTAAAGTTTACACCCTTCTATAAATAACAAAATCAGCTGGCCCCATAACCAAGCCCATATTACTAAATAGTCCTCAAAGCTCCACGATACTATGTAGTTTCCAGGCCCCATAACACTTACTAGACCCCAGGTTCATAATATTAGATAGTCCTCAGGCCCCATAATACTAGATACTCCCCGGATCTGTAACACTGCCTAGTTCTTAAGTCCCCATAACACTCTATAGTCCCCAGGTTCTGTAACACTACATAGTTCTCAAGTCTATAACACTAGATAGACCCAATGTTCTGTAACACTACATAGTTCTGAGTCCCATAACACTAGATAGTCCTCGGGCTCTGTAGCACTACATAGTTCTCAAATCCCATAACACTAGATATACCCCAGGCTCTGTAGCATTACATAGTTTTCAAGTCCCTTAATATTAGATAGTACCCAACCTCTATAACACTAGATATTTCTCAAGACCCAGTACACTAGACAGTCCCCAGGCTCCTTAATACTAGATAGCTTCCAGGCCTCACAACACTAGATGCCCCCAGGCCCCATACACTAGATGCCATAGGGCCTCAAAGCGCTAGATGGTCCCCGCCCCATAACATTAGATAGTCACTAGGTCCACAACACGACTTAGCTCTCACGTCTCGTAACACGAGACAAACCCTACACATCATAGAACTAGATAGCCTGCAGATCCCAATACACCGGAAAAGTCCCATGGTACTAGACAGGCCTCAGCTTTAGACAGGAGTGATTTTAATACTGGATAATACAGTGCACTCTTGCTATTCTGGCCCCTTAATAATCCGGTCTATCAATAATCCCGCGTGCGGGCGTGACGTAAAAGAGGCGGGGTTACGCTTCCTTTGAAAAGTCGCTTCGTCCTCCCCAAGCGAGAGTAAAGAAGGAATGACGTCACGAGCGGGGGGGGGGGGGCGGGGAGATGCAAGTCGCGGAGGAGAAGGGTTAAATTGTGACGTAGACCAGATGAAGAAATCATAAAAAGTGTTTAGGAAGAAAAAGATGAAAGTGATGAGGCAGAGAGCACGAAGATTTCTCACACTGCTGGCGCCGAATCTACCAATATTTTTCTGCAGTAGATAACGCACCAACCAGACACGTGCAGTACTGACGTAATGCTAGTAACGTGATTGCGTGACAAAACGTGCCGTAGACGAGCATCTTCATTAAAACAGACAAAAAATCCGTGACGTTTTCGAAGTGACTTCACCGAGTAGAAAATGCAGGACTTCATCTGTGCTGTATTACATTGTACGTTTCTTTGACTGTATACATACTATCCGAGTAGAAATTGTAGGACTTCATCTGTGCTGTATTACATTGTACGTTTCTTTGACTGTATACATACTATCCGAGTAGAAATTGTAGGACTTCATCTGTGCTGTATTATATTGTACGTTTCTTTGACAAGATACATATTACACTGAAGGATATAAAAAGATCATTTCATTGTAAATGAGACAGGTACTGTTAGCCTAATGGGGTGTTATAATACTAGCCATGCGCTGGCCCCAGCACGATGGGATTTCCCTTTGTAAAATTAATTATTGCATTTAATAATTACACCCAACCACAGTCTAAGTGGAAATCTCTTTCTGTGTCTAAGTCTTGTGTGGCTCAGGCCCTGCACCCCTCCCCTATAACTAGGCAAGGATACTAAGAGGATTATAAGCTAATATTAAGCTAGTGACGTAACAAATGAACACGTCACATGAACTACACAACACAAAGGAGTTACAAGACAGCATAATAGCCAAAGAGTGCAAAATCAATACTTTAATTGAATTCGATAAATGCAAAATAGTATAACAAATATGAATGTAATGATTGTAATTATAGAAACATGTAAAATCAGTACTTTAATTGAATTCGATAAATACAAAATAGTATAACAAATATGAATGTAATGATTGTAATTATAGAAACATGTAAAATCAGTACTTTAATTGAATTCGATAAATACAAAATAGTATAACAAATATGAATGTAATGATGGTAATTATAGAAACATGCAAAATCAGTACTTTAATTGAATTCGATAAATGCAAAATAGTATAACAAATATGAATGTAATGATTGTAATTATAGAAACATGCAAAATCAGTACTTTAATTGAATTCGATAAATGCACAAATAGTATAACAAATATGAATGTAATAATTGTAATTATAGAAACATGTAAAATCAGTACTTTAATTGAATCCGATAAGTATACAAATAGTATAACAAATATGAATGTAATAATTGTAATTATAGAAAAATGTAAATGAAATTGATTGTATTTTATCCAATTTAAAGTTCCATAACCTGTGTACGAGTTCTTGTCTTTGCTGCTCTCGATATTCAAGTATGAAGGAAAGTACAAATGGATAATAGACACTGTTTTATGTGTCCTTGGATAACCAAAATAAAGATCAGCATTAATCATTGAAATTATTATCACGCCCACCCAAACCTCCTCCCTCGTGGCTTTACTGATATGGGGAGAGAACTCGTGGCTTTACTGATATGGGGAGAGAACTCGTGGCTTTACTGATATGGGGAGAGAACTCGTGGCTTTACTGATATGGGGAGAGAACTCGTGGCTTTACTGATATGGGGAGAGAAACGGTTGTGGACTACTCTCCAATGGATTAACGGGCGGTTACTGAAATCCAACTATGCACAAGAATTTCACATCCCAGTGAATTACGGACGTGACAGTACTCCAACTGTACACACAGTAATCCATCTTTGAAAATACACCCCCAGTGATTTCTACAGCCCACAGTAATCGAATTTTAGCAACATCCCAGTGAATCTGTCGCACACAGAAATCCTACTCTAACGAAATTCACTCCCAATTTTCTAATAGAACCCTCGGAGACCTGAGGTTACCATGGCTGATTCTGGTGGTCTTACCAGTTGACTCCAGAGACTGACCCTGGACATTTTTTTTAGGGCAGAGGCATATAGCCAATCTAGACATCCAACCTCGGTCTGGCCTACATGGGCCCTAATTAATGATGATGTGTACAGGCTGCAGCTTGGGTGGTATGAGTTCCACTTAGGCCTCTTGATTGTTGCCTCACTGGCTGACTGAGGTCAAAACCCATTTCTGCTTGCCCGGGTGCATCAAAAAAAAAAAAAAAAAAAGACCACACAGAAGATACAAGTACAAAGGTCAGCTTGTGTGTACTAGCTGCCCTCATTTCATCGACATGAAAAATATAAAAAAACAGTTTAAATGAAAGTTTGAGAATATATGTGATATTCTTAGTTGATCATTTTAAATGTAGACAGTGCAAAAATATAGCAGGGGAGTAATTTATACTGATCATAATTTTTTTAGCCATATCTTACGTTTGTCTTATTTAAAAAAAACTACCACATACAGTAAACTTGTAACATTAAATTTAAGAAAGAATTAAAGTCTTTTATACACCGTCAGTAATCTGATACCCCTCTTTGCATGGAATGACCGGACTAGTAAGGTCCACTGTAAAATGACGTAATATCTCCATTAATGTGGTCGGTAATCTGATACCCCTCTTTGCATGGAATGACCGGACTAGTAAGGTCCACTGTAAAATGACGTAATTTCTCCATTAATGTGGTCTCATGTACAGAAGTTAGGTTTTAGATAATAATGGTGTGGCTTAAGATGGGCCTTAGTGTTACCCCAGACAGACGATGATAGTGGCTTTAGTTCGATAGTGCTATGGCTCTGGTAGAAAGAGGTGTGGTCTTAGAGGGACAGTGAAGTGTTTTGATAGTTTGGTTATAGATGGGTATTTAAATAGGTGTTGGTATAGCTTAAAGTGTGAACAGTTTTATGGCTTTAAATGCATAGTATTATTGTCATATGTGTACACTTGTGGCCTTAGATATACAAAGTGTGGTGTTAGATATGCAAATAATAAGAGGTGTGGTTTTAGAAGAACAGAGAAGAAAAGAAATAAACAAAAGTGTGGTCTTATATTTACGAGGATGTGACCTTAGATACTCATATGTGTCACCTTGGTTGGCCGAGCTGTGACCTTAGATACTCATATGTGTTACGTTAGTTGGCCGAGCTGTGACCTTAGATACTCATATATGTTACGTTAGTTGGCCGAGCTGTGACCTTAGATACTCATATGTGTTACGTTAGTTGGCCGAGCTATGACCTTAGATGGATAGAGGTGTGATGGTAGTTGAGGGAATGACTGGTCTCTTTTGAGCAGGCATGTGGCCTTGTATGTACGGATGTGGTGTCTCTTTTGAGCAGGCATGTGGCCTTGTATGTACGGATGTGGTGTCTCTTATGAGCAGGCATATGGCCTTGTATGTACGGATGTGGTGTCTCTTTTGAGCAGGCATGTGGCCTTGTATGTACGGATGTGGTGTCTCTTTTGAGCAGGCATGTGGCCTTGTATGTACGGATGTGGTGTCTCTTTTGAGCAGGCATGTGGCCTTGTATGTACGGATGTGGTGTCTCTTATGAGCAGGCATATGGCCTTGTATGTACGAATGTGGTGTCTCTTTTGAGCAGGCATGTGGCCTTGTATGTACGGATGTTGTGTCTCTTTTGAGCAGGCATGTGGCCTTGTATGTACGGATGTTGTGTCTCTTTTGAGCAGGCATGTGGCCTTGTATGTACGGATGTTGTGTCTCTTTTGAGCAGGCATGTGGCCTTGTATGTACGGATGTGGTGTCTCTTATGAGCAGGCATGTGGCCTTGTATGTACGGATGTGTGGTCTTATATGTGTAGATGTATTACCTTATGTACATATATGTGGCATTAAATATATAGATGTGTCATCTTAGGACAGGTGTGTGGCCTTAGATGGACAGATATGACCTTTAGAAGGATATCAGTCTAAGGTACTGATGAGGGAATACTGAGCCATATTAATATTTTTTAATTTATCCAAAAATCTGTTTTGATTAATAAAAGTGCTTATTTCCTGGAGTGGGTGAACGGGAAACTGGGATCTGAGAGATAAAAGGAAAAAAACACTTTTATTCAAGGGTGATAGTTTTTCAGTCTAGAGAAAAATTTGAAAAAGTTCGGTTATCATTGAACGTTGTACACTAAGCTTGCCATCATCGCTTATCAGTTTGTCAGTGATAATCAAGTCGACAAGTTCCCTTTGTACGAAAATAAAATGTGAATGTGTTCTGATAGATTTTCTCTCGCAAACTATGGGGTTAAAACGTGTTCCTTTACTATTTCATTATAAAAGAGGGGTTAAAACGCATTCCTTTAGTATTTCATTATAAAAGAGGGGTTAAAACGCATTCCTTTAGTATTTCCTTATAAAAGAGGGGTTAAAACGTACTCCTTCAGTATTTCCTTATAAAAGAGGGGTTAAAACGTACTCCTTCAGTATTTCCTTATAAAAGAAGGGTTAAAACGTACTCCTTCAGTATTTCCTTATAAAAGAAGGGTTAAAACGTACTCCTTCAGTATTTCCTTATAAAAAGAGGGGTTAAAACGTACTCCATCAGTATTTCCTTATAAAAGACTGGGGCTAAATGTATACTTGTAGTATTTCCTTATAAAAGACTGGGGCTAAATGTATACTTGTAGTATTTCCTTATAAAAGACTGGGGCTAAATGTATACTTGTAGTATTTCCTTATAAAAGATTGGGGCCAAAAAGTATTCCTCTGCTGGTTTCTTCATGAAACTTTCTGGATCATTCCTGTATTAGACACGGAATAAAAGTATTTGTCTATTTTGTATCAACTCGAGGGACAAAGCTTCTGTTCATTTTTTTTCTTTTTAAACTCTGGGCAAAGTATGAGTCTTCAAGTTTAATTTTGGGACTAAAACATAGTCCTGTAGTGTTTCATCTCTTTAACTCTGGGACTAAAACGCATTCCTGTAGTATTTCATCTCTAAATCTTATCCTACCAATTTTCTTCTCTGTTTCACTCTGGACTGAAACTCTTTTCTTTGCTCTTCCCACGAAGATTGTACTGATCCCAGCAAACCTTGAAAATAAAACGTAATTTTCTAGTTATGCCCTTTCAAACCTTGAAACTAAAACGTAATTTTCTAGTTATGCCCTTTCAAACCTTGAAACTAAAACGTAATTTTCTAGTTATGCCCTTTCAAACCTTGAAACTAAAACGTAATTTTCTAGTTATGCCCTTTCAAACCTTGAAACTAAAACGTAATTTTCTAGTTATGCCCTTTCAAACCTTGAAACTAAAACGTAATTTTCTAGTTATGCCCTTTCAAACCTTGAAACTAAAACGTAATTTTCTAGTTATGCCCTTTCAAACCTTGAAACTAAAACGTAATTTTCTAGTTATGCCCTTTCAAACCTTGAAACTAAAACGTAATTCTCTTATTGTGTCCATATCGAAATCTGGATCTAAAACAAATTCCTCTAATTTTGTCCCTTTCAAACCCTGAGCTAAAACGTATTATACTCCTTTGTCTCTGGTCTGATTAAATTATAGATCACTACTCTCAAATCTGGAGATCTGATCAGAAAAAAAAAAAAAAACGCGCGCGCGCGCGCGCGTATGTGTGTGTGTATGTGTGGAGAAAAAGAGAGATCAGATATCATATATCGCGTGACGAAGAAGCCAAGCCGGCCTACATACAAACACGCTGCGTTTAAAAACAAATTTGCTTAGGCCTAATATTAATACGTCTGCTGTGTTGTGTGAGCGACCGGCCTGTCCCGCTCCCGGATGGCACAGTCCGGACCATAGCGTGTGCTTCGTGTGTGTCAAAATGACGTTTGCACTCAGGAATACAAAGCAGAATTGAAGGGCTTTACGTTGAGGTAATGGGATTTTCTTTTCCTTCTTGAAGTTGGCGTCATATCAAAGAGCAGTTAATTAATCTCTGCAAAGCACGACAGGAGCCGGAGTTAAAGAGTTTGAAATCCCAGAAGGCATTGCGGACGTTTGAAAACAGGTCTGCCAGGACAGAATGATGTCACACTTTGGAATGTCTGGAACTAAACCATTGCACACACCGACAAACACTGCACTGTAAGATACATTACTACTGATAGATTGTAAGATAACTGTATGCCAGTCGTATACATTCGACAAACACTGCATTGTAAGATAACTGTATGCCAGTCGTATACATTCGGCAAACACTGCATTGTAAGATAACTGTATGCCAGTCGTATACATTCGACAAACACTGCACTGTAAGATACATTACTACTGATAGATTGTAAGATACACAGTCTAACTGTATGCCAGTCGTAGACATTAGACAAACTTTATTTTAGTAGAAGACTGCTATTTCGATCGTTGTAAGCAAAAATAAATATAGTGTAAGGAATCCGAGATTATCAATAATTATCGACATTTGGGTCTCTGGCTTTATCGACACAAAGGTGACTATGTCTTAATTCGCGCCCACATCCGGCAACAGAAAATAGCTAGATAATAACTCACATCTTTGACTAGAAACCGAGTATGTCTATAAAATACGTACTTTGGTCTCGACTAAATCTGAAAACCAAGTGTGTTTATAAAATACGTACTTTGGTCTCGACTAAATCTGAAAACCAAGTGTGTTTATAACATTTAGATCTCTGTCTGGAAACCGAATAGTCCTACAATAATTGGCTCTGTCATCTGTCTGGAAACCGAATATGCTTGTAACATGTGAATCTCTTACTGAAAACAGAGTATGCTTGGAATAACCGGGTCTCATTTTTGAAGTTTCTCTCTGATAATTGAGGCTCTACTTGGAAAATCGAGTTTAACAAGTGAGTGTCTCTCTGAAAACGGTTTGCTTGTAGCAGATGGAGTCTAACAAGTGGGTGTCTCTCTGAAAACAGGGTTTGCTTGTAGCAGATGGAGTCTAACAAGTGGGTGTCTCTCTGAAAACAGGGTTTGCTTTTAGCAGATGGAGTACGAGTGTATCTACAATAGTTCTTCTCTAGTCTGTGAGGAATCCGAGAATACTTATAAGAGGTGGGTTTCTGCTCTATTCGGAAATCGAGTATATTTGCAATAATTGTATCTTACTCGCTCGCTCTCTCTCTGGAAACCGAATATATCTATTGCAATTAGGCCTGCATTCTGTCATGGTCCAAAGCTATACTAACTAGTCAGAAGTACAGACAGAAATAAATGTGTAATAGATTGTAAACAGTAGATTGTGATAACTGTAGATAACTTTAAGATAAGTTTAAAGTTTGAACCAAAAATCTTAGATGCTATACTTGAGTCAGTCATTAAGCATTGGCTTGTTTTATTTCATAAATAGGGCAACACTTTCGGTCTTCGGCCTCGTGAGACACTGGTTCTTTGTTTTAATTATTTGCTCAATCGGTTCGCGCCGACTTGTGAAGAACACACACAACTGTTGAAAAACTGACTTGGCCATTTCAAAGCCGCAAGGTCTGCGAGACGAGTGGAATAATAACTGGTCCACCACACCCCTCTCACCATACCACCTACCCTATCCCATCCATTCCTCTAGTCCCGCAAGCCATAAGCGAGCTAAATTTACTTTCTGGCGAGGAACTGAAAGAGAAGTCTGCTACCGAGGTGTTGCATTTAATTAAACAGTGCGAGCCGTGACGGTCTTGATCGGCAGTGACGAGCCTCAGTTTCCCCACTCTCAGTAACGGTTTTGTTTTAAAGCAACTCGTCTGGATGCAGGTCAGCGCTTTGACCTTACATGATTTGTTATTATCTCTTCCTTGTATTACTACAGGTATTATATTGATTATTTACTGTACTGACAGCTGTTAGTCGGTACAGTTTCTGTGACGCCAATTCTTGGGTCAACCTCTATCGAGGTGGGGACAGAAGTTTGATGTTTACGGTCCGTGTGCAGGCGTAATGACTTGGCTTCTGTCAGCTGGAATAATAACCCTGTTGATAGTGAAAATAAGAACATGATTTGTGCTGCTCCAGTATAGTTATAATGAAATAAATTCTTCACTGTGTCAGCTGGAATAATGACCCTGTTGATAGTGAAAATAAGAACATGATTTGTGCTGCTCCAGTACAGTTATAATGCAATGAATTCTTCACTGAGTCAGCTATTTTGATGTCAGGGAAGGAATTTTAATGTTTTTCCACTTTGCAACTTCCCTCACTCTTAATGTTGAGAGCTGGTGGATCAAACTTGATACACATATAAGCAATAAAATTGGTTGCTTGCTTGCTTCTGTAATTCTGCAGCAATATTCATACTGAGTAAAACATTTCTGGAACAGTACTGAATTATACTTTTAAACCAGCACTGATTTAGACATTTGAATCCTGTACTGAATAAAATATTTCTGGAACAGTACTGAGTGAAACATTTTAAACCAGTACTGAATTAGACATCACTCTATTCCGAATCAGTTGTGACGTCAGCACTAAAGAAACCTATTAACAAGGACCATGAATACAGAAATTTCTGGCTCGAGCCATACCCACTTGTGTGCAGACCAGCACCAGTACCCTGCCCTGCAGGAAATGACGTCAGATTGCTGCGGGTATCATGGCCAGCGGGAAACCGCGGCTCCGATGGAAGCGAATCCCGAACTTTGTAAAAAGATGTTCAGCCTGACTAGCGAGTCTGAAAGCGAGACTGACCAGAACCCGAATATGGCGGGGAAGTGCACTCCGGAAGTGGGTCAAATGACGCGGTGCTCAATGAAGAGGACGTCTTCCGCTTTGCAGCAGATCAGCGAGGAGGAGGTGCTGGAGCTGATGGAGCACACAGACATGGCGAACATCATGGAGTACTTACCGCCGTGTGAGTGTGATGCATGTCAGCTGGGCGATGAGGAGGACATGAAGCCCACGACAAAACCGGACCTCAAGCGGGTAAATACTTTTCCCGTCTTTCTCTGGGTGTCTGGCTTCTCATTTAGTACTCATGCATTGCATTATTTAGCATTGCAGTGTTATAACAATAGTACTTCTACATTACATTAATTTTAAGAAGTTTTATAGCATTAGTACTTATACATACATTAATTTTTATGAAGTGTTATAACAATAGTACTCACACATTACATTAATTTTATGAAGTGTTATAGCAATAGTACTAATGCATTACAGCTTTTAGTATTGTCATGTTACTGCATACAATATTTACAGCATTTAGTACTATTGCATTAAAGCGGTCAGCATTGCTATAGCAGTTCCTATTACAGTCTAAATCGCTAGTGTAACTCATCACTGTTTGTGGAAGTCATCATTGGCTTAGTAGCGCTGCTCTCCAAGTCTCCATGATAAAGACCCAACCGGAGTTAATATGTGTGGATCTGAGGTAGCCAGTTATAAATAGAGCAGACCAATATATAACGGTTCTTTAACCCCATTAACGTATTCCCTAACCACAAGTACATAATTTGACGTACTCCATTCAATTTGAACCTGATATCGTCCTTAATACCTTAGTACATTTGGTAGCAGGTGTTGTCCTTAATAAATGAGTATATTAGGTAGCAGACATCATCTTGAAGACATTAATACTGTACATTAATGCAAAAGGGGCAATGGCCACCCGGCGATTTATTTGGCTATAACCCTCCACAGGTGTCCTAAGCGTTATATTGTCATTTTATATACAGAGAAGCAGATTAAAAATAGAATAAAATAAATATTTATTATAATGAATGAATACTTGAAATAAGATACTCTTGGGCTAGTGAGATATAGTTAACTAAAATATCGCTTTTGTCCAATGGCACTGTCATGCAAGTAGAAAGAACCGCTTTGAGAATAGAAGCAGAATGGAGCAGCATGGTACACCTGGATACATGCTCCAGTCTCTTGTACAATGTTTGCATATCAGTATTTCTATTGGTGTACTCCATAATTATGTCATACCTATTAATAACTCGTTCGCCTGTTACAATGTTTACCTAAATTTCTATTGGTGTACTCCATAATTGTCATACCTATTAATAACTCGTTCGCCTGTTACAATGTTTACCTATATTTCTATTGGTGTACTCCATAATTATGTCATACCTATTAATAACTCGTTCGCCTGTTACAATGTTTACTATTGGTATACTCCATAATTATGTCATACCTATTAATAACTCGTTCGCCTGTTACAATGTTTACCTATATTTCTATTGGTATACTCCATAATTATGTCATATCTTTAATAACTCGTTCGCCTGTTACAATGTTTACCTATATTTCTATTGGTGTACTCCATAATTATGTCATATCTTTAATAACTCGTTCGCTTAGTACAATGTTTACCTATATTTCTATTGGTGTACTCCATAATTATGTCATACCTATTAATAACTCGTTCGCCTGGTACTCATTTCTCATATTGACCTTTCCCATTGCTTCACGCATGCCCCCCATTACCTTCCAGTAGCTCTCACTGTCGATCAAATGTTAGTCCGCTTAACACACATTCTCGCTCTCCTCAGAGTAAAATTACACTAACACCAAAAGCATTTCATTCGCAGGTATTACACACAAACACGAATACCACTTTATTCACACAGTTTTACATGTAAACACGAATACCACTTTATTGACACAGTATTACATGTAAACACGAATACCACTTTATTCACACAGTATTACATGTAAACACGAATACCACTTTATTCACACAGTATTACATGTAAAACGAATGCCACTTTATTGACACAGTATTACATGTAAACACGAATACCACTTTATTGACACAGTATTACATGTAAACACGAATACCACTTTATTGACACAGTATTACATGTAAACACGAATACCACTTTATATTGACACATTATTACATGTAAACACGAATACCACTTTATTGACACAGTATTACATGTAAACATAAATACCACTTTATTGACACAACCCATATAACACTTTATTCACAGTATTACACACAAACCCATATAGCACTTTATTCACAGTATTACACACAAACCCATATAACACTTTATTCACAGTATTACACACAAACCCATATAACACTTTATTCACAGTATTACACACAAACCCGTATAACACTTTATTCACAGTACTACACACAAACCCATATAGCACTTTATTCTCATAGATGTGTTCACAAGCACGAATACAACTTTATACACACAGTAGTACACATAAACACGAATACAACTTTATACACACAGTAGTACACATAAACACGAATACAACTTTATACACACAGTAGTACACATAAACACGAATACAACTTTATACACACAGTAGTAAACATAAACACGAATACAACTTTATACACACAGTAGTACACATAAACACGAATACAACTGCTTACACACGGTAATACACATAAGCACAATTAATACTTTATTTACACAAACAAGAATTACACCTTTTTTTTTTTTTTTTTTACACATTATTGCACACAAACACAAATAACACTTTTCAATCGCACTATTCACAAACACAAATAATACTTTATTTACACACAGACTTATTATGATATGCAGCAATAAAATATAACAGTGAGACGTGACACTAATTTATTAAATTGCACTTCGCCTTCAGGCCTTTCATTATTACATATACAATGTAGTTTTATGTTGTCATGTTCATTCCGTCTCGTGTTACATTCTTTTTCTTGCTTTCATAAATGGCTGTGCGTTTGTGTTTTGGTTTGATTAATTTTTCAAGACCTCCCACGTAAGACGTTGCGGTTTTGTGTTGTCGGCTGTGTGTAAGTGACATCAAGAAGTGAGAGAGGATGTAATGGTCTGTGTGTAAGTGACATTAAGAAGTGAGAGAAGATTAATGGTCTGTGTGTAAGTGACATCAAGAAGTGAGAGAGGATGTAATGGTCTGTGTGTAAGTGACATCAAGAAGTGAGAGAGGATGTAATGGTCTGTGTGTAAGTGACATCAAGAAGTGAGAGAAGATGTAATGGGCTGTGTGTAAGTGACATCAAGAAGTGAGAGAGGATGTAAAGGGCTGTGTGTACGTAATATCAAGAAGTGAGAGAAGATGTAGTGGGGCTGTGTGTACGTAATATCAAGAAGTGAGAGAAGACGTGTGGGGCTGTGTGTAAGTAACATCAAGAATTGAGAGATGTAGTGGGGCTATGTGTAACATGAGTGAGAGAAGACGTAGTGGGGCCGTGTGTAACATCAAGAATTGAGAGAAGATGTAGTGAGGCTATGTGTAAGTAACATGAGTGAGAGAAGACGTAGTGGGGCCGTGTGTAAGTAAGATCAAGAAGTGGAAAATGGGGCTATTAGTAAATAACATCAAGGAGTGAGAGAAGATTTAGTGGGGCTATTAGTAAGTGATATCAAGAATTGATAGAAGACGTTGTGGGGCTGTGTGTAACATCATGAGTGAGAGAAGACGTAGTGGGGCTATTGTTAAGTAACATCAAAGACGTAGTGGGGCTATTATTAAGTAATATCAAAGACGTAGTGGGGCTATGTTGCAGATGGTGATTTTGTTCGGGCTTGTGTGTCTTTAAGCGCAAATGAATAAATTAGAGTGTCGTGTGATGAGCATTTCCGCCTTTGTATTTTATTTTGATGTGAAACGTTTTTTTTCGCCGCTACTAGAGTACCCTCAGATGACGTCACTGGTACAAGTTATCGAAAACTGGACATAAAGAAGTTGTTACGATGGCTATCAACTACTGGATTTACAGAAGTCGTCCGACAGCTATCAATTACTGGACATAAAGGTGATGACGTGACAGATACAGACTATGAAATACTGGACATAAAGGAGATGACGTGACAGATACAGGCTATGAAATACTGGACATAAAGGAGATTACGTGATAGGTATAAGAGATGACGTGACAGATACAAGCGATGACGTGATAGATACAAGCGATGAAGTACTGGACATTAAAAAAATTTGAAATGCATACGTATCAAAATCATTATTAAATATATATATTTTACCCGCCATACTTTTCTAAATTTAATTTTAATTTTATTTTAATCCCCGCTCCCTCTCTTTCACACACACACACACACAAACACACACACACACACACACACACACACACATGACGTTCACGCCCACACAGACCTGTCAGTTAATTTCATTCACCATTTCTACCAGGACTCTTGATTTCTCAGCGACCATTACGCGCATGCTCTTTGAAACAACTGTTCTTTCTCGGTCACATCAACAGCCGTACGATCAATAGCGCTAACTTTGAGTTTATTTCTTCATGCGTTCAAAAGCACTAACTTTGAGTTTACTCTTCGTATTGAACCAGTTATTTGGTTGCACGCGCATGTCTTTAGATGGAGAGCGTGGAGCTGCTTGCAAATCAAACGCCATCATTTTTCTGTGTTGAGGCGTGAACCTCCCCTCATGTAGTAGAATGTCCTCTTGAAATCTTTTATGCGGTTTTGTATTATTTATTACATTTAATATTTATTACAATTTGGGTCTGCAATATTTCTGTTACATACAAGTTCCACTTCTGTTGTACAGCGCAGATGGTGTGTACAAACATGCTTCGTCTACTTAGAGTAAAATATTCACGCTGACCTGGTGACTGGAAACATGTTTTTTGTCTAGTTATAGTAAACACTCACGCTGACCTGGTGACTGGAAACATGTTTTTTGTCTAGTTATAGTAAACACTCACGCTGACCTGGTGACTGGAAACATGTTTTTTGTCTAGTTATAGTAAACACTCACGCTGACCTGGTGACTGGAAACATGTTTTTTGTCTAGTTATAGTAAACACTCACGCTGATCTGGTGACTGGAAACATGTTTTTTGTCTAGTTATAGTAAACACTCACGCTGACCTGGTGACTGGAAACATGTTTTTTGTCTAGTTATAGTAAACACTCACGCTGACCTGGTGACTGGAAACATGTTTTTTGTCTAGTTATAGTAAACACTCACGCTGAATTGGTGACTGGAAACATGTTTCGTCTAGTTATAGCAGAACATTCACGCTGATCTGGTGACTGGAAACATGTTTTGTTTAGTTATAGCTTAACATTCACGCTGATCTGGTGACTGGAAACATGTTTTGTTTAGTTATAGCTTAACATTCACGCTGATCTGGTGACTGGAAACATGTTTTGTTTAGTTATAGCTTAACATTCACGCTGATCTGGTGACTGGAAACATGTTTTGTTTAGTTATAGCTTAACATTCACGCTGATCTGGTGACTGGAAACATGTTTTGTTTAGTTATAGCTTAACATTCACGCTGATCTGGTGACTGGAAACATGTTTTGTTTAGTTATAGCTTAACATTCACGCTGATCTGGTGACTGGAAACATGTTTTGTTTAGTTATAGCTTAACATTCACGCTGATCTGGTGACTGGAAACATGTTTTGTTTAGTTATAGCAAAACATTAACGCTGATCTGGTGACTGGAAACATGTTTCGTCTAGTTATAGTAAACATTCACGATGACCTGGTGAGTGAAAACACCCCGTACTCTGAGTCCATTGTCATTTATTTATTAAATTATTCACAATGACAGAGTGGACCGAAAATCTTGCAATGGTAGGTATATGAGTAAAGTAAGATTTTACGTATACCCACCATTATGACGATTGGTCTACTCTGTAGTACCACAAAACTTGCAATCTTGTTCACATTAACTCCTAGTCTTGCAGTCTTGTTCACTTAACTCCTCAACTTGCAGTCTTGTTCACTTAACTCCTCATCTTGTAGTCTTGTTCACTTAACTCCTCAACTTGCAGTCTTGTTCACTTAACTCCTCATTTTGTAGTCTTGTTCACTTAACTCCTCAACTTGCAGTCTTGTTCACTTAACTCCTCATCTTGTAGTCTTGTTCACTTAACTCCTCAACTTGTAGTCTTGTTCACTTAACTCCTCAACTTGCAGTCTTGTTCACTTAACTCCTCTACTTGCAGTCTTGTTTACTTAACTCCTCAATGTGGAAAGATCTACTTGTAGTTGTAGGCCCCCTGTTTGCTGACGCTTGGTAAATGTTGTTCCACTTTGATAGCGTTAGTTCTACTTTGATAATGTTAGTTCCACTTTGATAGCGTTAGTTCTACTTTGATAATGTTAGTTCTACTTTGATAGCGTTAGTTCTACTTTGATAATGTTAGTTCTACTTTGATAGCGTTAGTTCTACTTTGATAATGTTAGTTCCACTTTGACAGCATTAGTTCTACTTTGATAATGTTAGTTCTACTTTGATAGCGTTAGTTCTACTTTGATAATGTTAGTTCTACTTTGATAGCGTTAGTTCTACTTTGATAATGTTAGTTCCACTTTGATAGCGTTAGTTCCACTTTGATAGCGTTAGTTCCACTTTGATAATGTTAGTTCTACTTTGATAATGTTAGTTCCACTTTGATAATGTTAGTTCCACTTTGATAGCGTTAGTTCCACTTTGATAGCGTTAGTTCCACTTTGATAGCGTTAGTTCCAGTTTGATAATGTTAGTTCCACTTTGATAGCGTTAGTTCCAGTTTGATAATGTTAGTTCCACTTTGATAGCGTTAGTTCCACTTTGATAGCGTTAGTTCCACTTTGATAGCGTTAGTTCCACTTTGATAGCGTTAGTTCCAGTTTGATAATGTTAGTTCCACTTTGATAGCGTTAGTTCCACTTTGATAGCGTTAGTTCCAGTTTGATAGCGTTAGTTCCACTTTGATAGCGTTAGTTCCAGTTTGATAATGTTAGTTCCTGTTTGATAACGTTAGCTCGTGTTTGATAACATTAGCTCCTATTAGGTAACGTTAGCTCCTTTTTTATAACGTTAGTCCCCGTTTGATAACGTTAGATACTGTTTGATAACGTTAGTTCCAGTTTGATCCAGTAACCAGTCAGAAATCCAGTAACCAGTCAATCCCAACCCCAATTTATTAGTCCATTACTACACTAGCGTCCTGCACTAAATCCAGTAACCAGTCAATTCTCCTTTCTCTTTCACCCCTTCCAACTTCAGTCTGCTCATCGATTTTAGTTTTGACTACTACACTAGCGCTGTCGCTTGGATGTGAGATCTATAACCAGTCGGCACTTTGCTCCAGACAGTTGTGTTGGGCCTCTTTACGTCTGTCTGTCTGTCTGTCTGTCGCTTGGATGTGAGATCTATAACCAGTCGGCACTTTGCTCCAGACAGTTGTGTTGGGCCTCTTTACGTCTGTCTGTTTATCTCTCTCTCGCTCGCTCGCTCTTGAATGTTTTTCTCTCTCTTGCTCTGTCAGTTTCTATTTCTCTCTCTCTCTCTCTCTCTCTCTGGACATGGTCATTTAGGTGTGAACATACTAATTTACCAACAAAACGTCAGTTTGGTGTGAAAATACTAAGAAAGGGACACTTAGGTATGAATGTACTCTTACATGACACATATGAATGTACTTTGACAGGTCGTTAGATATGAATGCCATTTGATAGGTCATTAGGGTATGAATGTACTTTGACAGGTCATCAGGGGATGAATGTACTTTGACAGGTCATTAGGGTATGAATGTACTTTGACAGGTCATTAGGGTATGAATGTACTTTGACAGGTCATCAGGGGATGAATGTACTTTGACAGGTCATTAGGGTATGAATGTACTTTGACAGGTCATTAGGGTATGAATGTACTTTCACTGATATTTATGAAATTGCTGTTTTATTGATGTGTAAGTTTTCTTGCCTAAAACATTTATTTATGGTAATACTTTCTCAAGGGCAGATAAATATTCTTTATTATTTTATTCACATTTAATTGTGATAATACTTTCTCAAGGGCAGATAAATATTCTTTATTATTTTATTCACATTTAATTTTTGTGATACTACTTTCTCAAGGACTGTTAAACATTCATTGTTAATACATTCACATTTATTTGTCCTGATATAGCACATTTACTGAGTGATACATACACTAACATACATATAGTCAATAGCACTGTCAACTGATAGATATGTAAACAACCACATATATTAACATTCTGTCTGGTCAGTAATAGCCTGTAACTGAATCATGTAAACAATTATACTGTCCAGTCAATAGCGTTGTTAATGATATGTAAACAACCATACTGTCCAGTCAATAGCGTTGCTAATGATATGTAAACAATCATACTGTCCAGTCAATAGTGTTGCTAATGATATGTAAACAATCATACTGTCCAGTCAATAGCGTTGCTAATGATATGTAAACAATCATACTGTCCAGTCAATAGCGTTGCTAATGATATGTAAACAATCATAATGTCCAGTCAGTAACGTTGTTAATGATATGCTTGTAAAAGCCACATGCATTAACTGTGTAGTCTATAGCGTTGTTAATGATATGCTTGTAAAAGCCACATGCATTAACTGTGTAGTCTATAGCGTTGTTAATGATATGCTTGTAAAAGCCACATGCATTAACTGTGTAGTCTATAGCGTTGTTAATGATATGATTGTAAAAGCCACATGCATTAACTGTGTAGTCTATAGCGTTGTTAATGATATGATTGTAAAAGCCACATGCATTAACTGTGTAGTCTATAGCGTTGTTAATGATATGTAAACAACCATGTTTATTAACTGTATACTCACTACCAACAACATTTGTACTAATTGTAGTGTGCAAGCTAAGTTACTGTTTTAATCAACTACTTCTGGCATGGCCAGCGACAAGCGGACAGTGTTCATTTTTCATTCTATGCTGAGCTGTTTATTCCTTTTTTTATGCTAATTTCTGTGAGCCGGACAGAGAAAATCGGGAAGAAACAAATGCAGGACTATGTTTATCTTGCATTCAAGACGTGTGTACGGATTTCTTTTACACATAGTAACATGTATGGATTCATGTGTACGGATTTCTTTTACACATAGTAACATGTATGGATTCATGTGTAAGGATTTCTTTTGCACAAAGTGACACTGGTGGATGTATGTGTAAAGATTTCTTTACACTTGTAACACATATGGATTTATATGGTCGGATTTAATTTACATTTATTAACGCATTTCATTATAAGCGCATTAATTAATTTGCATTAGTAACACACATAGGGTTAATGTGTGCTGATTTAATATACATAATTATAAGTGTAACTTTTTATATCTTTATACATTAACTAGATTTTTCTGTGTACTGATTTAATTAACATTATTAAAATACATAATTATAAGTGTAACTTTTTATATCTTTATCCATTAACTAGCTTTTTCTGTGTACTGATTTAATTAACATTATTAAAATACATAATTATAAGTGTAACTTTTTATATCTTTATCCATTAACTAGCTTTTTCTGTGTACTGATTTAATTAACATTATTAAAATACATAATTATAAGTGTAACTTTTTATATCTTTATACATTAACTAGCTTTTTCTGTGTACTGATTTAATTAACATTATTAAAATACATAATTATAAGTGTAACTTTTTATATCTTTATACATTAACTAGCTTTTTCTGTGTACTGATTTAATTAACATTATTAAAATACATAATTATAAGTGTAACTTTTTATATCTTTATACATTAACTAGCTTTTTCTGTGTACTGATTTAATTAAACTGGATAACTCACGTAGACAAGTGTGTTACTTATTGAATACAATGTAATACATGAGCACTAATTTGCGTTTTGTTTTTAGTAAGTTGTAACACAATACATGAATAGTAATTTTATTCATTTATTTAGGAGACTGTAACACAGTATATGAGTACCACTTTGCATTATATATTTTTCAGATAGTAACAAAATTAATACATGATTACATGAGTACTAATTTGTGTGATTTCTTTAGTAGACTGTAACAGAATTAATAAACAGTCATAATTTCATTTCAATACAATAACAGAATTAATAAACAGTCATAATTTCATTTGAATACAATAACACATATAAATGCACAAGTGCCTGCATAGTGCACACATAAATACATAAGTGCATGAATACCTATTTGATTTGTACACAGTGCACACAAATACATAAGTGCATGAATACCTATTTGATTTGTACACAGTGCACACATAAATACATAAGTGCATGAATACCTATTTGATTTGTACACAGTGCACACATAAATACATAAGTGCATGAATACCTATTTGATTTGTACACAGTGCACACATAAATACATAAGTGCATGAATACCTATTTGATTTGTACACAGTGCACACATAAATACATAAGTGCATGAATACCTATTTGATTTGTACACAGTGCACACATAAATACATAAGTGCATGAATACCTATTTGATTTGTACACAGTGCACACATAAATACACAAGTGCATGAATACCTATTTGATTTGTACACAGTGCACACATAAATACACAAGTGCATGAATACCTATTTGATTTGTACACAGTGCACACATAAATACACAAGTGCATGAATACCTATTTGATTTGTACACAGTGCACACATAAATACATAAGTGCATGAATACCTATTTGATTTGTACACAGTGCACACATAAATACACAAGTGCATGAATACCTATTTGATTTGTACACAGTGCACACATAAATACACAAGTGCATGAATACCTATTTGATTTGTACACAGTGCACACATAAATACACAAGTGCATGAATACCTATTTGATTTGTACACAGTGCACACATAAATACATAAGTGCATGAATACCTATTTGATTTGTACACAGTGCACACATAAATACTCGTATATTGCACACAGAGTAATTGTATATTGATTCGATTTATATCTTAGTGTGCATATTTGTGTGTTCTTGTTGTTGCGTTGTGTTGATATTTGTGTGTTCTTGTTGTTGCGTTGTGTTGATATTTGTGTGTTCTTGTTGTTGCGTTGTGTTGATATTTGTGTGTTCTTGTTGTTGCATATGTTGATATTTGTGCGCTCTTTCAACATAATCTCTTCATAATTTCAATGGGGATGTCTTGCACCTGGATGTACGGGTTGAAAGCCCCCCAGCCCCGTATTTATCAGTCACTGGAGTCTTCGTTTCCTACTTATCCATCCTCTTTGGCTGGGGGCTGTCACGTGACCTCGATGTGTTGCTATGTAATGATATAAGACGCTATTTCTTTCACTCACTTAATGACAGTTGTATCAATAAGTGCTCTTATCACTTCTTTCCGGACAGTCTAACATGAATATTGTTTTCTTAAATTATCACACACACACACGCACACGCACATACACACACACACACACACACACACGCACGCACACGCACACACACTTTCAGAAGCAGTATTGTGTCACCAGAGAATGACAAAGGAAGTAGAACTTATTGAATATTTCCTCCCCCTCTCCTTCAGGAGTTTCCTGGAGTTCACTGTCAAAATACACGGACAGTATTGTACATTAGCAATTTTCTAAACCTAAATAAACCTTATCTTTTTCTTACATAACTTTTATGTGCCAAATTTGTTTTGTATTTTAACTTTTTCTTACTTATTCATACGCTTTGCGGTAGCATTACACTTGACAGAAGGCCTTAGTGTAAGCAAATAATGCCGACCTATATCGTATGTATTCCTACGCTTTGCGGTAGCATTACACCCCCCTGACAGAAGGCATTCGTGTAAACAAATAATGCCGACCTATATCGTATGTATTCCTACGCTTTGCGGTAGCATTACACTTGACAGAAGGCCTTAGTGTAAGCAAATAATGCCGACCTATATCGTATGTATTCCTACGCTTTGCGGTAGCATTACACTTGACAGAAGGCCTTAGTGTAAGCAAATAATGCCGACCTATATCGTATGTATTCCTACGCTTTGCGGTAGCATTACACTTGACAGAAGGCCTTAGTGTAAGCAAATAATGCCGACCTATATCGTATGTATTCCTACGCTTTGCGGTAGCATTACACTTGACAGAAGCAGATGATATTCGTATGACTGCATTGCAAGCAGGGACTCCACAATTATAGCGATCAGTCACTGAAAACTGCTGCTTGTAATTTGAACTAATATTCCGGGAGGGGGTGGAGTTTGTAGATGGCTGGTGAAAATGTGTTGATCATTACATTATAAACACACTTATCATTATGCATCACTGGAGGCGAAATGTCACACGTATATTTGTTCAAATGCTGTGCGTCATATGTTTACGTCACCTGTTAGCAGTCTTTCGTTGCTCCGCACACACGACGAGTCAATCAAATCAATTGTCTGCAAACTGGTCATCATTTTTTTTAACGGACATCATTTTCTTTTTAACGATATTATCTGCGAATAGTAGGACTACATCATTTTCTCTGTAACTGTATTGGTTGTAAATATCTTCTCTGTAACTGTATTGGTTGTAAACAGCACGTCATTTTTCTCGGCAATGGTGTTGATTACAAATAGTACACCATTTTCTCTGTAACGATATTGGGTACATGAAATCCCGATTGTGGTAAACCTTGAACACGATAACCTCGATTGTGGTATTTAAATATAGGAACAAGATAATGTCAAATGCGATAGTATTACTTGAACACGGTAATGTCAAATGTGGTAGTACTTGATGACGGTAATGTCAAATGTGGTAGTACTTGATGACGGTAATGTCAAATGTAGTAGTACTTGATGACGGTAATGTCAAATGTGGTAGTACTTGATGACGGTAATGTCAAATGTGGTAGTACTTGATGACGGTAATGTCAAATACGGTAGTATTACTTGAACACGGTAATGTCAAATGTGGTAGTACTTGATGACGGTAATGTCAAATGTGGTAGTATTTGATGACGGTAATGTCAAATGTGGTAGTACTTGATGACGGTAATGTCAAATACGGTAGTACTTGATGACGGTAATGTCAAATACGTTAGTACTTGATGACGGTAATGTCAAATACGTTAGTACTTGATGACGGTAATGTCAAATACGTTAGTACTTGATGACGGTAATGTCAAATACGGTAGTACTTGAACACGGTAATGTCAAATGTGGTAGTACTTGAACACGGTAAAGTCAAATACGGTAGTAGCCTACTTGAATGTGGGCCCTCTAGAAGGCGATAGTACTTGAACAGAATAATCTGCTTTCATTTCGAGTAACTTTGAAATAGGTCTTGCTGTGGCATTCGAAGCTCTTGTTTTAATGATACTAGGTGTAATTTTAGGATGTATGAATTCAACATACAATTAGGATATTTAAGAAAAAAATAAAACTCTTTCCTTTGCAGCAAAACTCAGGGAAAGAGAATGATAATTTTTCACTGTTTTCCACAGCAAAATGTCATAATCAGAATATCTTTTTAATATGAAACAATACTACTACTAAAATCAAGATGCATTCTACATTAGGTAGTGTATTTTAGTAGTTTATTGTAAATTATCGCAAATATCCTAATACTATATTTTCTAATACATTTCAAAAGTTTACGTGAATGATAGCATATGCCATACTACATTTCAATAGTTGCCATAAACGATACCAAATATATCACATATCATATATTTCACAATATATGCTCAGTTTGCTGTTACCTCTCGGAACTCTCATCAAATAATCCAATGTCTGCTCAGTTTGCCTCTCGGAACTCTCTTGAAAGAATGTAACCTTACTGCTTGACCAACCAAATGTTTCTTTGGACATTTCAAACTTAAATATTTGGGACACAGTGGAACAAGGTCTCCCGTGGTCAGAGGCATCAAAAGTGAAAAAACTCGAAGAGATGGAGAGACCCCTCTTTTTGGGGTTGACCGATTACTATCGAAAATTCATTCCCAGGTTCAGTGCCATCGCCAAACCATTCGTTTATTTGACGAGGAAAGGCAAACATGAGATAGTGATTTGGAGGAGTGTGAAGCCAGTTTTGCTAGTTTGGAAGACTGCCTGTCACGAGCTCCTGTCCTCCATTTGCCTGAGTTCAATGAGGAATTCAAACTCAGAATTGATGCTAGCAATACAGGACTAGGTGCTGATGCAGAAGACGGTGATATTCTGTATTCAGTAGCTTATTCCAGTTGTACATTAAATGCGACTGATATTCTGTATTCAGTAGCTTATTCCAGTTGTACATTAAATGCGACTGATATTCTGTATTCAGTTGTACATTAAATGCGACTGAACAGAATTATTTCATTTAAGAGAAAGAATGTCTTGGATTTGTCTGGCAGTCCAGAAATTTCAAGACGACCTATATGGCAAGCATTTTGTTATTCAAACAGATCAGCAACCACTCGCTTACTTAGCTCAAACGGGCGTTTGACCAGGTGGTCATTACTACTACAACAGTATAGATATATTGTGAAAGTCATGACAATGTAGGGGCTGACTATTTGTCCAGAACAGTAGAAATGGAAGCGTAAGGGTCCAGTACACAAGTCTTTGGAAATGCTGAGAAATCTTTATATAAATAATTTGAATCTTTTCTACTGCAGACCGCGAAAGCCGAAAGCGCCCCCTACATTAACAACAATCTACTGCAGAGAGGAAGAATAATTTTACCCAGAGTTCATTTCTAGGATGCTAACATGATTGTGTATTTTGTATTCTTCTATCACAAGGAGAAAAAAATAACAATAATGACTTTTGCGTATGATTTGCGTTGTATTCCTTAAGTGTAGAGACGTAAATGGGTCGTGTCTCTAATTTATAACAAAGGAAATTGTAATGATTTTTCTTGACGAATTTTATTGTATTTCTTCTTTAATTGTGGAAATATAAACGGGTCCTGTCCCAACTTATCATGAGAGAAATTAATATGATGCTTGCTATTTTAATGCTCAGTGATAATTGAAGCATATAAAATTATATTATCCTTGTTTCTAAAATGTTGAATTAATTATGCGGATGTCATGAAACTGACATAGAAAAATAATTATGCATTTGTCCTAAAACCGACATTAAAAAATTGTTTTGTGGATTGATATTTGTTTCGCACTGTGTTGAAGGAATCCACTAAATTGCTTATTTTACTCCTATTATAGCAGATGTTAATATGATAATTAACATCTCTAAAGCAAAGGAGTGTATAACAGACCAGAGTTGTCTGTCCCTATTTTTTTATTAAATATTATATTACTTGTTTAATATCAGCATGACATGACCTTCTGGTACTGTGTGTTTTGTAAGTACCCAAGTTAAAATAACCCGTGAAGAGAATGTGCTAGAACTGGATTATGTAATCTAAACAGGACTTACCTGGATGAGTAATTTTTATTATTATTTTTATTAACGAGACCAGACAATGGTCTGAGGTCAGTGTTTACCTGCTGAAATAATTCTATTGTCTAATCACTTTGAATGTGGTGTGGCTGAAGTCCAGTCATGAGGGCGGCCATTAGCTTAATGGGAAGAAGCAGGCCTTTCTAGACTTTTCAGGACTGCTGAAATTTAGAATTTTCTTCCTGGTTATTGGTTTATAAACCGTTGGTTTTAAAATGTTAATTGGATTTACAGACTTCTCTCTCTCCCTCTCTCTCTCTCCCTCTCTCTCTCTCTCTGATGCTTGTGTATTTGTGTGTGTGTGTTTACTGGGGTATCCTCTGATGTCTGAGAGTGACGTCAGAAAGAAACTTTTTCTGTGAAGAATGCACTTGTAACTGGCTTTAAACTACTTATGAAGAACTATTTTGGGTCGCTTACTACAATTTCAGGACATAGAGAACTAGTTTGGTTCGGCTACTACAAATTCAGAGCAAAGAGAACTAGTTTGGGTCGGTTAAATTCACAACATAGAGAACTAGTTTGGTTCGGCTACTACAAATTCAGGACATAGAGAACTAGTTTAGGTCGGCTATTACAAATTCAGGACATAGAGAACTAGTTTAGGTCGGCTATTACAAATTCAGGACATAGAGAACTAGTTTAGGTCGGCTACTACAAATTCAGGACATAGAGAACTAGTTTAGGTCGGCTACTAGAAATTCAGAACAGAGAACTAGTCTGGGTAGGCTACTACAAATTCAGAATATAGAGAACTAGTTTGGTCGGCTACTATAAATTCAGGACATAGAGAACTAGTTTGGGTCGGTTACTACAAATTCAGAACATAGAGAATTAGTTTGGGTCGGTTACTACAAATTCAGAACATAGAGAACTAATTTTGACGACTACTACAAAATCAGAACAAGGAAGAAAGTTTCAGCTCTTGAAAGTTATTTTTATTTTGCATTAAAAAAAAAAAAAAAGCTAAATCATCTTCCTGTCTTCTCCTTTACCGTTGTGTGGTCTCTGCTAGCCTTCCAATGGTTACAATGAATGCTCTTTAAATTACGATTTTTATTCTCCTTTTTATGGTTGAAATGTGAAATGGAAATGCGCAGAAATCTATCACTATGATTGAGAATCATAGTAGATTATTAACCTTAGATCTCATTTGTAATACCCACTGATAATTAATCAGGCATGGTTATCACTAACCTTAGATCTCATTTGTAATACCCACTGATAATTAATCAGGCATGGTTATCACTAACCTTAGATCTCATTTGTAATACCCACTGATAATTAATCAGGCATGGTTATCACTAACCATAGATCTCATTCCACTCACCCACCACTCGTCCACTTAGATTCATGGTTATCACTAACTAGTCATCTTAGTTTAAAGAATACGCAGTACTTGTCCACTTTTGCTCCAACTGACAAATTACCATCATAAGGTGTGCCCAGATTCGAGTCACTTCAACAATTTAACAATTAAGTTTAGAAATAGGGTCAGACAAATTTACTCTGCCACAAACACACGTATTAGTAACATTACAGATAGATTTGGTGTTGAAGACCTGACAAAGAAACAATACTGACAGTTGCAAGATGAACACAAATGCTAGTAACATTAAGGGCAGGTTTAATTTTGAAGACCTGACAAAGAAACAATACTGACAGTTGCAAGATGAACACAAATGCTAGTAACATTAAGGGCAGGTTTAATGTTGAAAACCTGACAAAGAAACAATACTGACAGTTGCAAGATGAACACAAATGCTAGTAACATTAAGGGCAGGTTTAATTTTGAAGAAAAACCGTAATGGCTGTAGAAGGTGAAGAGTCAGCATGATGCAGGTGTTTAGTGTCCACCCTGCAAGAGAAAGGGTCGTACTGTCCTCGGACTTACTGAATGGTTTGTCTGTCTGTGAGCGTGTTAGTGTCCACCCTGCAAGAGAAAGGGGATTTTGGTCGTACAGTCCTCGGACTTGGACCGAATGGTTTGTCTGTCTGTGAGCGTGTTAGTCAGCGAGCGCGTGACGGACTTGAGCTGTCTTCCGGTGTCAGCTAATCTTAGCGCCGGCGCCGAGTTTGGTGTCTGCGAGCAACTAAGGGACCTTCACGCTGCTTGACTTGGCGCATAAGTGGTAGCAGGGTGCTTGGTGTACTGGTGCTGATTATGTTGTAAAGAATAAATAAATTCCTTTCCGTGAGTTTCAGGAGGAACGAAAATAGTTGCACAAAACGTACAATATTCATACTTAAATAAAAAGGGATGTAGTTTAGCTGCATGAAAGAAAGAATGGAAAAAGAATAGATTGCAAAAGATAAATATATACACAAATTATTGTAGTTACTGCTACAAGATTTACTCATAAGTCAGTAAGCTAATCGGTATTCTGTAGACATCTTTGTACTCCCCTCAGTGAGAGCATTATCTCTGCCTTGCACTCAGTGCCTTGTATCTGTTTCCTTGTCTCTGTCTGCCCCTCAGCGAGGGCCTTGTCTCCTGTTTGCCTTCAATGAGGGCCTTGTCTCTGTTTGCCTTCAATGAGGGCCTTATCTCTGCCTCTCAGTGAGGACATTGCCCCATTAGTGAGGGCCTTGTCTCTGTTTGCCCCTTAGCGAGGGCCTTGTCTCTGTTTGCCCCTTAGTGAGGGCATTGTCTCTGTTTGCCCCTTAGTGAGGGCCTTGTCTCTGTTTGCCCCTTAGTGAGGGCCTTGTCTCTGTTTGCCCCTCAGTCAGGGCCTTGTCTCTGTTTGCCCCTTAGTGAGGGCCTTGTCTCTGTTTGCCCCTTAGTGAGGGCATTGTCTCTGTTTGCCCCTCAGTCAGGGCCTTGTCTCTGTTTGCCCCTTAGTGAGGGCCTTGTCTCTGCCCCTTAGTGAGGGCCTTGTCTCTGTTTGCCCCTTAGTGAGGGCCTTGTCTCTGTTTGCCCCTTAGCGAGGGCCTTGTCTCTGTTTGCCCCTTAGTGAGGGCATTGTCTCTGTTTGCCCCTTAGTGAGGGCCTTGTCTCTGTTTGCCCCTTAGTGAGGGCATTGTCTCTGCCCCTCAGTCAGGGCCTTGTCTCTGTTTGCCCCTCAGTCAGGGCCTTGTCTCTGCATCTAATAAAGCGGTTTGCCTCCACTTATAAAATTTGACGTTTACATATACGTTTGTCATTTGTGTATATCCAAACACTTCCTTTTCAGTTCCGCATCACTTGGCTCGCTCACTAGATGGAATGAGGGGTGCGAACACTTGTTTCAAGGTAATGCGAATTGTCCCAGTCAAGAGAATTCCCCCATGTTACACTTTTCCTCCCCTCCTGTCACCACCCCGTATTCAAATAGGCTTTTTTCAAGGGTAGTATTTTCTGGCATATAAATCTGATTTCTTTTCTTTCCTCCACGAGACACAGTTGACAGCAAACCGGTTAAGGGGGTTGAGTTCGGACCGGAACCCTAGCAAGGAGTGAGTGTAAATTTAAATTTACCCCGTTGCCCATCTTGCTCGCTCAATGCGCTAACTAGAAAGCAAAACGCCTCTATAAATCCCTGCCACTAAACATCTATAATCAGTGCATACTTTGTGTGTTGTTCACTAGCGCTATGTTCGGCCTTTGACACCAGCGCTATCTCTCTCTCTTTCTCAGCCATGACCGAGTTAGACACAGTAACAACCAAACAAACGCCCACGCTCAAGTATTTCTAACCGCAAGCACGACCTCGCGTGGCCTGACGGAACACACTTTGCGGTGCAGGAAGATAGACAACACCTGCCCATTAGAAAGCGATTCCGGGCGGCTTGTCAACTTACCTTTTTAAGTTTACTATTCCGGCCGTTAAGATTAGCGATGCAATAGCGACCATGATAAAAATAAATATCTACTCCACTAAATGATGCCATGGCGACCACGATAAATATAAATGTCTACTCCACTAAATTATGATGTCATGGCGAACACGATCAATGTAAATATCTACTCCACTAAATTGTGATGTCATGGCGACCATGATAAATATAAATATCTACTCCACTAAATTATGATGTCATGGCGACCACAATAAACATAAGTATCTACTCTACTAATTGTGATGTCATGGCGACCATGATAAATATAAATATCTACTCCACTAAATTATGATGTCATGGCGACCACAATAAACATAAGTATCTACTCCACTAATTGTGATGTCATGGCGACCACAATAAACATAAGTATCTACTCCACTAATTGTGATGTCATGGCGACCACAATAAACATAAGTATCTACTCCACTAATTGTGATGTCATGGCGACCATGATAAATATAAATATCTACTCTACTAATTGTGATGTCATGGCGACCGAGCAAAAATGAATAGACCTGTCCACAGTACGGCGACTAGAGCAAGACTGAGACATATACTTCCACAGCTAAGGATAATGTCATGGCGACTAGAGCAAGACTGAGACATATACTTCCACAGCTAAGGATAATGTCATGGCGACTAGAGCAAGACTGACATATACTTCCACAGCTAAGGATAATGTCATGGCGACTAGAGCAAGACTGAGACATATACTTCCACAGCTAAAGATAATGTCATGGCGACTAGAGCAAGACTGAGACATATACTTCCACAGCTAAGGATAATGTCATGGCGACTAGAGCAAGACTGAGACATATACTTCCACAGCTAAGGATAATGTCATGGCGACTAGAGCAAGACTGAGACATATACTTCCACAGCTAAGGATAATGTCATGGCGACTAGAGCAAGACTGAGACATATACTTCCACAGCTAAGGATAATGTCATGGCGACTAGAGCAAGACTGAGACATATACTTCCACAGCTAAGGATAATGTCATGGCGACCAGAGCAAGACTGAGACATATACTTCCACAGCTAAGGATAATGTCATGGCGACTAGAGCAAGACTGAGACATATACTTCCACAGCTAAGGATAATGTCATGGCGACCAGAGCAAGACTGAGACATATACTTCCACAGCTAAGGATAATGTCATGGCGACTAGAGCAAGACTGACATATACTTCCACAGCTAAGGATAATGTCATGGCGACCAGAGCAAGACTGAGACATATACTTCCACAGCTAAGGATAATGTCATGGCGACCAGAGCAAGACTGAGACATATACTTCCACAGCTAAGGATAATGTCATGGCGACCAGAGCAAGACTGAGACATATACTTCCACAGCTAAGGATAATGTCATGGCGACCAGAGCAAGACTGAGACATATACTTCCACAGCTAAGGATAATGTCATGGCGACCAGGTCTTTTGACCAGGTTGTTACGTTTCCAGTATTTCTTTATAGACCCTGCCTAGGATTTTTAAGGACTTTAAAAATGATAGATTAAATTAATTCCTTCTCTCTATCCTACACAGACTGGTTGCCTAAATTATCATTCGACTAACTTAAAAATGCGTCTTGTAGTGCAGACAACAGATTTACGAACTGACAATTTACGTACAAAAGCTGGCTTGGAGTCGTTAAATTCCTCTAAATTAATATGCATTCGTTACGTCATTCAGCTCAAATCGCCCCCATCCAAACCATGAGTTAACATTAGGTCTATCATGCATAAGAATGTACTACAAAGAGGGTTTAACAATTAAAATAAGATTTAATAAGATTTAACAATTTAACAAATAATCAATATACCAGCGCGAAGTCTAATTCTACCTCGGCAAGTAATGTGCTTATTGTTCACAAGAGTGTGCCATGAGAAATGTTCCTTATGATTTTTGATCATCAGAGCTATAACTTAGCTTTTGAAGGTTGCCGCGTGGGTTCGTGATCCAGTCCAAACCGGTCTACCTCACTTGTCGTTCGTCAGCAAAATGCACACAGCATAACAATGGAAACTGTCTCTCAGTTAACACACTGAACGGAACTGTAAGTGTAGACAAGGCATGCAGACCTGCCCGTCGGCGCTGCCTCAACAATGGTAGTAGGACTATGAAGGAATCGAACTCAACTCAAAGAGTTCAGAACCGGGCATTGACTTAGGAACCAAGGAACCGACCTGAAAACAAGAACGTTTTCGTAATCGTTCTGCGTTTAATGTTCGCCAACCTAAGCACGATTCGATTTAAATGCTCGAGTTAGAAATTCGACTGGCGTCGTTTACAATTTAGATTAGGAAATATAATCTCACGCATGTTACATTTAACAAGCATGACGTATGAATTACCAAATATTTACAACGTTAAAATTTAGAGTTCATACAAAAGGACAATTCAAATCAAGCAAAGCGCTTTACAATTTACATTAAAATTACACGCAATAATTTGAATTACATAGAGATGTGTCGGGCACAGGCACTCCTGGCTCTAGTGAATTTAAGTTATATAAATTAAAGTTACAATGGAAAAGAGTTACAATGATTTATATACAATAACTTATAGGTTTTGGTCATTTATCAACGAACCGTGCTTAAGCTACAGTAGCAATGCATAGCACAATATTACATACATGGTTCAAAATGCAAAACACAATTAATAAATGCAGTACCTTTGCGAGAAGTCGAAATGTTATCTCAGCAATCGCGTCGGTTGTTCCTCTACGACTCACGAGTAAGCGACGGTACAAGGTGTCAGTACGACGTCGGTGTCGCCGCTATACTCTTGGGTGACTTTGTAATAATGACTTATACCAACTCTGTATAATTAGTTATGATACAAGACATCTACAAGTGCCGGTGCAGAGCATGGGTCACTGGTTAAATATGTATATCTGCAACTGTTACGCTGATATACTGGTACGTCGCCAATTTGGCTCCGCCCCCAACTCAGATTCAGCTGAGATTTAATGTTTATGAATAATATATATATAATGATTACAATTAACGAACAGAGGACAAGACGTACTCATTACATTATCATTGAACTACGAAAATAACGATAGAACTAACAACACGCGTTTTAAAAATAATAACAAGAAATTTAATAAAAGAAAAAGTTAACAAGATTTAGAAAATTCAGTTCATCCTAAGCCAGTTCATTGGACTGAAGTCACTGTCTGAATAGGCACTTAGCTTAAGCACAGAAATGACGTCAGTCTTGTAGACTTGAAATTTTCCAGTCAATAGATCGACACGTCCCAATTCAGCCGGGACAAGTAGAACGGCCACACAGGCACAGCCACACAGGCAAACAACAGGCAGCTATAAACGAGCAGCCGAGAATACACAATAACCAGAAAAAAACCTATATAGCCAGGGTTTTCTTCTCTCATATACGACCCAGTGTTGTTTTGGGCGGACTACCCTTTCAGTCGTCACCCTCAGACGATTTTTCAGGAAGTAGTGAAGATAACATTTTCACTGTGGTTTTTATTACCCTGCTTAGACCAGCTTCTGACCTGTTCAATTCATTAGCTCTAAGATGATTATGTCCCTCTAACAACTCTAACCACCCGCTAAGCTTAGCATACGCACTGACCACACGCTGACCGCCTCACTCGCAGACTTCAAACACCGCAGACATCAAACGCCAGTCCCTAAATCTTCCACACATGTCTCTCATTCGTTCCAGGGCTTCCCTTCTCTGTAAACAGGACGCAATACGCACTCATTCCACAAATGAAAATTTATATAAAATATATATGTGGGAATATTTTCCCATCATACAACAGTCGGTGCTTCTGGATTTCGGAGTGGCTATTCGACCGCGTTTTACCGTATTTATCAAAAAGCATAGAGCGCATCACGTGATGGATCACGTGGTATGTGGTTGGTTCGAGAATCTAGACAATGGCCTAAAGTTACATAACGTTCCTGACCTCTTTGCTAGAAGCTTCTCGATACTGATGTATCATGGGAGAACTTTAACAAGGGAATTTCAAATCTCGATATTTGAAAACAGCAAGTGGGTCAAGAAGTCATGACATTTTTATCAGACTGTGACACAAGTCTTTTTTACAGAAGGTATGACGTCACGTCAAGCACTAATGCAGATATATATTTTTTAAATTAAAAGTACACATTTTGCCTTCTTTACCTGCGGAAATAATAATAATAATATGTCATTTCGAGATTAAAGAATAACAGTCTGCTACATACATATATTGTTTTACAGGATGTTAGAAGTGATTTATCTCTCCTTGTTAAAATGAGTTTGAGGTTTTTAAAAAGAAAATTAGCTAAATATGTTACCTTTATTTGTTAAGTGCAGTTAATTCTTCGTCAAGACAGATTAAGAAATACTATAAGTTTCCTTGTTAAAATGAGTTAGAGGTTTTTAAAAAAATAAATTCGTTAAATGTGATACCCTTATTTGTTAATGGCAAGTAGAGCTTTCTCAAGATTTAGAAAATAACGGAAGTTTCGTTGTTAAAGGCGTCAAAAGTCAAGATTGACTTGTGTCTGGAAGGAGGAACTTAACAGCTGGATAAAATTGTTGTGGACGCAGTCGGGCTATTAGTCTTTCAATGCCATGTAGTGACGTCACACTTCTAATCTTATTCTAAGTAATGTATGAAACGCGAATCTTGATCTTAGCTCTTTCAGCAAACTCGGCACACCAAACTGTGTTCAGTTGAGTGTCGCACTCCTCTCTGAACATCTAACAGGTCTCTAAGGTCAAAGTTCACGACGGCAAGTGTTAAACCGAAGTTGTAGAAATTCAGTTTTACTTTCATTTCCTTGGATTTCATTTCACCTTTGTTCAGGTACTGGACGATTGTCATACAGCTAGTTTTAGTTGTGTATACGTTATTCTCTTGTTCAGTTACTGGACGATTGTCATACAGCTAGTTTTAGTTGTGTATGCGTCATTCTCTTGTTCAGGTACTGGAAGATTGTCATACAGCTAGTTTAAGTTGTGTATACGTCATTCTCTTGTTTAGGTACTGGAAGATTGTCATACAGCTAGTTTCAGTTGTGCAATCGCATTACGTCATTCTCTTGCTCTTTCGACTTTTCATTGCTCACTTCTTTCTGTGTTCCACTTCTTTCTGTGTTCCAGTTGTCGTGCACACTTCTTTCTGTGTTCCACTTGTCGTGCACACTTCTTTCTGTGTTCCACTTGTCGTGCACACTTCTTTCTGTGTTCCACTTGTCGTGCACACTTCTTTCTGTGTTCCACTTGTCGTGCACACTTCTTTCTGTGTTCCACTTCTCGTACACACTTCTTTCAGTGTTTGACTTTTCGTCAAAAACCTTATTGCGACACTAGTGTCCCACACTGAAAATCTCGATACACTTTTCTGGATGGCGAAGTAATAAACTGTATACACTTTTCTGGATGGCGAAGTAATAAACTGTATACACTTTTCTGGATGGCGAAGTAATAAACTGTATACACTTTTCTGGATGGCGAAGTAATAAACTGTATACACTTTTCTGGATGGCGAAGTAATAAACTGTATACACTTTTCTGGATGGCAAAGTAATAAACTGTATACACTTTTCTGGATGGCAAAGTAATAAACTGTATACACTTTTCTGGATGGCGAAGTAATAAACTGTAAACACTTTTCTGGATGGCGAAGTAATAAAACTTATACACTTTTTCTGGATGGCGAAGTAATAAACTGTATACACTTTTCTGGATGGCGAAGTAATAAACTGTATACACTTTTCTGGATGGCGAAGTAATAAACTGTATACACTTTTCTGGATGGCGAAGTAATAAACTGTATACACTTTTCTGGATGGCAAAGTAATAAACTGTATACACTTTTCTGGATGGCAAAGTAATAAACTGTATACACTTTTCTGGATGGCGAAGTAATAAACTGTAAACACTTTTCTGGATGGCGAAGTAATAAAACTTATACACTTTTTCTGGATGGCGAAGTAATAAACTGTATACACTTTTCTGGATGGCGAAGTAATAAACTGTATACACTTTTCTGGATGGCGAAGTAATAAAACTTATACACTTTTCTGGATGGCGAAGTAATATACTGTAAACATTGTCATAGAATTTGTCAGATAAATTATGTCAAGAGATATATCTGTTATGTCACAAAATTCCTGCAAAACATTGTCATAGAATTTGTCAGATAAAATATGTCAAGAGATCTATCTGTTATGTCACAAATTTCAGCTAAGTCATAGGATTTATCTGCTATGTCATGGAATTTGTCAATTAAAATGTGTCATAGAGTTTCTCTGCTAAGAAATGTCGTAGAATTTGTCAGCTATTTCATTGAATTTATCCCTCATTATACAAGTGATAGGATTTGTCGAACAGCATTTAATGATGTTCTGTAAAATATAATAGGAATTTTCCAGCAAGATATTACAACATAAGTGATAAATAATTTGTTCTGAAAAGTATAATAGCAATTTTCAAGCTTTTCAGAAGATATTAATATGATTCTTATAGTATTATATACAAAGAGCTTATTAATAAATTATATTGTAATGTTTTCCAGTAAGACATTAATATGATTCTTGCAGTAAAAGATAACTTATTATTAAATTATATTGCATATTTTATGTAAAATTTGTCTAGGGGTAATTATAATGGATCGTTACATAAAAGACAGATTATTGTGTAATAAGGCATTCTGTGAGGGACAAACTTGTCTGGTGATAATTATATTGACTTCACGTTGAATGTGAATAATTCTGGAGGGGGGGGGGGTTGTTGTTTTTGTGGGGTTTGTGTGTGTGTGTGTGTGTCCAGTAGGCGAAGAAATATTTCTGGTAATAATTATATTGACTTCAAGAGAATGAATGTAAATAATTGAGTGCGTGTGTGTATGATGGTGATGGTGATTGTCCAGTACGCGATGAGACTTGTCTGGTAATAATTATATTTATTGACTTCAGGAGAATGAATGTCCAGTACGCGATGAGACTTGTCTGATGATAATTATATTTATTGACTTCACGAGAATGAATGTCCAGTACGCGATGAGACTTGTCTGATAATAATTATATTTATTGACTTCACGAGAATGAATGTAAATAATTGAATGTCCAGTACGCGATGAGACTTGTCTGGTAATAATTATAGTTATTGACTTCACGAGAATGAATGTAAATAATTGTGTGTTTAGTCCAGCATGTCAACGTGTGTTTAGTCCAGCATGTCAACGTGTGTTTAGTCCAGCATGTCAACGTGTGTTTAGTCCAGCATGTAAACGTGTGTTTAGTCCAGCATGTCAACGTGTGTTTAGTCCAGCATGTCAACGTGTTTAGTCCAGCATGTAAACGTGTGTTTAGTCCAGCATGTCAACGTGTGTTTAGTCCAGCATGTCATCGTGTGTTTAGTCCAGCATGTCAACGTGTGTTTAGTCCAGCATGTCAACGTGTGTTTAGTCCAGCATGTAAACGTGTGCTACTTTCGTTTTTGACTGTCAGTGTTGTGTGTAGTCCGATACACACATCTGTATTGCATTCGTACTTGACTGTCAGTGTTGTGTGTAGTCCGATACACACATCTGTATTGCATTCGTACTTGACTGTCAGTGTTGTGTGTAGTCCGATACACACATCTGTATTGCATTCGTACTTGACTGTCAGTGTTGTGTGTAGTCCGATACACACATCTGTATTGCATTCGTACTTGACTGTCAGTGTTGTGTGTAACCCGATTTGTATTACATTCATACCTGACTGTCAGTGTCACAAGTTTATCGCTGGAAGCCTAGATGCTCTGTTATCAAGCAGTTTGTCGAAAACAGACTCGTGTAGGAGCTAAACTTCTGTGTACACAGATAACTGTTTATAACTCCCATACATCTGGCAGGGACCTGTTTTACAACACCGCAATCTGCAAGCCTATTGCGACAGGTCTCAAGTGGTTCCATTGTGATATGCCTGGGCGATACCGAAAATAAAACCGGAAAGAATTTCAGTAATTGCCCACGCTCGAACGCTCGTTAGTCGAGAGGTTGAATGCACTTTGATGACGTCAGTATTTTCGTGCGCGCACCTTGAATGCTGCAAAGAATTGCAAGTTTGAGTTTTCGCTTTATAATGTAAATGACAGACTTGCTAAGTCGAACGGGTCAAGGAAGAAGCTAACTTGGGGACTGCATATCTTTGTGTTAAAAACAGGTGTGTGTAGCCTGAAGGCAGTGTGTTTCTAGGCAGGCCCACAGTGTCACGCCTGCATTAGGCGTGGGCCGTGCTCGTAACGACATCGTCTCTTGTATCTGAACGCTGCGAGTTAAACGCGGGATTGACTGTTCTAGACGTAATGACAAGGAGATTGGTGTCTCTGTCGTTTGCCCTAGATGCTTCATTCCACAGACTGAAGAAAACCCAGGAGAGAACCGTGTGTGTGTGCGTGCCCTAGATACTGTAAAACAGAGAAAGAGGAGACAGCTGTGTTTGTACCGTTAACTGGACTCTATGCTTTAGAATGAGAAACAGGAGACAAATTTAAATCTGGTTTAATACTACACATATGAGCTTGTGTATATGTTACATATGTAGATACGGAAAAGGAGAGATTTTATATAGCATATGCTCCAGTTGTGTATGCTACACAGCCTGAGAAACTTGTGCTCCAGTTGTGTATGCTACACAGCCTGAGAAACTTGTGCTCCAGTTGTGTATGCTACAGACAGAGGAAACAAATTAAGTTTGGGAATTTAAGTTCTATAAATAGCATGGCAGGGTACCCAAGAACTCGACGTACTCGAGGCTAGTGCAGTATTTGGAGACCGTGGTCTGTAAAACAACTGTAAAACGACCGTGGTCTGTAAAACAACTGTAAAACGACCGTGGTCTGTAAAACAATTGTAAAACGATTGTAGTCTGTAAAAAGACTGCAACAAGTTAGCACTATTCCCGAAATGGAAATAAAATTTTTGTGAGTATTGGTTTCGCTTGAAAGAGAGACTAGACAAAAAAAAAAAAAATTCCTTTGAGTACTGGTTTCTCTTGAAAGATAGACGAAAGATAGGCTGTTGGACGTCTTGTGTTATTGGATACACGTGATACTTTGCAAGCGTCATTGTTATGGTGATCATTTCAATGACTAATAAGAATGAATAGAATGAATAGAAAACAGGTTTGACTTTTGTTCGAAGAGAGAGAAGTAGTATTTATTTTACAGAGATCATTTTTGCCTGAATACATTTTATAGAGATCATTTTTTGCCTGAATACATTTTATAGAGATAATTTTTGCCTGAATACATTTTTTAATGGAACCGAGTGGATATTAAAGTTCTGTTGCATGCATCACCTACAGAATTAAAAAAGAATCGTCAACAGGACATTATTTATATATTATAGAATTTAATTCCTTGTGAGGAATTCGCGAGGAAAACTGTAAAACTCACTTGAGTACATTTCAAAGTCATTGTGATGTCATTTTGAGAAAAATTTTAAAACTCACTGGAGTACACTCGTAAGTCATTGTGAGGACTTAGTAAGGAAAACTTTTAAAGTCACTTGAATACACATGTAAGTCATTGTGAGGACTTAGTAAGGAAAACTTTTAAAGTCACTTGAATACACATGTAAGTCATTGTGAGGACTTTTGCTGGACAAACAATGAACAGCGTGCAGTTGATGCCATAGATATGTTTATTGTAAGAGCACTCGTCTGGAATTAACCATGTTATCCGCAGTCAACTCCCCGGCCAAGTCCCCGCAGTACCTCGTGGTGGACAGAGCAGTGGACACGGATGATGAGCTGAGTGACTGGGATGCCCCAGTGGATGTCGACCTCATGGACATGCCTGTGTCAAGAAATAAAGTATGTACACACGGCTAGTGCAGGAATATCTGGGTTAATAAATAGGTACACACGGTTATGGCAGAAATGACTGTGTTGATGAGTATGTAAACACGGCTAGGACAGGAATGTCTGTGTTAATATGTACACACGGCTAGGACAGGAATGTCTGTGTTAATAAGTATGTACACACGGCTAGTGCAGGAATGTCTGCGTTAATATGTATGTACACATGGCTAGGGCAGGAATGTATTAATAAGTATGTACACACGGCTAGGGCAGGAATGTATTAATATGTATGTGCACACAGCTAGGGCAGGAATGTCTGCGTTAATATGATTGTACACATGGCTAAGGCATGAATGTCTGTGTTAATAAGTATGTACACATGGTTAAGGTGGGAATGACTGTGTTAATAAGTAGGCTAGGTACACACGGCTGGTGCAGAAATGTCTGTGTTAATAAGTATGTACACACATGGTAGGAATGTCTGTATTCATAAGTATGTACACACAACTAGAGCAGAAGTTCCTGTGTAAATATGTGTATATACACGGCCAGGGCAGATATGCCGGTGTTAATAAATATACACACACAGCTAGGGCAGGAATGCCTGTGCCAAGAAGCATGTACGTACAAGTAGGGCAAAAATGCCTGTGTCAGTAAATAAATGACAGCTAGAACAGAAAAGGTTGTTCTGATTTTAGAAATGTAAATTTGATAAAACCTTTGCTACATCACGCCTTTTTGAATACATCCCATCAAACTCGATAAATAGAGCCATGAATATCTCAGAAATTAAATGGAAAAAATGTAGCAATAAATTCAGCTAAGAATATGTAACAGAATCCAGTTTTTAAAATGTAGACAGGCTTTTGGGATCGCGCCACAGTGCATTATTATGTACCTCCAGTGGAAATATGTATAACTATTCCATTAATTTTTTTAAAAATAGTTAATTCGAGTTTCTTTAAAGTTATACCTAAGTCAGGCATACTGAGTGAGTGATTCCCCCTTCTCCCCTCCATTTTTGAATTAAGGTTGCTGATATCATTGGTCGGGTTTACTGCTTTTAAAGAGATAGACAAATGTATTATGTTGAGGACTGTAAATTTGACAGACACCATGGTACCTCCCTCATCGTGCATGAGGAAGAAGTCTGCACTGTTTTGCAGTTTGAGTTCAGTAGTAGTTCATGATGTTCGCGTTTCTTTGTGCGCTGACGGCTACACAATTTCTACTTTGTGTGCTGACGGCTACACAATTAATTTTCTGCTTTGTGTGCTGACGGCTACACAATTTCTACTTTGTTTGCTGACGGCTACACAATTTCTACTTTGTTTGCTGACGGCTACACAATTTCTGCTTTGTGTGCTGACGGCTACACAATTTCTACTTTGTGTGCTGACGGCTACACAATTTCTGCTTTGTGTGCTGACGGCTACACAATTTCTACTTTGTGTGCTGACGGCTACACAATTTCTGCTTTGTGCGCTGGGACCCACACTATTTCTATTTTGTGTGCTGAGGTATATAGCGGCTACACAATGTTTCTGTTATGTGTGCTGAGGCAAATGGGGGCTACACAATGTTTTCGCTTTGTGTGCTGAGGTTAAAAGTGTTTACAAGATGTGGCTCTAAAGAATAAACGTGGCCTGACTTTGTAGTTGAAGTAATTGTGGCTCTAAACACAAAACGTGGCCTCACTTTGTAGTTGAAGTAATTGTGGCTACAAAATGAAGTTTACGTCCTGAGGTATATAGTACTAGTAGCTTCAGTCTGTTGAGCTCTCTAGTATATATTGAGGTCAATAGTAAAAATTAGTAGCTAGAGCAAAATGTTTGTGAGGTAAAAGGTGGTTTTTTTTAATTTAAAAAAATCATCGCTATGCATTTAGACTGACGTAACGTGTGAATTCTTACGAATCGAGAGAAGTGCGTGACGTAGACACCTTTATGGCCCCAAGCATCGCTATGAGGCGTCTACGAAGAAGCACAGAATTATGTGTGACGCATCATGTGACGACAATCAGACACAAAATTATGTGTGACGTAACTTGTGACCACGATCAAACACACAGTTATATGTGACGTAACTTGTGACAACAATCAGACTCACCATTTACGTTTTCATTGTAAGGTTTTGACACCACTCTATCGCCGTAGACGTTTACATTGTAAGATTTTGACACCACTCTGTCGCCGTAGATGTTTTCTTTGTAAGATTTTGACACCACTCTGTCGCCGTAGATGTTTTCTTTGTAAGATTTTGACACCACTCTGTCGCCGTAGATGTTTTCTTTGTAAGATTTTGACACCACTCTGTCGCCGTAGACGTTTTCTTTGTAAGATTTTGACACCACTCTGTCGCCGTAGACGTTTTCTTTGTAAGATTTTGACACCACTCTGTCGCCGTAGACGTTTTCTTTGTAAGATTTTGACACCACTCTGTCGCCGTAGACGTTTTCTTTGTAAGATTTTGACACCACTCTGTCGCCGTAGATGTTTTCTTTGTAAGATTTTGACACCACTCTGTCGCCGTAGATGTTTTCTTTGTAAGATTTTGACACCACTCTGTCGCCGTAGATGTTTTCTTTGTAAGATTTTGACACCACTCTGTCGCCGTAGATGTTTTCTTTGTAAGATTTTGACACCACTCTGTCGCCGTAGACGTTTACATTGTAAGATTTTGACACCACTCTGTTGAAAGATTCCCGATACGCCGGCGTACTCAAATAACCTGGTTGAGGTAGTGGCATATTTTTTTCACAATAACTATTAACACCAATGGGCCTACTCACATATAAAGTTGTGTGTACTTTGGATGGTAAAATTATGGTACTTCTGGCATTTAAACTGTGGGAGTTTTGGACGGTACATTTGGGGGTACTTTGGGTATGCAGATAGTCCAAAGTTATTACTTTAGACTTTAAAATGTTGGGTATATTTACTGGTATGCTGGGTATATTTACTGGTATTTTAGGTATATTTACTGGTGTGTTGGGTATATTTATTGGTATTTTAGGTATATCTACTGGTAAGTTGGGTATATTTACTGTGCAAATGTCAGTGGCAATTGTAGCAATTTATTTGTTTTTCACATACACCTATCCCTTGTCCCCCTATTTGTTTGTTGAATTGTCATGGCAGTTTTAGGTTTGCACAATCGATAGTTATTAGACGGGAGGACGTAAAGCGATTAGTTTCGAAATATCACAAATTCGACCGTATCTCATTTTATTTGTTCAAGCCTCTCGTCCTTTTCAATTCATGGCTCCAATTTCTACCGTTTTCGGAAAATAATTGCAGGATATTGGTGCTGATCGATTCCTCTAGTGACAGAGTGGCAGAACACGTTCGTTGCCATGGATATAAAACCGGGTATAGTGGTGTAGAAATCACTGTAGACATTATAAGATACCTAAATTCATCGCCTCCACCTGTAAGCATTGATTGGATTGCTATGGAGGTACGTGTGTGTGTGTGTGTGTGTGTGTGTCTTCAGGAAGGACTTCTAGGTACATCCGGGTAGACTGGAACTTCTTTGACTTTCATTTAAGGTTTGTTTGTTTTATATATATATACCGGAGTAAAGTGAAACTAGTTTGATTTGAGGAAAGAGTTTTCTATATTTTGGAGTAAAATGGAACTAATTTGACTTGTCTTGAAGGAGTTTTGTGTATAGTGGAGTATAGTGAAAACAGTTTGGCATGAAGGACTTTTTCATATACTGGAGTAGAGTGGAACTAGTTTGACGTGTCTTGAAGGGGTTTTGGAGTTTTGTATATTTCTGGAGTAGAGTGGAACTAGTTTGACTTGTTTTGAAAGGGTTTTGTATATTACCGGAGTAGTGTGGAAACAGTTTGGCTTGTCATGAAAGGGTTTTGTATATTACCGGAGTAGTGTGGAAACAGTTTGGCTTGTCATGAAAGGATTTTGTATATTACTGGAGTCGTGTGGAAACAGTTTTGAAAGGGTTTTGTATAGTAGATTGGGACTAGTTTGACTTGTCGTGCAGAAGGAGTTTTGTATTTATTGGTTTCGAATGGAGTACACTATTCAGTGTCTTCATATGTATTAGGGTAGAGTAGATCAAGTCATTGAAATTGTACTGAGGAATGAATCGTGTATATTGTTGTAAAGTGAGCTAGTCATTGAACTTGTACTGAGTGTGTGCGTGTGTGTGTGTGTGCGCGTGCGTGCGTGCGTGCGTGTGAGTAGCTTTGCATAATGCCATGTGTTCTGGCTACTAATTGTATTTTTATACTTTACAGCTAGTAGTGTATCTCCCAATAGATCTGTGTGCAGTAAGCTGACTGGTTAATTCATTCTAATTATCTCCCAGAGGATGTGCACAGTACACTTATTGGTTAATTCATACTATGGTATCTCCCAGTGTATCTGTGTGCAATAAGCTGACTGATTAATTCATTCAAATATATCTCCCAGAGGATCTGTGCACAGTAAGCTGATTGGTTAATTTATACTATGGTATTTCCCAGTGGATCTGTGTGCAGTAAGCTGACTGGTTAGTTCATACTCTTTAGTAGTGGGATCATTCATCATTCAGCACTGTGCTGACTGTAGTAGTGTGTGCTCTGTATATAAATGTGGGCTAGTAAGTTGACTTGTAATGTGTGCTGGTCTGGCTTCAACTGTGGGCTAGTAAGTTGACTCTTAATGTGTGCTGGTCTGGCTTCAGCTGTGGGCTAGTAAGTTGACTTGTAATGTGTGTTGGTCTGGCTTTAACTGTGGGCTAGTAAGTTGACTCTTAATGTGTGCTGGTCTGGCTTCAACTGTGGGCTAGTAAGTTGACTTGTAATGTGTGTTGGTCTGGCTTCAAATGTGAGCTAGTAAGTTGACTTGTAATGTGTGCTGGTCTGGCTTCAACTGTGGGCCAGTAAGTTGACTTGTAATGTGTGCTGAACTGGCTTCAACTGTGGGCCAGTAAGTTGACTTGTAATGTGTGCTGGTCTGGCTTCAACTGTGGGCCAGTAAGTTGTAATGTGTGTTGGTCTGGCTTCAACTGTGGGCCAGTAAGTTGACTTGTAATGTGTGCTGAACTGGCTTCAACTGTGGGCCAGTCAGTTGACTTGTAATGTGTGCTGGTCTGGCTTCAACTGTGGGCCAGTAAGTTGACTTGTAATGTATGCTGAACTGGCTTAAATTGTGGGCCAGTAAGTTGACTTGTAATGTATGCTGAACTGGCTTCAATTGTGGGCCAGTAAGTTGACTTGTAATGTATGCTGAACTGGCTTCAACTGTGGGCCAGTAAGTTGACTTGTAATGTGTGCTGAACTGGCTTCAACTGTGGGCCAGTAAGTTGACTTGTAATGTGTGCTGAACTGGCTTCAACTGTGGGCAGTAAATTGACTTGTAATGTATGCTGAATTGACTTCAAATGTGGGCCAGTAAGTTGACTTGTATGCTGAATTTGCTTCAACTGTGGGCCAGTAAGTTGACTTGTAATGTGTGTTGGTATGGCTATAGAGTTGGATCAGTGACGTGACTGTAGTATAAGTAGTAGTAATGCATAGTGTTTTTTCTAAAGATGTTTTCCAGTAATTTGACTGCAGTTATGTATAGAGACTGTGATTTGGGGTACAAAGAAAATGGGTGTAGGTTTGACTAATAATGTAGGCTTGCCTGATATGTTGATTTGTTTGATTTACTGCTCAATATAACATTTGTGTTTCTTTGTAGTGACTATTTTAATGAAACTTAATTTAGCCTCATTTTAGTACCTGCACAATTAATATCAAAATCTACTTTTCTCTCCGTTTGACTGAGTGAGAGAGCAAAATCGAGAGCTGGGGTAGAGGATTGGGTTAGAATGCATATGATTTATCTGCCAATGATAAAATACTATTCCATATGTCCAGGTAAAAAGATGTGCCATTCTATTAAATTATTTCAAACTATTCTTGGACCTTTCTGGACATTCTTTTAAGACATTTTTGTTGTTGATGCAACTGTTTTAAGACATGGTTGTCACTAATCTATTTCTGGTGTTATAATTTATATGTTCATATAAGACGATAATGATAATTAGGAATGTGCTGAAATAATTTATTTTTGGTGGGGAGAATATGTTCCCATTATAGCTGTAATAATCAGATATGTTTGACTGCCGAAATAATCTATTTCTAGTGGCTATATGTTCCCATAAGGACACTTATAGCTGTAAAAAAACATTTGTGTGATGTCTCATTAATATTTCTGTTATGTGATTTTAGCATTTCTGTGATGTCTCATTAATATTTCTGTTATGTGTTTTTAGCATTTCTGTGATGTCTCATTAACATTTCTGTTATATCTCTTTAACATTTGTGTGATGTCTCATTAACATTTCTGTTATGTGTTTTTAGCATTTCTGTTATATCTCTTTAACATTTGTGTGATGTGTCGTCAGCATTTCTCTGATATGTTTTTAACATTTCTGTAATTTGTCTTTAGCGTCTCTTTTATGTCTTTAGCGTCTTTGTAATATGTCCTTAGCGTCTCTGTTTTATATCTTTAGCGTCTATTTGATATGTCTTTAGCGTCAATAGCCTATATCTTTAACATCTCTTTGATATGTCATAGCGTCTCAGTGATATGACTTTAGCATCTCTTTGATATATCTTTAAGTATCTGTGATGATCTTTCTTTACTATCGCCTTGATATGTCTTTAGCATTAGTGATATGTCTTTAGCGTCTCTGTAGTATGTCTTTAGCATCACTATGATATATTTTTTGTCTTTTGCTACTCGATTAGAGGAGTCCTTAGCATCTCTGTTGACGTGACTTTAGCTGACGTAACTGTCTGTATGTCAAGATGTAGCGGGTATTATTATCTGTATATCATGACATAGTGGACATTATTATCTGTTGACGTGACTTTAGCTGATATAGCTGTATCAAGATGTAATGCGAACATTATTATTTTTATATCAAGACGTAATGCAGTGCAGTGACTAGCGGACGTAGCTGTCTATATATCAAGACGTAATGCAGTGAAGCCTTTTGATACTAAGGCGCAGCAATATTACTAAGCTTTTAATTTGCACTGATTACTTTTCCTGGAGTTGTTCCAAGTCTTTGTTAAAATCACCTATTTATGTTACACTATTAAACTTTTAAAGTCTTTGTTAAAATCACCTATTTATGTTACACGATTAAACTTTTAAAGTCTTTGTTAAAATCACCTATTTATTTACACGATTAAGGTCTTTTCAGTTCGGTGGTAGTGATTTGACTGCAGTCACTTATTTATGTTTAGTACTTTTCCTTACACCTTCTCCTCACGTGTACATTTATTTATGTTTAGTACTTTTCCTTACACCTTCTCCTCACGTGTACATTTATTTATGTTTAGTACTTTTCCTTACACCTTCTCCTCACGTGTACATTGCTTTCAAAATTAAAAATGTAAATTACACATTTACAAACAATTTAGGTAAAATTTTCTCGTCCAAGTTTTTCCATACTTTTAATGCTAGCTTACAGATCAGAAACGTGGAAAATTGCCTGACACTGACTTGAATTTAGTTTTATTACAGGACTGGAAGAGCATGTATACATTGTCTGACACTGAAATGAAGTTAGTTTTATTACAGGACTGGAAGAGCATGTATACATTGTCTGACACTGAAATGAAATGTGAATTTGCTATGAGGACGGGAATAAAATAGCAAACGTATTTACCACGTCACTTCTCCTATTGTATACACGCACTGCAAAGCACCCTGTGTACGCGCGTTGTGTATGTGTGTGACTGTTGTGTTTGGTTTCTTCACAGCAAAGCACACGAAGAGGGATGTGTGGAAATCCTTTTCAATTATGACGTTATTTTTATGGTCAACCTCTGTATGAGAGGGGAGATTGATTTTCATTGTTTTCACAAGCTCTTTGGTTTGGAGATTATACTCCACGCGCTAAGAGTTGTATCTGTGGGCCTATTTGTTTGACATTTCGCACCTAATTCTAGGGGTTAGGAGCGTAAAAAAGGAAGCTCTTTTTATTTTCCCTCTTTAGCTGGGTTATTGAGATACAACAGCAGATATTATTTTCCCTTTTGTTTTACAACTATGTTCTTTTCCCTACATTGTTTAGTTTTTGTTTTTATGTTTTCACTTTTGCTTTACAACTATGTTCTTTATCCTACAGTGTTTAGTTTTTGTTTTATGTTTTCATTTTTGCTTTACAACTACGTTCTTTAGGAGATGTCTGCACCTTTTCACACTCGTTTTATTTTTGTTTTGTTTTTTGCAGCAAAGTTCCTGGAAGAAAATACGAAGTATTGTTCGATGGTCTCCCTTTATCCAGGTTTTCAAGAAGCACCGGTATCCATGGATTCAGTTGTCAGGCCATCAAGGTATTCTTGATTTCATTGGATTAACTCCCTTAGACACTATTGTAAGAGTGAACTACTGTACTCCTCATGACCGCAATTCGTTCTGCGGTTTAAAAAAATACAAATATGTCAAATTATCTCTCTCCCTGCATAGAAGGGTAATTCAAGATAATATTTGAAGATCAAATTATTCTTATTTGCTAATTATGGTGAATTAGGTCATTTGTCATATTTAAAACTTAAATCATTAATAAAGTTACTTTTCTGTCCCGCTATTGTTGTTTCTCTTAAAACACATTAATCCTCAATACCTGAGACTTACTATGCATTATGTCTTGTGCTGTGTTGTATTCATCATCACAGTAACATGTTTGAAAATGTCACTGTCACAACTATACAAGAATACATCAAGTGACAAATGTACAGATATAAATAAAATGAATTTACAAATGTACTGACAACAACAAATTGAATTTACAAATGTACAGACACAAACAAATTGAATTTACACATGTACAGACACGAACAAATTGAATTTACAAATGGACAGACACAAATTGAATTTACAAATGGACAAACACAAATTGAATTTACAAATGTACTGACACAAACAAATTGAATTTACAAATGTACAGACACAAATTGAATTTACAAATGTACAGACACAAACAAATTCAATTTACAAATATACAGACTCAAACAAATTCAATTTACAAATGTACTGGCAAGTGTAAATGTACTTTAGGTAAGCCTTACACTGTTACAGTAAATAAATATGTGACTTCCAGTTAGAGAGTTTATCACTAAGCGTTTAATTGCACAACTTTGTGTTTTGTTTGTTAACCTTATTTTAAAAACATGTGATTTTTTTCTCAATGTAGGTAATTTCCAGGCAGGTGATGCAGGTTCGGTTCTCAAAAAGCTGGATACAAGGGAGCATTTGTGCTTCATAAGACTGATGCAAGATCCACTTGGGCCATTTGTCCCAGAGTTCCGTGGAGTAATAGAAAAAAATGGAGAGCGTATCCTCAAATATATCTTGTTGCTATGTTTTAGTAATAATTAGATTAATTTCTTGCCTCCAAAACTTATTGTTACATCATTAGTATAAATTAGAGTAATTTCCTTATACTTATGGTTACACCATTAGTATAAATTAGTGTTCTCCCTTCATCAAAACATGTCACTGTCATTTGTGTTCATAAATCAGAGTGATATTTCTTCCTCATGATTTGTTATCACATCTGAATGTCTGTAGTAATTAATCTGAGTGATTTGTTACCATATGCCTTTGTAGCAATTAATTAGGGTTATTTTTTTACCATGTCTTAATGTATGTAGTAATTAATCTGAGTGTTTTGTTACCACATGTCTTTGTAGTAATTAATCTGAGTGATTTGTTACCATGTCTTAATGTCTGTAGTAATTAATCTGAGTGTTTTGTTAACATGTCTTAATGTCTGTAGTAATTAATCTGAGTGATTTGTTACCATATGTCTTAATGTCTGTAGCAATTAATTCGGGTTATTTTTTACCACGTCTTAATGTCTGTAGTAATTAATCTGAGTGTTTTGTTACCACATGTCTTTGTAGTAATTAATCTGAGTGTTTTGTTACCACATGTCTTTGTAGTAATTAATCTGAGTGTTTTGTTAACATGTCTTAATTTCTGTAGTAATTAATCTGAGTGTTTTGATACCACGTCTTTATGTCTGTAGTTATTAATCTGAGTGTTTTGTCTTCTTTAGCTTGTCATGAAATCATTAGTATTAAATAACTATGAATAAAAATAAACACAAATATGCTTATGTTAAAATATTGTTTTTACATTGCAAATGTAATAAAATATTTATAATTAGACCAAAATGAAACCAAAATAATGTAATCTCTACCTTTTGACCCACATGATCCCAGATAATATAATTTAATAGCATCTCTACCTTTTGACATGTATGATCCCAGTTAATGTAATGTGATAGCATCTTTTGGCCAGTGTGAATCCAAAGTACAGTAATGTTGACATTAGTTGATCATAGGTAAGTGTGACATGATATTTTATACTGTTAGCTTCAGTTCAGATATTACCTTATTCTGGTGTAAACTTCACTAAGCCTTATACTGTTAGCTTCAGTTCAAATATTACCTTATTCTGGTGTAAACTTCACTAAGCCTTATACTGTTAGTTTCAGTTCAAATATTACCTTATTCTGGTGTAAACTTCTCTAAGCCTTATACTGAATCTTATCAGTTATTTACATTAAACTTCTAACAGTTCCTGAGTCATCACTCACTTTCTAAAGTGGCAATGCATGGGTGTGGTCCTATAATTAAAGACATTAATTTTTATCTTTAATAGTGTCATGTAACCTGATATGTCAAAGGGAAACAGATCAATTAAAGACATTTAATCTCCAGCAGTGTTGAGTATGGGGTACTCTTGCACTTGAATGAGTATGCATCTAGCGATAGCTTTCAATAAATGGAGTATGTTATAGCAGAAAGAAAGAGTGCACATGTTCTTAAATGAGTTCACAGCTAGTGATAACTTTCTTGCTTACTTGCTAATGTAGGGGGCGCTTTCAGCTTTCACCGCTTTCGCGCTTTAGATAACTTTCTTGAATAAACAGAGCTATATTATAGCAGAAAGAAAGTGTGCACTTGTTCTTAAATGAGTTCACAGCTAGTTAGCTTTCTATAAACAAAACTCTAAGAAAAAGAATGAATTCACATCTAGTGCTAGCTTTCTTGAATAAATAGAGCTATGTTGTAGATGAAAAGATGAGTTCACAGCTAGTTAGCTTTCTAGCATAAACAAAACTCTTAGAAAAAGGGTGAATTCACATAGAGTAAACAGGAGTATGTTGTAGCAGAAAGGGTTATGTATTAATCATTTTGAAATAGTGTTTGAATACTTAGATATCTTTTTTATCTTTAATTCACTCACTCTTATCAAAGGAAAAAAGATTAATCATAACAAATTTTCCATTACTTGACTATATGAAACCAGTTTGACTATGCAATTCACACTTGTGTTGTACTGAAAATGTTTGACTTTGCAATTCACACTTGTGTTGTACTGAAAATGTTTGACTATGCAATTCACACTTGTGTTGTACTGAAAATGTTTGACTATGCAATTCACACTTGTGTTGTACTGAAAATGTATAACCATGAGCTAGCATGTTACCATGCAGAAGGTTACATTGGTTATGGCCCTTAACTTTTAGGCAGGTTATGTCCAGCTTCAAGATTTACTCTGTGAGTTTGTCTGCCCCTGCGTCATGGACATCAAGATGGGTGTCCGTACTTACCTGGAAGAAGAACTCCTGAAGGCCCGCAAGAAGCCCACGCTCAGAAAGGTGAGTCCTATCTGATAAGATTATAATGCTGGTTGGGCTGGGTTTTGTATTTTGTATTTGTCCGAGGTTTAAGTAATCATTATGATGAGTTTATGGTGTTGAGTTTAAATAATTAGTATGTTGATAGTGAGATTATAAAATTACTAACTGGGTTTAACCAGTTTACAGTACTAAGTTCAATAATTAGTATGTTGATAGTGAGATTATAAATCTAACTCACTTTTTAATATTGAATTCAATAATTAGTATGTAGATAGTGAGATTATAAAATTACTAACTATGTTTATAAATCTAACTCACTTTGTAATACTGAGTTAAATAATTAGTATATTGATAGTGAGATTATAAGATTACTATGTTTATAAATCTAACTCACTTTTTAATATTGAGTTCAATAATTAATTAGTATGTTGATAGTGAGATTATAAAATTACTATGTTTATAAATCTAACTCACTTTGTAACACTGAGTTCAATAATTAGTATGCTAATAGCGAGCTTATTAAGTTACTGGGTTTAACTAGTTTTATTAAAATAAGTTGTAAGTAATTAATATGCTGATACAATGCAACTAGCCAAGTTGTAAATGATTCATATGCTCAGGTTGCAGATCTGAGATACAAGCATTTAATTTGCAGAGTTTCATTCAGCATGGTTTGCTTTGTGGCACCATATCACTTTTGTAGGGAATCACTTGTTTGAGTTCTGAATTGTTGTGTCTGCCACTTTTGGAGAACTTGAGGACAAAACATTGACTGCTGACATTTCGATACCTATTTAAATGATCAAGAAAATCCCATTTCTTCACTAGCTGGAAGAATTGAAGACAAAACATTGGCCACTGACAAATCAGTATGCATATCCAGGAAGTAAAGGTCCAATTTCCCACACTGAATGTAAGATTTGAAGACAAAACTCAGGTGATTGGCGGATCAATTATACACAGTTTAAATGACTAGGAATTAAATGTCTCTTTTCCCTCAGTTATACATGTTTTAAATGACTAGGAATTAAATGTCTCTTTCCCTCAGTTATACACGCTTTAAATGACTAGGAATTAAATGTCTCTTTCCCTCAGTTATACACGCTTTAAATGACTAGGAATTAAATGTCTCTTTCCCTTAGTTATACACGCTTTAAATGACTAGGAATTAAATGTCTCTTTTCCCTCAGTTATACACGCTTTAAATGACTAGGAATTAAATGTCTCTTTTCCCTCAGTTATACACGCTTTAAATGACTAGGAATTAAATGTCTCTTTTCCCTCAGTTATACACGCTTTAAATGACTAGGAATTAAATGTCTCAGTGACAGATCAGTATATATATATTAAACGTGCTTACGCTGACATATGTTGTATTACACAGGATATATTGATGTTCGTGACGCTTGATTGTTGACGTTCATGGCGTCTAACTGTGGTTCGTGACATAAAGTTTGATGTTACGGCATTTGGCTGTTGACTTTCGTGACATAAAGTTTGATGTTACGGCATTTGGCTGTTGACTTTCAGTGACACATATTGTTGATGTTTATGGCGCCTGAAACAGAAATGTCATAACGCCTGATTGCTGATGATCGTGACGCCTGAATATTGATATTCATAACACGTGACTGTGCGCGCACACAAACACACACACACACACAAACACACTCACACAAACACACACACACACACAAACACACACACACAAACACACACAAACACACACAAACACACACACACAAACACACACACACACATACCATATTCAAGGCGTCCCTGTTACGATCGACGTTATCTTTCGTTTCAGACATCCGCTCTAAGACATTACTATAAACACTGTCAACAGTCATCCGCTCTAAGACATTACTATAAACACTGTCAACAGTCAACTCCCGAACGTCAACAACTGTCACATAAATAAGTGCACACACGTCACGACCAACTTCAGTCAGATGTCACAAACTTCCGAAGTCAGACATTAGGGACAGCTCTCCTAACATATGATTTTGATGTTTGTGACATACTGATGAATGTATAATTGTGCCAAATGAATGATGTGTTATTTGGTGTTCGTGACATACTGATGAATTTATAATTGTGCCAAATGGATGATTTGTTATTTGGTACTGATGACGCCACTCTAAAAAGCAAGTTACTACAATTGGGAGAAAGTGCCAAACTGAAATTATTGAGCTACCTGGCGCCCGAGATTTCTGGAGACCATCCACCCCCATCCTGCCACCATTTTTGTTGTTAAATTCGTTTTGACTATTTATTACAGCTAAATTATTAGAGAGTAAACTGCTTTTCATGGCATAATCCGCTTTTGTCCTTTGTCTGACCTAATACAAGTCTGAATAAATGCAAAATAAAACCACCTTCATTTGTAACCATACAACTAAGCCTGGTTCTGATCCTTACTATATATTTAGCTGAAGTCTGTAGAAATTGATCCTTACTAAATATTTAGCTGGAGTCTGTAGAAATTGATCCTTACTAAATATTTAGCCGGAATCTGTACAAACTGATCCTTACTAAATACTTAGCCGGAATCTGTACAAACTGATCCTTACTAAATACTTAGCCGGAATCTGTACAAACTGATCCTTACTAAATACTTAGTCGGAATCTGTAGAAATTAATCCTTACTGTATACTTAGTCTGGATCTGTAAAAACTCATCCTTACTGTATACTAAGTCTGGATCTGTAAAAACTCATCCTTACTGTATACTTAGTCTGGATCTGTAAAAACTCATCCTTACCGTATACTTATTCTAGATCTGTAAAAACTCATCCTTATTGTATACTTATTCTAGATCTGTAAAAACTCATCCTTATTGTATACTTAGTCTGGATCTGTAAAAACTCATCCTTACTGTATACTTATTCTGGATCTGTAAAAACTCATCCTTACTGTATACTTAGTCTGGATCTGTAAAAACTCATCCTTACCGTATACTTATTCTAGATCTGTAAAAACTCATCCTTATTGTATACTTATTCTAGATCTGTAAAAACTCATCCTTACTGTATACTTAGTCTGGATCTGTAAAAACTCATCCTTACTGTATACTTATTCTGGATCTTTAAAAACTCATCCTTACTGTATACTTGGTCTGGATCTGTAAAAACTCATCCATCCTTACTAGAATACTTAGTCTGCATCTGTAAAAACTCATCCATCCTTACTGTCTACTTAGTCTGGATCTGTAACAACTCATCCATCCTTACAGTATACTTATTCTGGATCTGTAAAAACTCATCCATCCTTACTGTATACTTATTCTGGATCTGTAAAAACTCATCCTTACTGTATACTTAATCTGGATCTGTAAAACCTGAGTTAATGCTAAGACTTCCGTAGGACACACTGTGCAGACTGTAAAGGAAAGTCTTGACCAAAGGGGAGCAATAGAGTTGAAATTTGCCAGTACACAGTGTGCAGGCTCTAAATGGAAATGTTGACCTCTGGGACTCAATAGAGTTAAAATTTGCTAGTATACAGTGTGCAGGCTGTAAATGGAAATGTTGACCTCTGGGACTCAATAGAGTTAAAATTTGCTAGTATACAGTGTGCAGGCTGTAAATGGAAATGTTGACCTCTGGGACTCAATAGCTGCAACTTGCCAGTACAGTGTGTGCAGGCTGTAAATGGAAATTTTGACCCCTGGGACTCAATAGCTGAAACTTGCCAGGACAATATGTGCAGACTGTAAATGGAAGTCTTGACCCCTGGGACGCTAAAAGAGTCACACGTGAAGAATTAGAAGAGATTTGTTGGTCAGAGTTGTTGCTAGGAAACAAGCATTTCACCGCCTCTCCAACCCACTCATAGGGCTACTTAAAAAAAATATATATATCAGTGTATTTTACTCCGCCATTTTTGATGTGATCAAGGAAGTAATGAAGGTTGGGTGGACGTGATGTTTTGCTTATGGGGAACAGGGGTTAGAGTTCAATTCTTGTCTGATCTTATCCTTTTTGACTTCATTTTGCACATAGTTCTCACATTTCCTCTGACCTTATATGTTTTCATTTCATACATTCACATTTCATAAGATCTCGTCTGTTTTATTTATTTAATGTTTGGTTCATTTCACATAGTATTCACATTTTATCTGATCTTGTCTGTTTTGTTCACTTAATGTATATTTTATTCTTATCAAACATATTCACATCTCCTCTCACTTTTGTTGTGTTCATTTCACACAGCGTTCACATCTCGTCTGATCTTGTTCTTTTTTTCATGTCACAAAAATGCTCACCTCTCGTTTGACCTTGTGTTTTGTTAATTTGACAATATTCACATCTTGTCTTACCTTGTTTTTTTTCTTCTCATGCTTATTTCTCTTCACACTTAGTATTCACATCTTACACAGATGAACAATTAACCTTTTTGTTTTATACAAATTTTATGGCAAGGTCTTTTTGACTCTTTTTGCTCTAGGGTTTGTAAGGGTGGGGATTTTAAGACCTCATTGACTCTTTTTGCCCAGGGTTTGTGAAGGCATGGATTTTAAGGCCTCGTCAGATGTTGGCAGTGAATGTCAGACAATAAGAAAAGTTTCAATAGCAAGTCACTATAGAAATTTGTTTCATGTACTTTGATGTGTTAAATCTTGTTAGTCATTTGCTTGAGATGTTCGTGTTGCAGACTATGTTCAAAATCAGAAAATGTAGGAAGTACATGTTAAGAAATTTTTTTCCCCCATAACAACTCGGACCCAACGTTTTGCGAGATAGACTTAAAACTGCTTGCATATTACAGGTTTACAGTTGGTCAGATTACATTTGAACTGAAAAGCCTTCTATTAGCGCGCTCGTTAAAGTAATTTATGACATTTTGAGGGCTTTGATTAATGCGTGATATTTTTAGAGTAAGGCGATTAGCATTGATTCATGCCTACATTGAAGTCAAAGGAAATAGTATTTGAGTACATAATGACTAATGAATGCCTGGTTATGTGCATTATTCTGTATATAATGACTAAAGAATGCCTGATTATGTGCATTATTGTGTGCATTATGACTGATAAGTGTTTCATTGTAATTGATGACTGTTTGATTGTGTGCATTATGATCATAAAAGATTCACACAGGAAGGGCAGATAACCGTGCAGTTACTTCATAGTCGTAATTCTGTCACTGTCCCTTTATTTATGGGTGCAACAGTCAGGCGGTTCAGGTCAACATTTCGGCTCTAGTAATCTATGAATGCTACTTGTGTGCTTTATAATGTCACAAGATGATGGCTCTCCATTAACCCTCTTAAAGTCAATCCTGACCAACCGTGGAATAGATTTTTACGTTCTTGGCTGATCTTTGTATTTACTTGAGTGCAATTAGTTAGTTGATTGTAAATTTCACTGTACATATCAGCACAGAAAGTCATACCTCTTTAGGAATCTCTTCGTTATTATGGATATAAATGCAGATGTTTGGTGCAACAGACTGCAGATGTTTGGGGCAATAGACTGCAAATGTTTGGGGCAATAGACTGCAGATGTTTGGTGTAATAGACTGCAGATGTTTGGGGCTAAAGACTGCAAATGTTTGGGACAAGAGACTCCAGATGTTTGGTGCAATAGACTGCAGATGTTTCATATAATAGACTGCATATGTTTAAACAATAGACTGCAAATGCTTACTACAATAGATTACAGATGTTTAAACAATAGAGTGCAAATGCTTCCTATAACATACTGCAGATGTTTAAACAATAGACTGCAAATGCTTACTACAATAGACTGTATATGTTTCTAAAGCACAACAGATTCAAATGCTTAGTACAATTGACTGCAGATGTTTAGCACAACAAACTGCAGGTGCTTAGTACAATAGACTGCAAATGTTTAGTACATAGATTAGAGACAACGTCAGAATTAATAAATAGAGTTTCAGTATGCTGTGTCTATACATGAGACTGTACCCAATCCGAATGGAGATAGTAATGCGAAAGGATGCAACTCTCGCTTGCTTCGTTCTGTCTTGTATTTGAGCACATGGCTCGTCTGCTAGATGTGCAGCCTTCATTTCCAGCTGGCGATTTCAGTCAACAGGGACCTTCTGTAAAGTCCAGGGTGGTTAGAGCCAAAAGACGTAGAAAGCACAAAGGCAGAGCCAGTGAAAATGTTCGATATATGTATAGCTAGTAAAGATAGCGGTGATATGTCAGATCAGGCAGGCATTGTAGTATGGACACTTATATTTTGTATTTACATGTATATTAATAATTTTAAATATTATTTGTCTTGTGTTTGTTTAGATGGGGTAGTCTGTTAAATTAACTAAAACAACAAAACCATTTGTTTAAAACCAATAATGCGCATAACCTTGTCTGCCATCTTATTTAAATTTTTAAAGTGTATCATGGCTGGTTGCCTACTAAAGATTGTTTTCCTTAACTTTATTACCATTGTCTTTTAAACCAGCATGGATTTTGAGCGACTTCATTCCACCCTGATTCATATAAAGATGAATATGCTTGCCAACAAAAACACCATTTAACTAAGAAACTATGCATAATGATATCTCTCCTAAGCAAAACAAGCACCATTTAAACTTTTTGGACACTTGGCTCAGTATCTGTTTAGTAATATATTGGGTTCTAGAACTGTATTTTGGACACTTGGCTCAGTATCTATTTAGTAACATATTGGGTTCTAGAACTGTATTTTGGAAACTTGGTTCAGTAATTAGTGAGCTTCATTTACATAGATGGTGCTAACAAGACCAGTTGAAGACCTGGAGATAGATGTGGTAATTATTTTTTGCTTTGTTTCAGAACTCTAGATAAGTCCATTATTGTTGTGCTTTGTTTCAGAACAAGTTCCAGATCTCGAGATAAAACAGACATTCTTTAGATCTGGAACATATCTTAAAATATATGAGACTTTACTCCAAATCTTGAATATGTTTTAAAATAACAAAAGGATAATAAAGATGCTAATTTCAATAAGAGTTAAATTAAGAATATTAAATTAGTTTATTTTCATTTATCAGTATCGAGTTGACAGTAAATTGTACTTTCTTTGTTTCAGGACATGTTCCAGAAGATGGTGGAGATAGATCCAAATGCACCAACTCCAGAAGAACAAAGTCAGAGAGCAGTCACTAAACCACGCTACATGCAATGGCGAGATGAAATGAGTTCTTCTGTTCAACTTGGCTTTCGGGTTGAGGGTATCAAGGTATTTTTGTAATCTGTTCTCTTTTGATCACACCTTTATATTTTTACAATATAGACTTCAACATTTTCATGACACCTTTACATTTTCACAAGATACACTTTTGCATTTTCTCAGTATAGACGTTTTACAAGGCATACCATAGCATTTTCACAATTATAGGCTTGAACATTTTTCACAAGTCACAGTTTTACATTTCCCAACATATTCTTGAACATTTTTCACAAGACACAGTTTTACATTTCCCAACATATTCTTGAACATTTTTCACAAGACACAGTTTTACATTTCCCATCATATTCTTGAACATTTTCACAAGACCCAGCTTTATATTTCCCAACATATTCTTGAACATTTTCACATCATTGTACTCGTATTTGTAGAAGTTTCTGAATTTGCTAATGTGTTAAGTCAACATCATTGTACTGGTATTTGTAGAAGTTTCTGAATTTGCTAATGTGTTAAGTCAACATCATTGTACTGGTATTTGTAGAAATTTCTGAATTTGTTAATGTGTTAAGTCAACATCATTTTACTGGTATTTGTAGAAGTTTCTGAATTTGTTAATGTGTTAAGTCAACATCATTGTACTGGTATTTGTAGAAGTTTCTGAATTTGTTAATGTGTTAAGTCAACATTATTTTACTGGTATTTGTAGAAGTTTCTGAATTTGTTAATGTGTTAAGTCAACATCATTGCTATGAATTTAAACAAAATACCTTCTCTGCTGCTTCAGAATTGGGGTCATGAAATCTTTGCTTCCTGGTTGTGAAACCAACTAATAAATTCAATGTCTCTGTTGAACTATTCCTCACCTGTTAGGACAACACAAAATAAATTCTTTGTCTATGTTGAACTATTCCTTTAGGCCAACACAAAATAAATTCTTTGTCTGTGTTGAACTATTCCTTTAGGCCAACACAAAATAAATTCTTTGTCTGTGTTGAACTATTCCTTTAGGCCAACACAAAATAAATTATTTGTCTATGTTGAACTATTCCTTTAGGCCAACACAAAATAAATTTAATGACTATGTTGAACTATTTACTTTAGGACAACATAAAATAAATTCAATGTCTATTTTGAACTATTCCTTTAGGCAAAACACAAATTAAATTCAGTGTCTTCGTTGAACTATTCCTTTAGGCAAACACGAAATGAAATAAATATATTTCCTGTGCAGAAGAGTGATGGTGCCTCAAGTAAAGATTTCAAGAAAACGAAAACAAGACAAAATGTGGCTGAGGCTTTGAAGTCATTCTTTGGAAATAATGGGGTCATACTGGTGAGTTTTACTGCATTAGGGAGTTCTTTGATAATAATGGGGTCATACTGGTGAGTTTTACTGCATTGGGGAGTTCTTTGATAATAATGGGGTCATACTGGTGAGATTTACTGCACTGGGGAGTTCTTTGGTAATTTATCGGGACATACTGTTGAGTTTTATTGCCTTGGGGGGTTTCTTTTTTACAATAATGGGTTCATATTGGTGAAACTTCTGCATTGGGGAGATTGACTTTTGTAACTAAATTTCTCCTAGTGTGATAACACGATATGGGTGAGTTGTTTTTTGTAATTTGTAATATACGGCAAGTTTTATTTAGGTTATAATGTATGATGAGATCTATTTGTAATTTATATTGTATGGTTGTATTTGTAATTTATAAGTATAGTTGTATTTGTAATTTATACAGTATAGTTGTATTTGTAGTTTACACTGTATATTTGTTTTTGTAATTTATACTGTATTGTTGTATTTGTAATTTATACTGTATAGTTGTATTTGTAATTTATACTTTCTAGTTGTATTTTTAATTTACACTGTATAGTTGTATTTGTAATTTACACTGTATAGTTGTATTTGTAATGTATACTGTATAGTTGTATTTTTTCATTTACACTGTATAGTTGTATTTGTAATTTACACTGTATAGTTGTGTTTGTAAGTTACACTGTTTAGTTGTATTTGTAATTTATATTGTATAGTTGTATTTGTAATTTATACTGTATAGTTTTATTTGTAATTTATACTGTATAGTTTTATTTGTAATTGATACTATAGTATATAGTTGTATTTGTAATTTACACTGTGTGGTTGTATTTGTAATTTATATTGTATAGTTGTATTTGTAATTTACACTCTTTGGTTGTATTTGTAATGTACTGTATGGTGAATTTTATTTGTAATTTATACTGTTCATTGAATTTTATTTGTTTAATGTTGTGAGTTTATAGTTTGTGATAAACATTTTACTGTTTACACTTAATTTTATAATATATTTCATGATATGTGTGGTATTTGATAAGTTTATTGTTCATACTAAAAGCACAATGACTCTATTAGTTTTACGCTACAGCATATTTCATTCTAACCATAATTAGTTTGATACTCTTGATTACAGTGATTAATGACTCTATTACACTACAGCATATTTCATTCTAACCATAATTAGTTTGATACTCTTGATTACAGTGAATAATGACTGTATTACATTACAGCATATTTCATTCTAACCATAATTAGTTTGATGCTCTTGATTACAGTGAATAATGACTGTATTACATTACAGCATATTTCATTCTAACCATAATTAGTTTGATACTCTTGATTACAGTGAATAACGACTGTATTACATTACAGCATATTTCATTCTAACCATAATTAGTTTGATACTCTTGATTACAGTGAATAATGACTGTATTATAGCATACTCATTTTGATAGTGCTTGTTGTTATTGAAAGTATTTACTCTGATTAATAACTGTTTGAAATGTTTCTATGTATGCTCAAATAGTATTTGTGTTTGTTTCAAATATATTTACTCTGATTAATAACTGTTTTAAATGTTTCCATTTATACTTAGTGTTTGTGTTTGTTCCTGTTCAAGTACTATTCTGATTAATAAATGTCTGCAGTGTTTCCATTTATACTTTGTGTTTGTTCCTGTTTCAAGTACTATTCTGATTAATAAATGTCTGCAGTGTTTCCATTTATACTTTGTGTTTGTTCCTGTTCAAGTACTATCCTGATTAATAAATGTCTGCAGTGTTTCCATTTATACTTTGTGTTTGTTCCTGTTCAAGTACTATTCTGATTAATAAATGTCTGCAATATTTCCATTTATACTTTGTGTTTGTTCCTGTTCAAGTACTATCCTGATTAATAAATGTCTGCAATATTTCCATTTATACTTTGTGTTTGTGTTTGTTCCTGTTCCAAGTACTATCCTGATTAATAAATGTCTGCAATATTTCCATTTATACTCAATAGTGTTTGTTTCTGTTCAAAGACCAAGTATTTGCATCGATTGCAAAGAATGGTTGAAATTCAGGAATCATCAAAGTTTTTCCGGTCACATGAGGTACAGAATAATCATATTCAAAATTCTGTTAAATATTATCTGTATATAGCATATTTAACTTGAGATCAGCTATATATTACAAATGTAAGCAGTAACATTTTATACCCTATTAAAAAAAAAATATGACAAAAGAAAATATTAAGATGCAATGCTCACTAATATGGATCACTCACTTCCCTTCCCCCAACCTTTAGGAGATATCTGCATTAAACTGTATTTCTTGAGGAGATACCTGCATTAAACACTCACTCATTTGAGGAGATACCTGCATTAAACTTAACTCATTTAGGAGATAACTGCATTAAATTTACTCATTGAGGAGATACCTGCAACCCATTCAGCGTCATTGGGATGAAATGAGCCGGGACCCATGGCCAGCTTATTTTATTTTATTAGCATGTTTGACATTCTAATTTTTACCAATCAGTCTGAATTAAACGTGTTCTTAAATTAATCAATATGTCTATAAAAAGTAGTAATTTAAATTTTAAAAATCCATTAATTAGTACAGTTGGTTTTAATTTTGTAGCACAATGACCCATTCAATTATCATTTTAGTGTGATGCTGAATGGGTTAAACACTCATTTGAGGATATACCTGCATTAAACTTACTCATTGAGGAGATACCTGCATTAAACACTCATTTGAGGAGACACCTTTGTTAATCTTCCTCATTGAGGAGATACCTGTATTAAACACTTACTTGCTTGAGGAGATATCCGAATTAATTATTTACTCAACAATTCAAATTCAAGTGGAAATCAACCTTCCATTAGATTGAATATTAAAACTTGTAACCTTTCCCAAATAATACAATTGAGAGTTGCATACCTTAGTCTCATTCATTGACAACAGTAACATTAACATTAGAGACAGAAACCTTTGCCAATGTTTTTGAACAGTTCACAGAAACCTTTGCCACTGTTTTTTGAACAGTTCACAGAAACCTTTGCCACTGTTTTTGAACAGTTCACAGAACCTTTGCCACTGTTTTTGAACAGTTCACAGAAACCTTTGCCACTGTTTTTGAACAGTTCATTGGTAAACTCGTGTGGAAGACAGACAGATTAGAAACTTTTGACATATTGAAATATAGATAATACAAATAAACAATTAAAAATGCAATAATTATTGCAATAAAAGTATACTCCTGTTCTAGTGACTGTCACAATGCAATAAAAGTATACTCCTGTTCTAGTGACTGCCACAATGCAATAAAAGTATACTCCTGTTCTAGTGACTGCCACAATGCAATAAGTGTACTCCTGTTCTAGTGACTGCCACAATGCAATAAAAGTATACTCCTGTTCTAGTGACTGCCACAATGCAATAAAAGTATACTCCTGTTCTAGTGACTGCCACAATGCAATAAAAGTATACTCCTGTTCTAGTGACTGCCACAATGCAATAAAAGTATACTCCTGTTCTAGTGACTGCCACAATGCAATAAAAGTATACTCCTGTCTTTATGATACATGTAATATTATTATTGCTTATTATAAATATTTTGGTTTTAATAACCTTTTCTGCATAGAGAAGACTGCCTTTATGATAATATTATTATTGCATATTATTAATACTTTGACTTAATAACCTTTTCTACATAGAAAAGACTGCCTTTATAATAATACATACTTTTTTTTTTTTAGTTAGAAATGGATAAGTCAGTATAATTATATATGTCAGTGTAAATGAATATGCATATATCCATTCTGTACATCACAGTATTTAATACCTCTTTATTTAATTGATTTTTACATATTTTGGTGCTAATTTTGTTTAATTATGCTGAAATGTGTTCAAATCTTTATGAATATGAATTTAAACACAACAGATAAAAATTAATTTGAACATAGAATTAATTGTGAAACACAAAAGAGGCAATAACCACTGCATATTTTCTGTAATTATTATTGTTTGATGTATCTATACGGCACAAAACCATGCATATTTTATGTGATTATTGCCGTTTGATGTATTTAATTGGCCCCAAACCAAAGCATATTTTATGTGATTATTGCCGTTTGATGTATTTAATTGGCCCCAAACCAAAGCATATTTTATGTGATTATTGCCGTTTGATGTATTTAATTGGCCCCAAACCAAAGTATATTTTGTGATTATTGCCGTTTGATGTATTTAATTGGCCCCAAACCAAAGCATATTTTATGTGATTATTGCCGTTTGATGTATTTAATTGGCCCCAAACCACTATCATCCTAAATCTTAAGTTTAAAATTTAAAGTCACATCAATAAAATTCGAGGAAATGAGATCCAGAACACAAACACTGGTTAAATGTTTCATAATGGATACTTTGAATGCATTTAAATGTGAATGATGATTGCAAATTTCACTAGAATTTTAAAAGATACATACTGTTAAATCTGTTTCTTTTCATTTATTTCAGGTGATTGGCAGCTCCTTGTTGTTTGTGCATGACTCACAGGAAAATGTAAATGTATGGATGATTGATTTTGGGAAAACTGAGCCCTTGCCAGATGGAGTAATCATTGATCACCGTTCTCCTTGGATAGAAGGCAATCATGAAGATGGCTATCTGTTTGGGCTGGATAATATTGTCAGCATACTTGAAGAATTGCAAGCCTCATCATCTGTGTGATTTGTTTGGACTTGTGGATCACACTGCTTGTCTTTCATCTGATCTCAGAATGCCTTGAGTTGGACCATTGGTTTGGTTTGGACACTAGCAATTATACATATGTCAAAAGATTTTTCTTGAAAAACTGACTTTTGTCAAATTACCATTCATTTAGACAGAAGAACAGAGTAGTAGTTGAGCAATTGATGAAGGAACACTTTAGGGGCTTTTTTAAAGCCAAGTGCTTGTAAATGCACCAGACCTGAGCACCTAGCAACTAGCAGCTGAAAACATTGTCACTACAGGCAGATTTGTAACTACCAGCTGTAGACATTAATTGTAACTAACAGCCAGAAGCAGTATTGGTAACTAGCAGATGAAGACATTAATTGTAACTAACAGCTAGAAGCAGTATTGGTAACTAGCAGCTAAAGACATTAAAAATTGTAACTAGCATTTCAAGGAAGTATTGGCAACTAGAGGCTGAAGACATTCATTGTAACTAGAGGCAAATTTGTAACTACCAGCTGAAGACATTAACTATAACTACAGGCAGATTTGTAACTGCCAGCTGAAGACATTAATTGTAAATACAGGCAGATTTGTAATTACCAGCTGAAGTCTTATAACTACAGGCATCTTTGTAACTGCCAGCTAAAGACATTACTTGTAACTAGCGGTTCAAGTCAGTATTGGTAACTAGCAGCTAAAGACATTAGTTGTAACTACAGGCAGATTTATAACTACAGGCATATTTGTAACTGCCAGCTAAAGACATTAATTGTAACTAGCGGTTCAAGGCAGTATTGGTAACTAGCAGCTCTAGGCAGCTTTGGTAACCACCATCTGAAAGCAGTCATACATACAAACCTTTCAAAATATAAGGAATTGACTTATAAAGTCCTTTCAGAATCATGTATTCAGTTTAATTCTTGACATTAATCTGGAACATTTGAGTTTTGAAGGGATCAGTATTAAGTGACAGAGAATGCAGAAAAACTTGAGAAAATTTTCTTTTCAGGGGCAGTCTATAATTTGGTCCATGCACTGTGTTGCTATTGTTGCATTGGATGTTTTTATTATTAGAATTTATTTCTTCATTTGTGCATTTTGATCATGTCCTTAATTGGCCATTTCTAGAGCACAAGGAGGAAACTAGAACAAAGTTGTGTGTCCATCAAAATATTGGTACTATTAAAACAGTACAGTCTAGTATTTTGTACTTCAGAATGCTGTATAATATTTGGCCTCAGTGTGCTGATTCACCATACCTAGTACAAAGGGAGGAAACTAGATAAAAGTTCCATGCCTATCAAATTTGTGTTAAATTCTGGTGCTTCGTACTTCAGAATGCTGTGTAGTATTTCACTACACCAATTAAAAAATAATAATAAACTCTTTTCTTGACTTGAAATAGTTACATAGTAGTTTAAATTGTTTTAACTATGTTAAGCTAGGCTTTAGAATCGCCTCCCTTACAACTGTCAAATATTAGAAACATCAAGTTAGAAAGAGCAGTTTTCCGCAAACCATAGAGTAGATAGCTGCAGTTTGAACTGTTATTTCATATTCATATACATCTTTTAGACGCCTTTAGTGTGAAATAAAATTTACACTGATAGCTGTATCTTAATGTAAAATTTATGGTAATCACTATAGTATGAACGTGAAATTTACAGTGATGAGATAGATATTGATAGTAGGAACATAAAATTAGCAATGATTAAATAGATAATTCTGATTTCTTTTCACTCCAGTATGCAAGTTTTTTTAATTGTTACAAATGACCTCTTTTTTTTAATTGTCCGCAACAAATCATCTACATGCATTTCTTATGTGTTCTTTGTTATTTGCACATTTAACTTTGAATTTCCCTTATTTATATTGTAAACTGTTCTCATTTACTACAGTATTTTGTAGACTTTGTTTTTGCTCTTAAGTCAGTGGTTCTGCATCAAAGAAACATTTTGTCTAAATTGCAGAAAATGTGGCATAACTGTTTATATACATGTATACACACTGTTCTTATTATGATAAGAATTCAGATGAAAAATATACTTAAATCATCTAAGTAAGCTTATCATGATAAAATGTCTGATATATAAGTAAGCTTATCATGATAAAATGTCTCATAAATAAGTAAGCTTATCATGATAAAATGTCTCATAAATAAGTAAGCTTATCATGATAAAATGTCTAATAAATAAGTAAGCTTATCATGATAAAATGTCTGATAAATAAGTAAGCTTATCATGATAAAATGTCTGATAAATAAGTAAGCTTATCATGATAAAATGTCTGATAAATAAGTAAGCTTATCATGATAAAATGTCTGATAAATAAGTAAGCTTATCATGATAAAATGTCTAATAAGTAAGTAAGCTTATCATGATAAAATGTCTAATAAATAAGTAAGCTTATCATGATAAAATGTCTGATAAATAAGTAAGCTTATCATGATAAAATGTCTGATAAATAAGTAAGCTTATCATGATAAAATGTCTAATAAATAAGTAAGCTTATCATGATAAAATGTCTAATAAGTAAGTAAACTTCAGGAAAGCAATAGGAAGCAACAGAATCTTTAATAATTTCATATTTAACTCTCAAGTATTGTATCAACTTCTCTGAAATATTTCCATTTAATTACAATAAACCACCATTATCATGACAATGTACCACAAACATCCATCGTTTGGCTTATGAGACTATTATCATGACAATGTACCACACACATCCATCATTTGGCTTATATGACTATCATCATGACAATGTACCACAAACATCCATCGTTTGGCTTATGTGACTATCATCATGACAGTGTACCACAAACATCCATCAATTAGCTTTTATGACTATCAGAACCTTCATCTTGTGTGGTTTGGAGGTCCACACTTTATTATCAGTGCACTTTACTTTGCTTAGAGACTTCAATTATGATTTTTACTTTGATGTAGAGACTTCAATTATGATTTTTACTTTGCTGTAGAGACTTCCATTATGATTTTTACTTTGCTGTAGAAACTACAGTCATGATTTTCATTTTGCTGTATTGACTCCAGTCCGTCCTTTAAGCATGCCAATTGCTTGATTCAAGTCAGATCGTTTCACTCCACGTTATGTCAGTGATCATGAAAGCTCTCTGTGGGACTGATATCTTATAAATCAAGCAATCACTTCATAGGTCTTAAAACAGCAAATATTAGGCTAATCTGGCAGGTAAATTGCTCGACTTTTATTTTGTAAATGTACAACTGTGCAATTAACCAAAAGTACCTCAGCAAGTACATAATATCAAAACTGCACCCACTTTAAAAAAAACTGCACCCATTCCTCACATCATCAAAAGCTGCTACCACAACTCACATTATCAAAAGTTACACCATTAGATCCATATTATCAAAATTTACATATACAACTCACAAGAGCTACAACCATAATCATTATAAAAGTTACAACCATAATCCACATCAAAAGCTACAACCCATAATCCACATTATCAAAAGTTACAACCATAATCCACATCAAAAGCTACAACCCATAATCTACATTATCAAAAGCTACAACCACAGTCCACATTATAAAAGTTACAGTCATAATCCACATTATCAAAATTTACAACCATAATCCACATTATCAAAAGCTACAACCATAATCCACATTATCAAAAGTTACAACCATAATCCACATCATCAAAATCTACATCCATAATCCACATTACCAAAAGCTACAACCATAATCCACATTATCAAAAGCTACAACCATAATCCACATTATAAAAGTTACAACCATAATCCACATCATCAAAAGTTACAGCCTTGATCCACATTATTAAAAGCTGCAATCACAGTTCACATTATCAAAAGTTACAACCACAATCTACATTATCAAATGCTGCATCCACAAACCACACTTTCAAAAACTACACACAATCCATGTTATCAAATGCTGCACCCACAATATAAAAAGTTGCACCTACAACCCACATTATCATTGAAATTATATTTTAGTGAAAACAGTTTTTGCCCTACATTCTCCTTTCTTGAAAATCTTTTAGTACCCCACAGAGAGATGCTTTCACTGGCTGTTAACCTAATTTTTTCTTTGTGATTGGAAAGTTATTTGATGCTCTAGTCTTCTAGAACTGGAAAGTCATTTGTTTCTGTAGTACTTTGTCACCAGGACTGGAAAGTCATTTGATGCTCTAATCTTCTAGAACTTCATCTCCAGAACTGGAAAGTCATTTGTTTCTGTAGAGCTTTGTCTCCAGGACTGGGAAGTCAATTCTTTCTGTAGAGCTTTGTCTCCAGGACTGGGAAGTCAATTCTTTCTGTAGAGCTTTGTCTCCAGGACTGGGAAGTCAATTCTTTCTGTAGAAATTTTGTTTCCGGGACTGGAAAGTCATTTGTTTCTATAGAACTTCATTTCCTAGTGCCTACTTCTTATTTACTGATATTTCTCAAACCGCATCTTCAAATCTGCTTTATGACTTAGCTGTTATCTAACATGTCCTGATATCTATTTATGTGTAGCTGATATCACACACAAACCATGTCTTGATACTTATGTATGTGTAGCTGATATCACACAAAAACCATGTTGAAAGTTAGAGGGAACACTCCTGCCCTCATTCCATTTAATGGTAATAATTACTGTCAATTTTTGAATTCTTTGCAAACTTTTATATTGTCAAATTTAAATGTCAGTTTTATGGTAAAATGCCAGTTGTTTGTGTGCACATGTGCCTTTATAAGGGGGGGGGGGACAAAACAAACTTATTGAGTAAACTGTCCCATAGTTGTTTTGTGGTTATTTTTTAACATTATCGCTGTTGCCATAAATGGTCATGGGGGGAAAAGTTCCTCACCGATGCAAACCACATTCATTCTTGTTAATAGGCTTCATGTGATGTCCATCACACTCAATTGTAAAATTAGACAGCAATATTCAAACAATTTCTGATTTGTGGTGTTTGAATTGTTATTTCAAATATTATTGTAGACACTAATTAGTTTTGCAGTTAAGTTAATTTCATACTTTAGTCTAGTTTCACTTTATACTTCCATTTCACACTGTAGTCCAAGTTCACAGGCAGGCAGTTGCACACTATATGCCATGTGCATTTTACAGACCAAGTCAAGGCAATAATGTAGAAGACATAATACATTTTACAGACCAAGTCTAAGCAAAAATGTAGAAGACATAATACATTTTACAGACCAAGTCTAGGCAATAATGTAGAAGACATAATACATTTTACAGACCAAGTCTAGGCAATAATGTAGAAGACATAATACATTTTACAGACCAAGTCTAGGCAATAATGTAGAAGATATGACACATTTTACAGATCAAGTCTAAGCAATAATGTAGAAGATATGACATATTTACAGACCAAGTCTAGGCAATAATGTAGAAGATATGACACATTTTACAGACCAAGTCTAAGCAATAATGTAGAAGATATGACACACTTTACAGACCAAGTCTAGGCAATAATACAAATATGATACATGTTACAGGCCAATTGTAGACAATAATGCAAAAGATACGACACATTTTATGGATCAAGTCTATGCAAAAATGCAGAAGATATGATTACATGTTATAGACCAATTCTAGACAATAGTGCAGAAGATATGGACATTTACAGACCAATTCTAGGCAATGAGAAGATATGATACATTATAGACCAATTCTAAGCAATAGTGCAGAAGATATAAACATGCTACAGACCAATTCTAGGCAATGAGAAGATATGATACATTATAGACTAATTCTAAGCAATAGTGCAGAAGATATAAACATGCTACAGACTAAGTCTGGGCAATAGTGCACATGATACCAGCCTTTCGCTAAGGAACCTGGGTTTGTCTTAAAGCTATAGTGAAAAACAAATGGGTGATGTTGGCCAGAGGGGTGGTGTCAGTGTTTACAGTCTTGCACACCAAGATGTCAACAGTAGTAAATCAGCAACAATGGGCCATTGGCAGCTGCTCTGCATAATTTGTACCCTGAAAAATACACCAGATATCTACTCAAAACCTTTACTTCCCCACCCCCCCATCCCTCTCAATGCACTACACTTCTTCCTTCCACAGCATACATCCCCCCTTCCCTCTCCCTGGCACTACACTTCTCCCTTCTAGAACATACATTTTCCCCCCTTCCCTCTCTATGGTACATTTCTCCCTTCTAGAACATACATTTCCCCCCTTCCCTCTCTATGGTACATTTCTCCCTTCTAGAACATACATTTTCCCCCCTTCCCTCTCTAGGGTACATTTCTCCCCTCTAGAACATACATTTTCCCCTCTTCCCTCTCTATGGTACATTTCTCCCCTCTAGAACATACATTTTCCCCCCTTCCATCTCCATGACTCTACATTTCTCTCTTCTGCTTCTGGAACAGTCATTTTCCCCCTTCCATCTCTTTGGTACCACATTTCTCCCCTCCAGAATGCACATCTACCCCTTTCCCTTTCTCTCTCTTTATGGTACTACATGTCTCCCTTCTAGGATATACACTTCTCTTTCCATGCTTGCAACCTTCTGCAAAACCTGTAAAAGTTGGCAGTGGACATCCAATTCAGATCAGTTTAACATTGCAATACTACACATCAACTGCATTCTAAAACACATCAACTGCAGTAATAAAGATCAATTTCACCACAAACTAGTTAGACTGTTAGAACAGTTGCACACATACACCAGTTTATCTGTTGCCTGTTTAATAAAAACTATCATTTGTGTTTATTTCAGGCATATTGCATGCTCAGTATACATTTACCTTGCAGAGTTAAAAGAAAGTTTAGCAAAATGTAACTTTCTCCTCCAGTTTTTCACAAAAAGTTGGCACAAACAGAAGAGTTCACTAATTCAAAAGTCAGTGATTTCTTAAGAACAGAATAGCAACATTGAAATTTTTAATTCTTCAATAATTGATCTCTAACATTTATATTGTTATAGTACTCAAATTATGGTGATGAATTATGTACTGTTTTGTGCTGTTGTAATGGCATCCAGGTTAGTGCTTATAGATACAGCTTTTTTGATATTTTAACCAAGCTTTTATCAACCAACAACAGAATCTGTATTGGTCTGTATATTTATACTATTACGGCAAATAAGTTGTTGGAGAAAGTGCTTATAGACATAGCTTATTGAAATTTTAACCCAAGCTTTTACCAACCAACCAACCAATGGTCTGTAATAGTAACCTGCTGTTGAACTGCCAACACGCTAGAAGGTCACAAGGTCATTGGCCTGAGAAAAGTTAAATTCTGACTCTTCATTCCCAGTTCACTTCAAAACCAGAATATTAAATTAGTATTGAGAACATCAGAAATCTCAGAATATTAAATTAGCATTGAGAACATCAGAAATCTCAGAATTTTAAATTAGCATTGAGAACATCAGAAATCTCAGAATATTAAATTAGCATTGAGAACATCAGAAATCTCAGAATATTAAATTAGCATTGAGAACATCAGAAATCTCAGAATATTAAATTAGCATTGAGCACATCAGAAATCTCAGAATATTAAATTAGCATTGAGAACATTAGTACAGTAGAATTGAAAGTCAATGATCCAAACATCAGTTATCCAAACCACCGCCGCCCCATGACCTTAATGTGTCTTTGTCTGTACTACTGTTGTTATTCTTAGAAATAAATTTTCCCAAGATTCATTATAATCTTTGTCTGCAGTTACTTGTGTTTGTTTATTTATGTAAAAAAAGAAATAATAAAAGACCAGTGATTTATAATTGAAATCATGTAAAACAATTCGGTCAGTTCAGAATAATTATAATATACAAGTGGTTATTATTTACAAACAAGATGCTAACTAAATTATTTTTCACAATGAGAACAGAAATAACAGATCTCAGAGTAGTGGATTAGCACTGAGAACATAAATAACAGACATCTCAGAATATTAAATTAGCACTGAGAACATAAATAACAGAGATCTCAGAGTATTGAATTAGCAGTGAGAACTTAAATAACAGAGATCTCAGAGTATTGAATTAGCAGTGAGAACTTAAATAACAGAGATCTCAGAGTATTGAATTAGCAGTGAGAACTTAAATAACAGAGATCTCAGAGTATTGAATTAGCAGTGAGAACTTAAATAACAGAGATCTCAGAGTATTGAATTAGCAGTGAGAACTTAAATAACAGAGATCTCAGAGTATTGAATTAGCAGTGAGAACTTAAATAACAGAGATCTCAGAGTATTGAATTAGCAGTGAGAACTTAAATAACAGAGATCTCAGAGTATTGAATTAGCAGTGAGAACTTAAATAACAGAGATCTCAGAGTATTGAATTAGCAGTGAGAACTTAAATAACAGAGATCTCAGAGTATTGAATTAGCAGTGAGAACTTAAATAACAGAGATCTCAGAGTATTGAATTAGCAGTGAGAACTTAAATAACAGAGATCTCAGAGTATTGAATTAGCAGTGAGAACTTAAATAACAGAGATCTCAGAGTATTGAATTAGCAGTGAGAACTTAAATAACAGAGATCTCAGAGTATTGAATTAGCAGTGAGAACTTAAATAACAGAGATCTCAGAGTATTGAATTAGCAGTGAGAACTTAAATAACAGAGATCTCAGAGTATTGAATTAGCAGTGAGAACATAAATAACAGAGATCTCAGAGTATTGAATTAGCAGTGAGAACTTAAATAACAGAGATCTCAGAGTATTGAATTAGCAGTGAGAACTTAAATAACAGAGATCTCAGAGTATTGAATTAGCAGTGAGAACTTAAATAACAGAGATCTCAGAGTATTGAATTAGCACTGAGAACATAAAATCTTGATACTAAGAAAACCAGTCTCATAAAATATTTTTGAAAGTGCATTTTCTTTCATGTCTGCATTTTTAACAGAGTGGTTACATAAGTCTTTATAGAATTGTAATCAAAATAATTTCATTATAATATATATATTATTGGTCAAAATTCCAGTGCATGGGTTTTGCAACTTTCTTGCTGTAATTATGCTAGCGACTGGAAGTGGCACTAACATCCCTCATAGACTGATAGGTTTTCAATTTGCATGATAGCAATTACTAACATTACAGAAAATATTGGAGTATTTTAAACACTTTTCAGTTTCACCACAACTGTCATGTCAGAACACATAAAGTGATGTATGTGTGTCACAGCTTGTTGAACTTGAGTCAGTATTGGATTTAGTATTGTTTTACAGTCTTACTAAAATTGTGTTCAGAGAAGTAAACTATTTGAAATTTAGATACAAAAAAAATTTACTTACTATTAATTTTGAACAAATATTTCAAACCACTTGATCAGTATGGCTTAATCAAACAGATCCTTGATCAGTATGTGCCAGAGAGGTAACCGAAACAGCAAACTCATGAGGAATAGTAAGCAGAAGTGCCGGACAAGTTAGAAATAGCCAAGTCATGAGGTACAATAAACAGAGGTGCCAGAGAGGTAATCGAAGTCCCAGACAAGTTAGAAACAGCCAACTCATGGGGTAGAGTAAACAGAAGTGCCAGAGAGGTAACAGAAACAGCCAACTCATGGGGTGTGTTGGAAGTGCCAAGGAGATAACAGAAACAGCCAATTCATTATGTATAATAAACAGAATTCCAGACAAGTTAGAAACAGCCAACTCATGGAGTGTGTTCGAAGTGCAAGAGAGGTAACAAAAACAGCCAATTCATGAGGTACTGTAAACAGAAGTGTCAGACAAGTTAGAAACAGCCAACTCATGGGGTACAGTAAACAGAAGTGCCAGAGAGGTAACAGAAATAGCCAACTCATGGGATACAGTAAACAGAAGTGCCAGAGAGGTACAGAAACAGCCAACTCATGGGGTGTGTTAGAAATGTCAGAGAGGTGATAGAAAGTATCAGAGATAATAAAACAGACAACTCAGGAGGCATAGTAAATACAGGTAACAGAAACAGGCAACTCATGGGGTGTGTTAGAAATGTCATTGATGTAATAGACAACTCAGGGTGTATTTGACAGCAGTACAGAAGAATTAAAAAAAAAACGTGTAATGCTACTACAACCAAACACAGAAGATCTGTTTATTAATTTTTAAATATATTTATAGAATGATCCTTATTAAAATGGTGGTCATAAATGTCGATGAAATGCTGATAAAAAATAAAATAACAATCTCCACCGACACTTCTCATTGACAACTATGGCACAATAAACAAATAACAATGCTTGTCTCCCTTAGATATCCAGATCACGCTTGCTTGTCTCCCTTAGATATCTAGATCATGCTTGCTTATCTCAGGACGTCACAGTAATGCTGAAAGGATCCCTCAGCGTTCCCAACTTACATTTTGTTTACAACTCTGATAGGCACTACTTTTCCATAGCATACACATACATTTTGTTTAGATCTCTCTTAGGCACTACTTTTCCATAGCATTATTGCATACACATACATTTTGTTTAGATCTCTCTTAGGCACTACTTTTCCATAGCATTATTGCATACACATACATTTTGTTTAGATCTCTCTTAGGCACTACTTTTCCTTAGCGTTTTTGCATACACATACATTTTGTTTACGTCTCTCCTAGGCACTACTTTTCCTTAGCGTTATTACATACACATACATTTTGTTTACATCTCTCCTAGGCACTACTTTTCCTTAACGTAATTGCATACACATACATTTTGTTTACATCTCTCCTAGGCACTACTTTTCCATAGTGTTATTGCATACGCAGAGATTTTGTCTACAGCAGACATCTACCCTGTGTGCTACTTTTCCAGAGTTATTCATATACATACATTCTGTGTACAACAGACATGTATCCCTTTCAGGGTGCCAGGGTTCCATAACATCATGCACAGAATAGATTTCGTCTACAACAGAGATACTTCCCCTTATGGGGGTACCAGGGTTGATCATTCAGTCTACGTGCACCCATTCAGCTATGCTATTCATCAGTCATCGGAGTTTTCAGGAGCAACAAACCATACGTGATAATAGGTAGCCTAAAAGCCTCAATGATGATTCTTCCTCTGAGCTAACATTCCTATGGCCGTACATGTTTTCCTACTCTTCCTCTGAGCTAACATTCCTGTGGCCGTACATGTTTTCCTACTCTTCCTCTGAGCTAACATTCCTGTGGCCGTACATGTTTTCCTACTCTTCCTCTGAGCTATTCCTGTGGCCGTACATGTTTTCCTACTCTTCCTCTGAGCTATTCCTGTGGCCGTACATGTTTTCCTACTCTTCCTCTGAGCTATTCCTGTGGCCGTACATGTTTTCCTACTCTTCCTCTGAGCTAACATTCCTGTGGCCGTACATGTTTTCCTACTCTTCCTCAGAGCTAACATTCTTGTGGCCGTACATGTTTTCCTACTCATAGCCTTAGAATCTCTCAGGCCCTGGAAAAGGTACCTTTCCTTTATAACCCCTACTCATGGTACAGTCACTCACAGATTTTTCTACTCATGAACAGCATTTCTCACACTTGACAAAATCAAAATGAATTTATGAATGTGACATGGAGTCAAGGTATTATAATGCATTCATTTACTGAATGTGACATGGAGTCAAGGTATTATAATGCATTCATTTACTAAATGTGACATGGAGTCAAGGTATTATAACGAATTCATTTAACTAAATATGACATGGAGTCAATGAATTATGATGCCTTCATTTACTGAATATGACCATGGAGACAGTGTATTATAATTAATGCATTCATTTATTGAATGTGACATGGAGTCAATGTATTATAATGAATTCATTTACGATCTCATTGAAAGAAACTATATCTATGCCTCACTAAATATTTCATCACTCATTGAATATGAAAATACTTTCCACAAGGAACCTATCATAAATTTGTGTTTAACTTTTTCATCACTCATTGAATATTGAAATACTTTCTACAAGGAACCTATCATAAATTTGTGTTTAACTATTCAGGAAATAATAATCCTGATGTTTTATATATTATTGTACCATACAGTACTTGTATTAAAAATTTATCTATTCATAACTTTAATTCAACAAAATTTATGTTTTAGCTTCCTAATTGTACACATTTTACGCTTATAGGCAAGATCTGTAATGCTTGAAATTACTGAACAGTAATATTTAGTGGACTTTCTTACCATCACTTAGTTTTCTGTTTGGCTCCAAATTACTAGACTAGACAAATCTGAATGCATTTATTGGTCGAGGATCACCATTTTATTCTTAACTGACTTATACATTAAGAGCTTGACCATAACAAAATCTTAAAAAAATCAACAAAACCACCACAACATTGACATGATTACCTAATTTTTATGTCTGACACCACCCAATTAGGTTATGATATAACCAAACTTGTTCTTATTTTTCACCATCACCTTGTTCCTTACACCTCATTCTTAAGTTTGACACCAGCCTTTATCCTTTCATTATTCCTTCATTTGACACTGTCACGTCCAGTTTTCATTTTATGACCCTGTCCTAATTTAGGCATTAATTTATAGGATAATCCTCAACATTAGCGACAGCTGGACCTGCCTAACTTATCTCCCTTCAAATGCTACAATCTCCCGATTGCTCTCCACACCTAGTCGGATAAGCTAGTTGACCTCTTGCCATAATGTTATCTCCCTTTTTATTTATAGATATATTTATAGATAATAAATATAATTCTTTATTCCTCTATTTATGGCTCGGCCCCCAGTGGCAGTCTCCCTCGGTCGATTTCATGCACTTCTGTAATAACATAGAGAGATAACAGTTTTAAGAAAATTAACAATAAAATTAAAATTGAAACGAGAAATGAATTGATTTCCGCAAATATAGAATAGTAACGCATGACCTGGAAAGTCATTTTGTTATTCACACCATGGAAAATCTATCTTGATTTGTCCTTTGGGACTTATCTGTGTAAAGTACGTGTTGTTGTCGTCCGCTGATGCATGCTGACCTCCGTGACCTTTGGCAACCCTCGTCGTTCAGTAATATGGACTCAGCACAGATGCTTGCTCACTTGTCCTGGATGCCTATATGAAAACACCTAGTGCCAGTCTTGAGTTTTACCTCATAACTCAGATCCTAATTGCTAGCTGTCTTTTATTTAACGAGCCCCCATCCACCCACTATTATTCCAACATAAGGTTTTAATATAATACCATTGGGCAATTACACTTTTACCAATACCACTGGTGTATCACAGATACCTTAATTACTACCATTGGTCAATTACAGATACCTTTATTACTACCATTGGTCAATCACAGATACCTTCATTACTACCATTGGTCTATCACAGATACCTTTATTACTACCATTGGTCAATCACAGATGCCTTTATTACTACCATTGGTCTATCATAGATACCTTTATTACTACCAACGATTGATTACAGATACCTTTATTACTATCATTGGTTGATTACAGATACCTTTATTACTATTATTGGTTGATTACAGATACCTTTATTATTGCCATTGGTTGATTACAGATACCTTTATTACTGCCACATGCATTTACCAATACATAGAAAAAGGTATGACTCTTCTTTACCAATATCTGTCTCCATTATGATTTTTATCTATCAGAACTTTTTTCTCACTACCATTTGTCTATTATGGCTTTCTTTACCATTTGTCTATTATGGCTTTCTTTACCATTTGTCTATTATGGCTTTCTTTACCATTTGTCTATTATGGCTTTCTTTACCATTTGTCTATTATGGCTCTTCTTTACCATGTCTGTTATGGCTGTCTTCTTTACCATTTGTCTATTATGGCTGTCTTCTTTACCATTTGTCTATTATGGCTGTCTTCTTTACCATTTGTCTATTATGGCTGTCTTCTTTACCATTTGTCTATTATGGCTGTCTTCTTTACCATTTGTCTATTATGGCTGTCTTCTTTACCATTTGTCTATTATGGCTGTCTTCTTTACCATTTGTCTATTATGGCTTTCTTTACCATTTGTCTATTATGGCTTTCTTTACCATTTGTCTATTATGGCTTTCTTTACCATTTGTCTATTATGGCTTTCTTTACCATTTGTCTATTATGGCTCTTCTTTACCATGTCTGTTATGGCTGTCTTCTTTACCATTTGTCTATTATGGCTGTCTTCTTTACCATTTGTCTATTATGGCTTTCTTTACCATTTGTCTATTATGGCTTTCTTTACCATTTGTCTATTATGGCTTTCTTTACCATTTGTCTATTATGGCTTTCTTTACCATTTGTCTATTATGGCTTTCTTTACCATTTGTCTATTATGGCTCTTCTTTACCATGTCTGTTATGGCTGTCTTCTTTACCATTTGTCTATTATGGCTGTCTTCTTTACCATTTGTTTATATGGCTATCTTCTTTACCATTTGTCTATTATGGCTGTCTTCTTTACCATTTGTTTATATGGCTATCTTCTTTATTACTACCATTATTTTTCACACATTTCTTAACCACTCTCATTTGTTATGGATATCTTCTTTACCACTACCATTTCTCTATCATGACAATTTTCTTTATCATTGCCCTCTGCTGGCAACTATTTTCTTTACCACTACCTTAATATTTTCTCTTAATAATATGCATATACAGTATTTTCTATTTTATTTAGGACTCATTCACATGACTATATATACAGAGTATTTTCTATTCCATTTATTTATGACTCATTGCTATGTTTAAATATATTTTCTCTTCCAGTTAGGACTGACCCACAACTATGTATAAATGTATTTTTTGTTTATTTACAACCTGTGATTATGTGTAAATGTCAAGAATTTTCTATTCCAGTTAGGACTGACCCATAACTATGTATAAATGTTTTGGGTTTTTTTTTGTTCCATTTACAACCTGTAAATATATTTAAGTGTCAAGTATTTTCTATTCCGTTTATGACTGACCCATGATTTATGTTCCATATACAATCTGTGACTATATGTAAGAGTATTTTCTATTCCATTTATGACTGACCCATGACTATGTATAAATGTATTTTTTTTGTTCATTTACAACCTGTGACTATGTGTAACTGTAAGTGTATTTTCTATTCCAATTTGACTGACCCATGACTATCAATAAATGTACTTTTTGTTCATTTATAACCTATGATAATGTATTTTTTTTTGTTCCATTTACAACCAATGACTAAGTATAAATGTATTTTTTTTGTTCCATTTAAAACCCACTACTATGTATAAATGTTTTTTTTTTCGTTCCATTTAAAACCCACTACTATGTATAAATGTTTTTTTTTTTGTTCCATTTAAAACCCACTACTATGTATAAATGTTTTTTTTTTTTTGTTCTATTTACAACCAATGACTATGTATAAATGTATTTTTTTTCCATTTATAACCCATGACTATGTATAAATGTATTTTTTTGGTTCCATTTACAACCCAAGACTATGTATAAATGTACTTTTTGTTCATTTACAACCTGTGACTATGTTTAAGTGCAGAGTATTTTCTATTCCATATGTGATCTTTAAATGGATGTACTGGTGGTATTTAAACAAAAATTAATGGGAACATTTTGAATAATGATATATAAATATGTTATTTGTTGACAAGGAGCTCAGTTTTGTACTTGTTACAATTACAGAATGAATGTTTTCTTGTGGACATGGAATCTATCTAAAACTAAAGTATCCGCATAGAATCAATGACTTAGATATTTTAGGATCCATGTTTGTGGATATAGAATACGTCAAAAACAAAAGAATCAGCATAGAATCAATGACAGATATTTTAGGATCCATGTGTGGAATGTGTGTATAGCACTTTTTTTGTTTCACTGAAGCAACAAAATTAGGTCAGCGCTTCCTTTGTTGTAAATTGTGCGGCATTGTATGTTGTCGGTGCTGTATTAAAGTATATTCTTTTATCATTGTATAATGTTTTAGGGAGATATTAACTAAAGTTGACATTTATGTATTTAGATAGGAAATGGTTTGTAGTTTGTATTTATATATTTTTGTCTGCTAGTTTTTGTGAGAACGGTTTTTACATTGCACATAGTTATTTATTTTGTACTTCTTTCTTTTAAATCATATGTTAGGAAAGAGTTGTATTTAAAGAGTATATAGTTTACCTTCCTTACAGAGTAAAAGAGTTGTATTTAAAAAATATATAGTTTAGTTTCCTTACAGAGTAAAAGAGTTGTATTTAAAGAGTATATAGTTTAGTTTCCTTACAGAGTAAAAGAGTTGTATTTAAAAAGTATATAGTTTAGTTTCCTTACAGAGTAAAAGAGTTGTATTTAAAAAGTATATAGTTTAGTTTCCTTACAGAGTAAAAGAGTTGTATTTAAAAAGTATATAGTTTAGTTTCCTTACAGAGTAAAAGAGTTGTATTTAAAGAGTATATAGTTTACCTTCCTTACATAGTAAAAGCATAATATAACTCTAAGTAGTTTAGGAATAAGTTACATCTAAACCAAAGTAGGAAAGCACAGAAGAGACCATTAGTTCATATTTTTTCTTGTGCCAGATGGGGTTTACTTGGCAGCCAGTACTTTCAGGATTTAACATTAGGTGTGTGTGTGTGTATGTGTGTGTGTGAGTGAGAGAGAGAGAGGGAGAAAGAAATTGTATGCATACAGAAGAAGAGAGAGACATGTAGTGAAGAGAGAGTTTGGCAGACCAATGTGGGTGTGGCTGTTGTCACTAATAAATTCCTTATGTAAGCTGTAAAACATGGAGTTGCCTGTTGTCATATCATGCTGTGGCTGTTGTCACTAATAAAGTCCTTATGTAAGCTGTAAAACATGGAGTTGCCTGTTGTCATATCATGCTGTGGCTGTTGTCAAGTGGGTGACATATTTTCCTTTCCACCACCATCGTTTTTAATCTTGCATCCTGTGGTGACCCATAACACTACACCCGACACCCTTGCACATTTAAAAGCTTTCTTACCTTCCACTGTCACACATATAAAAGCTTTCTTGCCTTCCACTGTCACACGTATAAAAGCTTTTTTGCCTTCCACTGTCACACATATAAAAGCTTTCTTACCTTCCACTGTCACACATATAAAAGCTTTCTTGCCTTCCACTGTCACACGTATAAAAGCTTTTTTGCCTTCCACTGTCACACATATAAAGCTTTCTTGCCTTCCACTGTCATGTTCGGCACAGAAGCATAAACTGCCACTTTCTTGAATGATCACTGTGTATGTGTTTTTAAAAATCATTTAAAAATAAAAATACAAATGAGATAATTTGCAGTTGAAATTAAATGTGTTTGTGAAAGAGAATGACAGTAAATTAAAATGTAGAAGAGTGATTTATTTTTACTTTTTTTTAGTAATAATAATAGAAATTATGGTTATTTATGAGAGTACTTAATATTTAATGCAAAGAAGCAGGACTCTAAATGCTTACCATAAACAGAACACCATACCATATAAGCATGTATCATAAAATGTAAAATAGCCAAGAATAATAAATATATATATAATAGCATGATATAATACTAAATATGAAATTAACATGCAAAGTAAATATTACAGATGTAAAACTGAACAAACTTTGAAGTGGACCAAATATGAAAAAAGAAGATAATCAAAAACTGGTTTTTAGGGGTGAAAATATATTTTATTTTGTTTTCATTGAAGATATTGTGGTATGACTCTGTCATGAGTTCGAAGGGCAGTTCAGTCCAGGTGATAAGACCCGATGAGGAAAAAAATACTGATCAAATGTTTGGTTTCCTGACACAGGACAATAAGTACAATAATAATAGAGTGTCAGAAGATTGGGGAAAAAAGAGATATCAAGATGGATTGTAAAAAGTGAGAGAGGTATTTAGCTGCAGTCAAAGTGAAACACGGCAGAGCGAGGAGACCTTGTGTTTGATTCCGTAATGAACAGGCAGTGAGCGTTGGGAGTGAAGTGATTGAAAGAGAAATTGACATCAGAATTCTCACATATACAAAATAAATTTATGCTAATGTCTTCTTTCACTCAAGTAAACAACCCTGCTTACCTTCACTCATGTTCATTCTGCTTCAAAAAGCCATTGTATTTGAATTAGAAATAACTACCACAATTCCATCTTCATTGTAATGTTAGCTCTTGCACAAACCCATACTCGGCATCATGGTGGAAATTATAATCATGTCATCATTCCTTCTGGCATATTGTAAGAATGACTTCTTAACATCCGTCAATTTGTGATTGTTTCTGTGGCCATGTGACCCACTTATGTCATTTTTTCTTCTTCTAGCAATTGACTAGTGTTAGCTTATTTCCATTCCTACCTGATCAATTAGTCTCTTTAGCATTTGCCTCTATTTAGTGAAGTATTGTACACACCTGACAATCAGTTCCTATCACTTGATATATTGCTTCTCTTCTGGTATGATATGTTACCTTACTTTTT